>CM033691.1:14845308-15240383 GCA_019514585.1 Dendrobium officinale | reverse complement strand
TGGAGTGCCCATTTTGAACCACTAAGTCAGTGAGGGTCAGCGTTAGTTGATCTGTATCAATGGAAATCCTATGTGAGTACAAAAAACTTACATCGTTCATAATTTTTTAAGGTTGATTTATAAAAGAATCGTTCACATGTAATTGTATATTTTCAGGAGAATTATACACGGCTTAGGGAGAGCTCGTTGTTGTTCGGTGAGGAATTCAGTGAGATAATGTACCTAGAAAATAGTATGTGGTTACAAGTAGTAGGCGGAATGCATAAGAGGAGAGTTTACATATTTGACTTTTAAGCCTATGCATATAAAACACAATCATTTAGCTCAGCGGGCTTTGCAGATAGCAGCCAGAATGAGCTAATTAAGCAGAAGATGGCCATCCTGACAGAAGAGACAGAAGCTATGAAAAAATAGAAGTCTGAAATGGAAAAAATGCTAGATAACTGTTAGCACTTGAGGCTCGAGCTATGTAAAATCTCTGGGAGCATCATTGAGAGGAGCAGCCTGAACAGTTGAGGAGATTGACGGAAGCCGAAGAATAGTAGTTGTGTTAGCTTTTAGTGGAGGGATATTTGAATTGTATTTATTTTATTAATTATATATATGGATTGCAGAACTCGATGTAGTTGTTCGATCAGTTAATTCAATTTAACAATAGTTAACTGTTTGGTTTTCAGTTAAATCTAATTTGTTGAAATTGTTATGCTTCATGATCATATTGAGTGTGTCTATATATTTATCATGTCGATTGTTGATAATTAAAAAAGAATTTAAGAGAAAAAGTGTTTTTTTTCCTATCAGGTTTTCAGTGAATTTCGGTGGCTTTTTCCGCCGAAATCCAATCAATAACAATTTTCCAGCTATCCCTGTGATGGTAAAATTCAGCCGAAAATTTTCCTGTGGTTTTCCTAGAAGATATAGTTTGAAGAAAATTCATGCGGACTAGCTGCTGGAAAGGTAGAGTAAGCCCGCTGAAAATCTCACTGGACCATTTTTTCCTTATAGAAATATTCTGCCTAATACTTCCGACCATTTTTTTGTTAGAAAATATGTTGAAAATTCACCAGAAGTATTTCAACGGAAAGATTTTCAACGAAAGGCCATTTCCCATAACTTTTTTTTTTTCCGAACGGAAATGGAGTAGATAAGAAATTCGTCAGAAAATATATTTTACCATTGGATATTTTTGTTTTTCAGTGGATTTGGACATCGGGAATTGATGAATTTTTTGTAGTAGAGGGTCAACCTTATTTATAAATTAAGTTATTGAGTTCAATTTAGACTTAAGGGGGTACAATCCCAATATTTACTGACTTATGTTTAAGCTTAAAGGCTAATCCTTTTTTATGATTTCTTAGTCCCCATAATCGGGCACTTCCCTCTTTTTTTATGGGGATATACAAAGACTCACATATCCACATCATCCTAATAAAAACATCTTTCTATATCTTCTCTATCATTATGCTTGATATGTGCTTGCTTTGCATGATTTCTATCTTTTCTAGCTATTCCTTGCGTGCTATTGCTTTTCTAGACGGAAAAACACCTTAGAGCCAATATGCTTTAATCATTTGTAATAAGATGTTTATTTACCATATGCGCAGATGCATCATATCCTGTCAATGAATACTGGCTCATCAAAAGTCCCACCACAAATATGTAAACCTTGCTATGAATCCCAGCGTCATTTTCAGTATTAAAATGAGTAAACACAAAATCTTGCGCGTGGCCTTCTCGGTAGCAGCACAGGGAATGAGAATCACGAGGACAAAAACACCTACCAAAAAAGAAATAATAAGAAAAAAAGGGAGAAAAAAAAAAACGAGAAAAACGAGTTTACCGTAATCAGTTCTTAATGCAAATTCGATATGGTGAACTAGAAATTCTGAAGGGAATTGAAGTAAACATTTACCCAAGACGTTACCATGCAGCAGCAAAGCTGTCCCCACAAATGGATAACCCCAACCTAATTGATAGACAGTTTATGATCCCATGCATGAGAAGAATCCCACCATGAAATTCCTATAACCATATATTTGGATGCTAGGTATCCTCCACCGTTGTTCCCTCCAGTACTGAGAAGGATGATCACTTGGATAAGTTGTGCTAAGGAGAAATCTACGCTAGTGGTTACAGCCCACTGTCAAAAAGAATGCTTTCAAAGGCTCAGAAGGAATACAAAACAAATGATTCAGCTTAAGAGAAGAATAATCAATCCTCCTGTGATAAATAAAATGCAAGATCTTCGAATAAAGGAAATTTCAATTACCTGCCCAACAATGTTGAACCTTGCAAAATTATGAGTTACAATATTAGAACCTTATTAGAGTTCTTTAGATAATTTACAGTACCATGCTCATACTTTTCAAAATAATAACTAGCAAAATAGGGAATTCCCATTTTTTTTAGCCCAAAGAATAAAAAAAATCACACAACATAACTAAATAAAAACAAAATGAAGGTAAATCAAGAAACACAACAGTTTCCTTTACATAGTGATAGGTTACCAAGTTTAGAGAACTCCAAAAGAGTACAAAACAACTCAAAAATATAGAAAACAACTACAAGTGTATGATAGACAACTCTCCTGTTATTGTACATCTATCGGACAACCAAACAGAACTCTAAAGGCTTTGGAATATAGAAAATATGATTGCCATAGATGCATCAAAGCTATTCAATAAAGGTAGTTTCCATGTGTTTTTGACAACTCTGTAATAGGGACGGAACCGGTCTCTTTTCTAGGGGGGGGGGGGAATAGGATTGTGAAATTACATGATTTTATGTACAAAAATAGAAAAATAAATTTTTTCCTTAGAATTTGGGCAATTGCATCAATTGAAGGGAGCAAAATAGTTAAAAAATGTTTATTCTTTTCTAAGAAAAAAAAAATTCAATGTGAAACAATTGCTCGCCCTGAGCTCTTCCTGATTAACCGACTCTAAGGTTCATAATATCAAATTCTCAACTCTCGAACTTTTTGGGGCTCAAAGTAAATATTGATTGTTTGATTTGATCACAGAACCCATATCAGCCTTAAATTTTGATCGTGACACAGTTGTGAGGTTAAATATTTATAAATAAAAATAAAAAAAATGCCCCCCTTGCAAGGTTCCTTCTAACTCAATTGAAATCACTGAAACGGTAACAACGTGAAATATTTAAAATTTGTACTGAATACACATGTTCCAAATTACAATGAGCCTTCTTGAATAAAAAAAAAATATCTTTACAACATCAATCTTTAAATTCAAAACTAACACAACATATGAAGATATACTGAGCTTTTCAGAAAGGCCTTTTAAAAGTTCTACTAAAAAAAAGAAAAAAAAGCCTCCAAAACTTACATAAAAAGGCATGTTTCAGATGATATGTCATCCGCCAATCCAATGCACTCGTCTATGTTAATAATGTTCACAGAAGAGGCAGTACATAAATTTGAAACTCTGCTAAACCAATCTAAACATCTTTTATTCTCACAAGGTCCCTGTGGAGTACACATGCAATTAACTGTAATGAAGTAAGCATGATAGTTAAATTTTTTAATGTTGCATGTATTTTCAGCTGCCTAACTAATGGCAAATACCATAAAGACACGACACCAAAAAAAAAACAAAAAAAGAAGAGGAAAGTATAACAAGGTAATTTCATAGCAACAGATTATGATAATTTTATTAGGTACGGGCATGTATCTCAATGTTTCCTAAAATAAACATGGCCATAAACGGCCCACAGCGTGCACAGCAGGACCATCATGATTTCTGAAAATCCAAAACAAGACATTAAAATAATTTCATAAATTTCAAAATTGATCTTCCATTTCTTTGGAGGAAATTTTTTTTTTACCTTTTTTATAAAAGGCATCCGACTCACACAAAATTTTCCCCAAAACATTCAAAAACAAGAAAAATATTTTTTAATTGTTATAGAACAAAGCGGCATTCTCATTGACCAAAAATTTGAAGATGAAAAATCTTTTAAACGTAGTCCTTAAAATTAAGAAATACTAAACAATTCAATGAGATATTTTCTTTTAAATAAAAAGAACTTCCCTCTCATTCCTAAATAAAATATAGGTAACAAAATTACTCATCCAACAACAACAAATTTTTTATCCCACTACATAAGGTTGGCTACATGAACCCTTTTTAATCTATTTTGTCCTATTAAGAGTTAAATTCTTATTTAAATCTAAAAAAAAGAGTTATTTTTAATACTTTCTAACAAAGTATTTTTAGGCCTAGATCTACCTTTCTTAACAAGGCCGGATCTAATACATCAACTCTCCTAAAAGGCCATCGGAAGGCCAACATTTTATGTGACCAAACCACCTAAGGTAACTCTCTAATATTATCTGCCATTGAAATTACTCCAAACCTTTTGATGCATATGCTCATTGCATTATGTCTATAAGTATAGAGCCACTTATCCACCTGAACATTCTCATCTTCACAACATTTAACTTGATTTTATCTTTCTCTTGTAATGACCAATATTCTTTGCCATAAAGCATTGCAGGTCTCATCACTGTCTTATAAAAAATTTTACCTTAAAATTTGAGGGTATTTTTTCTATCACACAAAAGGCACAATGCATTTTTTTCCAGTTCAACCATCCAGCTTGAATTCTACAAATAATATCCCTCATCTATTTCACCATCACTTTGAACAATAGACCCAAGATATCTAAAATGTATACTCTTTTTAATGACTTGATCATTTGATGTCATAATCCTACCACTAGATTTATTATTGCAAAAATTATACTCCTTATATTTGATTTTAAATCTACTAAAAGGAAAACCTTTAGACTCTAAGGTTGACCTACATAAATTCAAGTTTTTCATCAACTCTCTCTATAGTCTTATACAACAAAAAGAATATTATCAGCAAAAAGCATATACCAAGGTACATCCTCTTGCAAAAATATCTAATAATGCTTTCTATGAATATACAAATATTATATATAGAGCATCCACTTTACTCTCTTTATACTTCATCAAAACCTCTCAATAGAATGTATAGCTTCCATAGTGGACCTACCTAACATAAATCTTGATACGACATCAAAAATTGCCTTGATCAGGCATAGATCTTTAGGCGTACTTCAATTGAAAACTTTTAAAAAACATTAAATTATAGACCATATGAACTCTAATTTTTTAGTAAAACTTATAGTCAAATTGAACATCTTAACCGAGCCGAAGCCAATCACAAAAACAAAATCAATCTAATTTGAGCCCAAATGCCTAAATGATGCCCAAATCATATGCAAGAGCTTGAAGTATATCTAGAAGTTTTAGAGATATTAATTAGAAGATCAAATAATTTTTCAAATATAACATACTTATAGTCGAATTGAGTGGCTCGATGAGACGAATCCCACAAGCCTAAGATAGCATGATTCCAATGTCATTTAAGCACATGAATGTCGAAGAAACATTCTATGATTAGGGGAATCAATATGGGCTGTCTCATGGAGCACTATGGGATTTGCTCTGGATCTGCTCTATATTTATGTGGCATGTCCCTCCCCAAATTTCTATAAATAAGCCCCCCTCCCTCCCTATATTAAAAAGAGAAGAGAGTTGTGGGACTTGGGAACTCAAAAAACTTAGCTAAGAGAGGGAAGAGAGTTTCTAGGGCTTAAAGAATCCTGGAACTCTATCTGAGCACCCACCACCAGGGAACCCTCGCGCCTCCCAGCTGTTACCATACACACAAGCGAACCTTCTCTTAGCTGCCACTATCAAAACACCTCCGACCAAGTCGCAGCCAACAATGCTTTCATCAATCGACCGCCGTTAGATCTCCAACCATCCATCATAGCTAGACCTCCGCTCGACATCCACTATCAGACTTTGCCTACCAAGAACTGCAATCAGATTTTTACTAGCTGACAGTCTCTCAACCTTTCAACCATCAACCACCATCCACATACCACCGTCACCCTCTCGAATATGGTTCCAAAAACCATTGTCTCCCAACTATTATCCCTCCAACCTCAAATCACCAAACTACATTCCCTCCAACCCTCCGTCGTCCGACTACGGTCCCTCGGACCACCATTGCCTGAATATAGCCCTCCGACCTCTATCATTCGACTAACGGTCCCCATCCGACCACCGTCGCCTGACTACAATACCTTCGACCATCGTTGCTTGACTAATGTCCCACCAATCTCTATCACCCCCACCCTCATCGCCTAACTATAGTCCATTCAATCTCCAACACCCAACTAAAATCTCTTTGACTCCGTCACCCGACTACAATGCTTATGACCACCGTTGACCCCAATTACAGGACCCTCTAATCTCTATCGCCCGATTACAATCCCTCCCTCTCCTCCATCGCCTGACTATGGTCCCTCCAACCTCTGTCACTCAACTACAATTTTTTTTGACATCCATCACCTGATTACATTCTCGCAGACCTTCGTCATCGGACTATGATCCCACTGACCTTTTGTAAAACAACCTAAAAAAAAAATTAAAATGAAAAATATAAATTTTTGTTTCAACTAGAGCACAACAGCACTGTGATTGAGAGCGCAACAATGCCAAAACATTATCGTCCCGACATTAAAAGCTTTGTTCTAAAATAATTCTAGATTTAGCATGCAGCGTAATAGTACTAGGTAATGTTGAGCACTAAAATAAATTTATTTATATATTTTTTTCTTCACTCACTCCCTCACTCCCTCACTCCCTCACATTGTGGCTTGTTATGAAAGAAAAGAAGAGAAGGGGAATGAAGGAGAAGAGAGATGAAAGAGAAAGCTAAGTTTTTTACCCTGGTTCGTTCCATCACTTTTATGAAAATTGCTCAGATCATTGTAGGTGACTTCTTTCCTATTTCTAATTTCAAAGATTTTGATTTCTACCATTTGATTCCTTTCAAAATGATTTTAATTGAATTTTCTCTAGATTTAGTGAACTTCTACTGCATAACTTTTTATATGTTATGGTTCCGATTATTCTGGACATTTTCGCTTGTTGATTTCCTAATTTCATTGGTTAAGAGTGCAATTATTGCATTTTTTACGATTTAATAAGAATAGTGATTAACAGTTTAGTCTGATTCTATTGTTATTGCAAGCATAATAAATGAATACTAGTATGTAATTGAGTGATAGTGGGTCGCTATTGCTTTTATAATATTAAATAATAATGCGTGTGAAAACAAGTAAATGTTGGTTACTCATTGACGTTGGTTGTAGACTGACTGACCTGTACAGGATGGTAAGTCAATAGACTTTCTTAATACTATGGTTTTGTTATCCTCTATTGATTCATGTGATTCACTAATCTAAAATTATAAGAAGATGATTATTGTATCGACAGATAACGATTACCGACTCTATTTATTGAGCCAAAGATTAGTGATTACTAGAAAAATATCATGCAAGCCATAGCTTTTCGCTTATTTTGTGTGATTATTGGGATGCATTATTAATTTACTATCACTATACTGATTTATAGTTATTACACTATTTAACTATTACTATTATAAATTTTACTAATACGGATGTTATTACTAATTCACTGTTATTGTTATTGTTTTTGATATACGGTTTACTATTACGAAGCACATGATTTCTATTAATGAGCATATAATATAAGATATTGATTTGATAATTATATAAAATGATTGAATATTATGTATATACTAATTTTATAGTACTTCATTGTTATGAGTTCTAACAATCATAAAAAATGCTTAAGTTTTAAATGTTTAAGTTTTACTAATTTATATGATTTTTTTATTGATTTGATAGCACTATTATGATGTATGCATGACATATGTACTAGGTTTATTGGTTTACAAATTTTATTATTATCATAATGCACTATTTTACAGGCTTCCACACCTTATTGGTTTACCAGTTCACATATTTTATTATATAGTATGTGTTTTACTATTTATGGATATATTCATGATTATATTGACTGTTATTATTATGAAATAAATAATCATATGCATATTATTTATTTATCGTGCTTTGAGTTCAATTGTAGGATTCCAGTGAATTTGTTGAGCTTTTTAGCTAATTATATGTGATTAAAATAATTTTAAGTCAGAGAAAATGATCAAGAGTGTGAGACTGATTAGTTACATAATTCCTCAGGTTTTATTATTTTTTGTTTATTTTTTCTTTTAGTTATTCTTTTTGTACCCAGAATTGAATAGATGGATTATTATATTTGTATAAGTCCTAAATAATATATATGATTTTTGAAGAGTAATTATAGATATATATTGATATTTTGATGAATAGATTTTTCTTCCACTGATATTTTATTATTGAAAAAAATCAGATAGCTCTAATAGTTATATAAAATATAAAAGAAATAATTATTTCAAATTAGATTCCAGGACATGATATATTCGCCACCCACTATGATCTTATGGACCTTCATCATCAACTACGGTCCCTTAAACCTCTATTGCCCAACTATTGTCCATTCGACCTTTGTCACCCGACTATAGTCCCTCCAAGCACCGCTGCCCGGCTACAATGCCTTCGACCACTTTCGTCTGATTGTAGTCCCTTCGACCTCTATCAACCGATAATGGATCTCTAAACACTGTTGCGAGACTACGATCTTATCGATCAAATAAGTTAGTTAATGATCTCTTAAGAACAACTCTCATGCCATTAGATTATTCCAACTCCAACGATCGAATGTGCTTTATATTATGCATAATCTCTAAATTGTGCCAAAGCCTTCTCCAGAGGAAGGGCATTTTTTGTAATCAACCTAAACACTAGTGGAATCCCCAACCAGGCGAGGTCCATTGGTTTTTCCCCTTTTTCATAATTTTTTCACGTAAAAAATTCTAGTAACTTTTATAACTTTGCAGCACTCTCTCTTACCTATGTGTGTACTAAATTTTTGTACAAAGCTAAGATATTAAACTCTATATATCTCTCTATCATCATGAATGTTCTAGCACATAACAAATGTAAATTAATTTTGAGAAGTATTAGTATCACATCATAACTTATGCTTAATTACTCTCTCTCATAATCTTAATACATGACACATTAACTTTATTCATCTATAATTCTCATATTCTTGTGCATCACCTTTATTTTTAAAACATAGAAAACTAACACACTAATTCTCCACTTATCTAATATCTTTTAAATCTCCAAAATAATATTAAAAAAAATAGTAATTCATGAAATTACATGATCTCCTAAGTATTTCCACACTTCTATTGGAATATCATCAATTCCTACTACTTTTTAGGACTTTTTTTTATAGGCTCTAAAACTTTCATTTTATTAATACAATGATAAAAAAAAAATATCTTTATTTTCATTTAGGATGCTAAGATTACTAAAGTCAATTGTATTCTCGCAACATTCATTAAAAAATTTACAAAATATTTAATTCACCAACATTGAATATCCTCTTTTCTAAGAAAAATATTTTTTTGATCTTCAACTTTAATGCACTCTGCCAATATATCAATTTAAATCTCTCCAATAAAATTTTTCTTCAAGAGATATCCTTTGCATTAATTCTTCTAAATAATTTAAAAATTTTTTATTTTTAAAAACACATCTAAACCTACTTGAGGAGCATAAGAACTTATAACATTATTAATTTTAGAATCAATAATAATTTTTTAAGCTATAATTCTATAATCAATTATATTAATTTCTATAACATCATCTTTCAAAATCTTATTTATAATTACTCCTGCACCATTTCTAATATGATTCCTTCCAGAATATTAAAATTTAAATCCTAAATTATCAATCACTACAGTGTTTTTCCTAATCCATTTAGTTTCCTGATTACATAAAATATTTATCTTCCTATAAATCATATTATCTATTAATTCTATTAAATTTGTCAATAAGAATACCTTTATTCCAAGTTCTTATTATAATTATAATTTCATGGACTAGCTTCTTTGCCTACATCTATTCATAATAGGGGAATCCTTGCTTATTTAACACTATACTCGAGCCCCAATGCAGTGGTCATTGTAAACTTTTTGTTATATTCAGACCATACAGTGTTTCATTTCTAGAGAATGTCCGAGCACTAATGCAATGCATTGAAGGATTCATATCATGATTGTTCAAAAAGTTTGATGCTGGCTATCAACTACATAATGCAACATTCCACTTTTCTCATCCAAGGCTTGAGGCCCAACAACAATCGTGTTTAAAATTACTCATGCATATGTCCATAAATCCGTCAATTATGAAAACAAGAAAAGAATTAAATTGTCCTCAAATATGACATAATGTACAAAGCAAAAAAGCAGATAATTGACAAGCAGGGGCAGAACCAACCTCACTTTTGAGGGTGGGCAAAATAAGATTGTGAAATACATAATTTTATGCATGAAATTAAAAAAGAAATTTTTTCTTAGGATTTGAGCAACTGCATTTATTGAAGTTGTGCAAATAGTTAAAATACTTATTCTTTTAAGAAAAAAAAATTAGAGTGGGCACTGAACTCTTTCTGATTGCACCCTTGCCGACAAGATTAAGAAGCTCAATTCAATCTACAGGCATTCTTAATCTTCTTTATATAGCTAAAGCAATACCCTTGGAATTAATCAAGAAAATTGAAGCAATCCTTGCTAAAACTATTTTAACCGTCAGGGACTATTTAGTATCCTATTTTAGGCAAGATTTAAGTAAATTTTAGCTTAAATCCTACCATCAGAATACTAGAGACTTTGAATGGAAAATCCAGAATTTATTAAATATCACAATTCACCGAATTTAAGAGATTTAGGATCTCTCTAACAAATCTTAAATCCTAAAATAAATAACCAAACAATTTATCAACATCTATCAAGATTTAATGATTGTCATGCCTAATAATTTTAATATTTTAATCCTGTCAAGATTTACTAAATATGGATTTAAAAGATTTACTAATTTCTGCTTGACGTAAATCCTACTTGAAGCCAAGCAGGACCTCAAGGATCAAACCATATTGTTTTCCCAATCCCCCCACTTTAAAAAATCACAAAAAAAATGTAAAAGATTTAAAAGCAGAATTTAAAAAACAATGGAAAAAGTTGGATGAGAGCATACCATCCAGTTATCCAGGAAGCGAAGGGCGCCCAATCCTTTCCCGAGAGCTTGGCGCTCCAGTAATAGAGTCCGCCTGATGTCGGGTAAGACGAGCAAATCTCAGCCATTGACAGCCCCACCATTGTCGTAAAAAATCCAGCAAGAAACCACCCATAAGTCATAACAGTAGGTCCACCATATCTGAGTCCAGTGTTGTAGAGCGTTGTGACTCCCGTGAGAACCGATATAATCGAAAAGGAGAAGGCAAAGTTGGATAACACCCTGAAATAACACCATCAAACATCCAAAAACTATAAATGATCACAAAACCAATATAAATAGATTCGGCAATGAGAAAAAAAAAAAAAAGGAGATGTGTACGAGAGATCGCGCTTGAGCTCTTGCTTGTAACCGAGCTCTTTGAGTCTGGTTTGGCCGGAGTCTAATGAAACGGCAACATTAGCAGATTGGGAGGTAACCATCTCCTTTCTGCGTGCTGGGAAGGATAAGGAAAGGAGAGGGGGAGTAGGCTTCACGAAAAAGTGAGACTCTTCTGTTCAACTGGTGCCTTGCATGAGCCAAGGAAAACTGTAAAAGAACATAGACTTCGCCCACACTAGACTTTGTAATCAGCAGACTGGGGCAAAAGTGATGCAACTGGTAGTGTGTGTTAGGGGTGTAAATGAGCCGAGGCTCGAACTCGGCTCGTTAACGAGCTCGCGAGTCAAGTTTATCGAGCTTCGAGCTCGAGCCTACAATCGAGCTCGTTTATCAAACGAGCTCGAGTTCAAGCTCAACCTGACTCGACTCGAAATCTGATCAAGCTACTTGATATAATTATATATATTATATTATAATATTATTTTTTTATAATATTTGAAAGCTTATCTTATAAAAAAAACCTATCGGCAGCTATAGTTTTTCAAACGAGCTCGAGCTTTTAAGTCGAGCTCGAGATTGATATTTCCTAAGCGAGTCGAGCTCGACCTCGAGCTCGAGCTCATTAAGGATTAAATGAGTCAGGCTTGATAAGGCAAATACTCGATTTGACTCGACTAGTTTACGCCCCTAGTGTGTGTGTGCCACTACATTAATGATCATTATCTTAATGTAACACTACATTTTTTTAATGATCATTATCTTACAAAAAAAATTGAGGTCGGAAGAAATTGTAAGTCAAAGAGAATGTCGAGGGCCATTAAATATAGCATTTGAAATAGGTTTTAAAGAGGAAAATAATCTATATGAGCCACACAAGTTAAATCAATCAATCACCAATATGTTCATAAAGAGTTATATAAGATAGGAGATACTTGCCGCTGCTCTACTAGTGTTTCTTCTAAACCCAAGTCGTCTTGCACCTCTGCTACTCTCTCCCTACCAGGGAGCTTTCCCCACCTCTGCCCTCCACTCTCCATTAAATATAGCATTTGAAATAGACTTTCCTCCTTTGTCTTCTCCAAATCCCCCTCATCTAATTCGTATGTTTGTTGCTTCCCTTTCTGCCCTTAGCTGAAAGTGGATCATTTTCCTCATCCTTCTCCTCCTCTCCCAAGTTCCCCCTTTCATTTGTCCCCCCCCCCCCCCCCATGGACTTTGTGGCTCAGATTTATCAGGAGGATGCCTAAAATGTCTCGACCTCTTTGGGGCTATCCCTCATTGATTACTCATAGGTAAGCGGCCCTACTATGAAGCTTTGAGGGCTTACATTAATAAAATTTGGTTGCTAAAAGGTACACTTACATTTCTTGCATTAAGCAAGGGTTTCTTTCTTCTTAAGTTCTCTTTGTCGATGAAAGTTGAAATGGTGTGGTCAGATGGCAATTGGTTTATTCGAGGGAAACATTTCATTTTGCAGAAATGGTCACCATTGTTTAATCCAAAGCGGAAAGATTTCTCTCTCTCCCCGTAATGGGTTAAAATACATGACCTTTCATTGGCTTGTTAGACTTCTATAGGTATTTCTAAGATTGTTAGTTGTATCGGTTGTCCCCTCGCAGTTGCCTCTCTCATTGCTGAAAAAACCTAGCTTACCTTTGTAAGAGTATGTGTCCAAGTGCAAAAGGGCTCTATTATAAGATGTAGTTTTTGTTTCTATTGTTGGATCTAATTGCACCCTTTGAGTCACTTATTACTAGAAGCCACCCCTACTCTTTTCCCTACCAACCCTTCTGTACAAAACCCCTAGATAGATCCATTAGGGGAAGAAGCAGTTCCTAAAATCCCACTTCCCATCCTCCTAAACTAGCAGTTCTAAAATCTACCCCACTACTCTTTTCGAAACCCTCCACCATGGACCCTTAGTCCTTTAATAATCCAGTTGATGTGGTGGATGTCACGATTTTTTTTCCCCCATCCCCCTTCTGCCAATGATGTTACTAGTGTGTGACCAATGTCTTCAAGTGCCACAAATGAGCCTCTCCCAAACCTAAATTCTCCCACTAAAATGTTGACCACCTCTAATGATTCTTTAAGTGATTCGTCCTCCCACTCTCATCAGTTGAGGTCAACCTCTCATCAATCCAACTCTTTCACTACCTCCAAAAAGTTTCGAGCTCTCAAATTCGAAGGCCCTCGAATAGACTAACATTATTAATCCTCTAAAAAACCCAACCCAACTCTTATATTCACATAAGCCAAAAGTAAATGTTTCCAAAATTTGTAATCACTATTCCCAAGAAATCCTTAGCGAAGAATGCCAAGAAGGTAGCCACACCCAAACCTAAATCTCAATGACCTTTCCCCTATTAGTTCTTGTAATGTTAGGGGATTCAATAGCCTTAGTAGTGTATTCAAATGTGTAAGAAGTTTATTCAATCCCATAAACTAGAATTATTGTGTATTTTTAGAAGCTAAAATACATTCATCTCTAGCTATTAATCTATGGTTTTAAGCCTCCCATTCTATTTTTGACAATGAAACTTCTTATAACAACTTCAATTTCTACAATTTTAGTAGAATATTGACCAAATGGAATGCTTCCACGATTTCTTTTACTCGAACTCTCTCTACTAGCTAAATGATTCATGTCACCTTCTCTATGAGCTCGTCTCCTTCTTATATTCTCACTGATATTTATGTTGCTAACTCTTTCTTTGAAAGAATATCCTCTTGGGAAGACTTTAATTATTATTGTTTGAAGTATCTCTCTCTCTCTCTTTGGGTTATTCTTAGTGATTTCAATTGTTGTAGGTTTAGTTCTGATAAATCAGGGGGCAATGATATTCGTTATAGTAAGTTTTAGGACTTTAATAACTTCATTTTTAGAGCTAGTTATTAAAAAATTTATTCAACAAAAAAATATATATTTTTATAACTTGATGTGGAAGCAATGTAATTTCATAATAAATAAAAATCAGAGTTTCCAACCACAACAACAACAACAACATCAAGCCTTTATCCCACTACGTGGGTTCGGCTACTTGAATCATTTTTCTCCATTGTGTCCTATTAAAAGTCCAATTCTCGTTTAAATCTAATAAAGAAAGGTCATTCCTAATATTTTCTAACCAAGTCTTTTAGGTCTACCCCTATCTTTGTTAACATAAGTCAAATCTAATACCTCTACTCTCTTAACCAGGTCATCAGAAGGCTACCGTTTTATGTGACCAAACCATCTAAGGCGACTCTCTCTAATCTTATCTTCTACTGGAGCTACTCCAACCTTGTATATGCTCATTTCGTATCCTATCTCTAAGGGTAAAGCCACTCATCCACCTGAGCATCCAACCAAACAAAAAAAAAAATCAAAGAAACATAAAGTGCCAAAAATAATAAGAACAAACCCAATATAATTTATTGTGGTTCAATCATAATTGACATATGTTCAATCCCCAAAAACTTATATTATAGGTATTACAAAAGTCTCTTCCACCAACCTGGTACGACAAATGACTGTAACCCTTTTTCTCCCTCCAAGAGATTGTAGAGAACCTCAAATCCATTTTCACCTTTCAGTTGATGGCAGAGAACCATGAATCCTTTCACAGGCATAGAATCTTAAATCACTTTCACCTTCCCCGGTGCGGGAGAGTAGCCAGGTCATTTGACACCAAAGAGATATTCTTCTTCACAAAACCTTCCTTAAGAAAAACTTTGACTATGATGGTACTTAGGTGCAAGTAAGCTGGAGCAACTATGAAAAACTCCCACTCAAATCCCCTTGAAACCCATAAGGATCTTCTCCCTCTCATAAACTCCACCCTTTCCTTTCTCAAGCTCAAGGCTTCCTCAAATTTTCTTCAAAAGAAAAATAACTCAATGAATGCCAAAGACATATACTAAGTATTTTGAGAAAGTATAAATAGAGGGCTTTGAAAAACTCTTGGAAACTTAATTCTAGTGGCACTAATTTTTCTAGTACAATCTTAGGATCGTCCTGTACGATTAGTTCAAAATAACGCTTTCAGCCAGTATGAACACCTATGCCTTGGACGATCAATTCAAGGAGGTGAACTGATCATCCGGTATGATTTATAGAATCATCCCATACGATTAGTACAAATAACATATATAATCATTCAGTACGATGGGTGACAATTAATTATCTTCCCATGAAAGAATCAGATCATACAGTACGATCAGCCAAATCATTATATACGATGTGATAAAAAAAATTAATCATATTTATTCCCCTAATCATGTGATCAATTTAGGCATGATTGATATACATTGTAAAGTATGTTGAGTATCATATTGTATGATTAGAAAAAAAAAAGAATTTTGAAATATTGCCTAAATTAAAATTTGTGGCTAAGTTCCTTTATTTTTTTGGATCATCCTATACGATGTATATCGTACAGTGCGATTAGTTCAAATTTCAATAATATCAAAATTAGCCCTTTTTATGAGGTTATCGTGTAGTACAATAGAAATCATATAATATGATTTGTTAAAAAATTCAAACTTCTAATTTTAATCCAATCTTACTCCCTTGAGTGCATGTGTGTATGGTCACTAAACAAGCAAACACCCTTATAGGACTTGACTCAAGAAATAAAAAAATACATCAATAATACAGCATAACCTATTCTATCCAATCTTAAGTTTTGAATATTCGTTGGATGGTGCATTATGTTCCTTAAATGTTAGTATACACACAAACAAATATTGAAAAAAAAATACTAGGAGAAATAATGATGTGAGCCACAATATTTATTATCATAAAAAAATATTAACTCATGAGCTCAAGTTGCAATAATCTCCTCCTTTTTTTATGATGGCAAACATTACTAGTTGAATTTTGTAAATTAAAAATATTTTCTTCTAATCTTACCCTCACTAAAGATAATTATATTAAAAATAGTGGAAACAATTTTTTTTTTTATTTTTTTTTTGAAATTAGATAACAAATACATAAGATAAACAAACTCAACTTCAAATACAATCAGCCAACTACATTCTCCCCCTTTTACACTATCAAAAAGGGGGAAAAACACAAAAGAAGGAACAAAAAGAGACAAATAAAACAAACTAACATCATACGGACCCTGATCAGGTGAAGGCAGTGGTGACGTATTAGAAGAATCAAATAATTTCAGTGAATTTTCTTGGAATGAGAAAGTTACATCATGATTATTCAAAAGCTAAGTAAGACTTGTATGGACTTAACCTAAACTTAGAAAGGTTAGGAATTATGTTAACCCATCTCAAGCTCCTTACATGTTAGAATTTCTTTTAAAAAGAAAAAAAATCTCAGTTCAAGAAAGTTTAAAATAAGAGAAGGAAATTGAGTCATTTGAGTCTTCTTTTTAGAAATGTATCTAAGAGAATAGCATTGTAAGCGATGAATCATAAATCACAATTTCAAGATTTAGATGTAGACTATTTCAATGGCATATGGATTTTTTTAAGATTTAAAGATTTGAAAAAAGAGAAGCTAAAATTATTGTGAGCAAGATTTATGCCTCTTTATTAATTTTTGGCGTACTTTGCGTATCTTTTGATTTTTGATACACATTTGCATCTTTCAATTTTGGCAAACAATGCGCATCTTTTTAGCTTCGGGCTCATTTTGTGCCACTTTTCATTTGTAAACTTGCTTCCTTTCTACATACTTTAAAGATTTCTCAGTATTTGTGAGATTATCTTCTAAATATGAAAGAAGAAGACCTCAATTCTCTTATATAAAGAAGATTAAGCCATAAAGCAAAATTCGATCCATATGACATAGACAAATAACTTACAACAACAACAACAACATCAAGCCTTTATCCCACTACGTGGGGTCGGCTACATGAATCCTTTTTCTCCATTGTTTGTCCTATTAAAAGTCAAATTCTCGTTTAAATCTAATAAGAAAAGGTCATTTCTAATATTTTCTAACCAATTCTTTTTAGGTCTACCCCTACCTTTCTTAACATAAGTCAAATCTAATACCTCTACTCTCCTAACCGGGTCATCGCAAGGCCGCCGTTTTATGTGACCAAACCATCTAAGGCGACTTTCTCTAATCTTATCTTCTACTGGAGCTACTCAAATAACTTGATTAAAAAAATTTTAAATAGATTCATTAATTTGCAAAAATATTCTTATAAGATAAAAAACTTAGGAAGCTAAAACAAATCTTTGTTTCTAAGTCTAATTTTAATTTGAAATAGATTTTGATTAAAAAAAAATTATACCACTAAAGGAGTTGGAGGAAGAGGGATAAAAATGAATTTTATTCCTTTAATATTTTTAGGAAAGACAACTATTACTTAAGTTTTAAGTAAGAAAAGGAGGTGAATTAACATTTAAATAAATGTCAGCATTTATTTGATTTGTATAGAATTATTAAAAAAATTACGAATTGATAAGAGGAAACAAAATCAGATAAGGCAACCCAGAACACAAAAACTTTCACAAAAAACTAAAAATATATAAACATGCTTTAAATATAAAATAGATAACCAAGACATAAAAATTAAATAGACATTCACTATGAACAATAGAACATAAGTATGCATTAATTATAACACATATAAACACATAAATAAAACTTTATACCTCATTGTCCTACTCCCAATTTGATGATTCAGAAGTTATGTTTACCTAGTAGATTTTTTGCTTTTTATCTTTTTCTTATATTACAATTTTTTTCTTATTTTTGTTCTTTTTTCTTACAGGAAGAGTTTTTAAGTTGGGGTACTAAATTTTTATATGTTCAATTTTTCTACACCTAAAGCAAATCACGTTAGAAGGAGTCTTAACATTCTTACCATTTTTACATTTGTTACACTTTGTTATGCTTATGCATGTGCTTAAGTAGACTTTCCAATTTGCTTGTTATTGATGCTAACTCTCCTCACTCTTATCATCTACTATGTCACTTTTGTTGAGATTGTTGCTACTTAGTTTTGTATGTTTGATATTCTTGCAACTTGTATGTGTTTTTTATGATTCCAAATATTATTAATTTGATTATTATTTCTCCTAACATATTTGTGAAGAATTGTTTTACTCTTGTGTGTTCTAACATTTCAGTGAAATCATACTCTGAAATTATTGAAAACTTTAAATCAAGATCATTTTAGAGTTTATTGTAATTGAAGTATGTATTTTCCATTTTATTGAGCCTGAGAGAGTGTGATTGTAATTGAGTAACTGAGCACACACACCAGGAGAGAGTTTAAAATTCATATTTTTTAAACTGATCGTATTTTATGATATCACTTCGTACGGGATGATCTGGTCAGTTATTTTTTCCCAACGAGCAGTGAACGAATAGAAATGAAAATATTTTTTCTAAGTATAGATCATTTGAGGTCGATCCCAGTTTTGTACAAGGATGAATGCCTCGAGTTTGTTCTCGCACGAAGGTCATACTGGATGATTCCAGGTTCATCTAAGGATGAAATCCTCGGGTCTGTTCTTGTATGAAGATCGTATAGGACAATCCCAGTTTCATACAGGGACGAACATCTAGGGTCCATTCTCACAAAAAAAAAACTTTTAAGTATGGTTCGTACGGGACGATTCCAGTTTCATATAAGGACGGACATCTCGGGCCCATTCTCGCTCATTTCATTCCAATATTTCGTACTGACGAATTTTAAAAATTTTTAATGGTTCATCCTGGACGAACTTGGTTCGTATCAGATGATGATCGGGTATGCAATGATTTCATATCGATTTACAATAGGTTCATACACAATATTATTTGAACTATTCATATGTACGAACATATGAATGTAGTGTATGAACGTGTATACTCTAAATTGAAAAATTCAGTTTTCTAGACGATTTTTATTGTCTTTTGTATGAAAGTTTTATTAAAGACTGATGTTAAAATCTTTGCTTCATGATTTTTTAAGGGAAATGAAGAGAGAGAGTGAGAGAGTGTGTTTGAAGGAGATTTCTTGCTAGTGGAGTGTGAAGGATTCATAAGGTTACTCAAAGGTAAGAATCTCTATATAATTTATATTTTTTCACTCTTCCTCTTTTCTTTCTAGATTACTCATGATAAGATCTTTGAAGAATATTCAGTTCTCTGTCGACAATTGAAGAGTGTGAACAGTCGACGGTTCTCTACCGACACTTGGAGGATGTGAAAGGATGACAGTTATCTTCTACCACATAGAGAGTGTGAATAGCCGAAGGTATTCTGCCTACACTTGGAGGGTGTGAAAGGATGAAGGTTCTCTGCCTACACTTAGAGGGTGTGAAAGGATGATGGTTCTCTGTCGCACCGAGGATTGGTGAAAGAAAGTTTTGTAAAGATTTCTTCGCCTTGCTGTGGGGGAAAAAGGAGAGTCACTTTTGGTAATAGTGTAACACCTGAAGAGGGAGTCTTCATGGAGTGGATATAGGTTATGTTTGATAAAACCACTATAAATCTTTGTGTCATTTAAATTTTTGCTGCTTACTTACTGTAATTTTAATTCTGTGGTTGAAAAATTTATTTTCAAATAACTTCAATTAACTTACTAAAAATCATTAATTAGTTTCAAATTTTAAAATCCAAGTGAATTTTTAAAATTATTAATTCACCCCCTCTTGGTTAGCCTTGGGACATAAGCTTAGGTTTAACAACCTATTCAAGATTCAATAAGTGGTATCAGAGCTTTGTTTTAAAATCATATGTTTAGACAACTTTTTAAAAAATGAGCATTGCTACTTTTGGAAATCGGAACACACCTGAAGGGTATTCGATCACTATACTTTCTTTATTTGATAACATTCCTTTCAATTTTTAGAAAACACATATGTCTATATTTTTACAATCACTAGGTTATTGTATGTGGATCTTAGTTCAAGAAGCGTATACAAAACCAACTAGATTAGTTGATGGTATTAGAGTTGAAACACCCTTTACAAATTGGACTATATAAGAACGTAACTTAGCACAACTTAATGCAAAATATTTAAATAGTTTCTTTTGTACACTTAAGTCAGAAGACTATATGCGGGTTTCCTCTTGCAAAAGTGGAAAGGACATATGGGATAGACTTTGTATTACTTATGAAGGGACTAATGAAGTAAAGTAGTCTGGACTAAACATCTTGTTACATGACTATGAATTATTTTGCATGAAACCCAATGAATCTATTTCTGACATGTACATAAGATTCACTCAGATAGTCACTTCTTTGTATGTATTAAGTAGGGAACTAACATATGCTAAAATGGTTAATAAAATTCTTTATTATTTGCCTACTATATATGATACTAAAATTACTACTATTATAGAGTCAAAAGATTTAAATGTTTACTCTATTGACAATCTTCTTGGATCACTAATTACTTACGAGTAAGGAGTAAGTCAAAGAAAGATTGATGTAGGAGAAAAATGAAAGGAGAAGAACATTGCACTGAAAGTGGAGGAGTTGGAGAGTGATCTATCACAACCTGAGGATGAGGATGATATTGCCTTGATGTCTAGGCAATTCAGAAGCTTTCTTAAAAGGAAGCAGAGGAGATGACAGCAGTGGAACAAAGGTAAATTTAATAAGAATATTAAGATTTATAATGACGTAATTTGCTATGAATGTAGGAAACTTGAACACATAAAATTGGATTGCCTAAACCTAAAAGCCACTCTTAACAAGGAGAAGGTAGAGGAGAAACCAAATGTGAAGAAGGGCAAGAAGAGATTCCAAAGAGCTTTTTGGGGGAACTCGGCTTCAGATTTGTCACAAACAGAGAAGGAGGAAGACACTAATTTGTGCTTAATAGCCGATAATCTTGATCAGTCAAATCAAGAAGAGGTAGGTGACTTAACCTATGATGAATTATTAGAAGTTTTTGAAAGAATTCATGATGCATGTAAAAAGCTAAAGAAAATGCATGCTAGTTTGAATTTAGAAATGCAAGAATTACTAAGAGAACACGAATCCTTAGTAATGATCATTCTTTGATAGATAACAAGCATATGAGCTTACTTGATGAATTTGATGACTTGAAGAAGAAGAATGATATTTTAAAATCATCCTATGCTCAATTAGAAAAAAGAATTTAAGGATTTTAAGGATGAATTAGAGAATAAAGAGAATTATTTGAATTATAGTAATAATGTGTTAAAAGATTTAAACATATTTCTAAAATTGAAAGTAAAATCTCTTAAGGAAAATAGGAAACCACCAACACTTGAAGATTTTACAAATCCTATTTTGTATCAGAAATTTTTAAAACCCATGAAGATATAGATTAGTTATAAAATATTAAGAAATATATTTCCTAGAGTTAAATGTTATTCTTGTGGCATAATTGAACACATTGAACACCCTTGTACTTTGGATAAAAAAACTTATTTAGTGTGGAAACCAAAGATGCATAAACCTAGACATACCATACATGCATCTAATTTTAAATTGCCAAAAGGAGAACCCAAACCCAGGTCTAACATTTGATAGTTTAGTAGGCACATTCTTATAAAAGGCCTCATGAGAGCATTTGGCACATGGATAGTAGTTGCTCAAAGCATATGACTGGAGACACTAAGCAATTTATATCACTGGAAGCCAGAAGTGGAGGCAGACCCTACACTTGGAGATAACATCACTAAGAAAGTGGTTGGATCAGGTATGATTGGAAACTTACAAAATTTTTTCATTGAAAATATGCTACTTGTAGAAGGCTTAAAGCGTAATCTGTTGAGTATTAGTCAGCTATGTGATAAAAGGATATAGTGTAAAATGTTTTTCTACTAGCTGTATATTAAGCCTAAATGGTAATGATGTTTTGCATGGTTTAAAGGTAAATGATATTTATATGCTAGATTTAAATTATATAAAAAATCATACTTTTTGTTTGAAAACAATTTCTGATGAATCATGGTTATTGCATAGGAGACTTTGTCACTCTAGCATGAAAAACCTTAGGAAAATTATCAAAAAAGAGTTGGTTAGAGGTGTACCAAAAATTAGACTTCACTAAGGATCACCTTTGCGATGTATGTAAATTAGGAAAATAGATGAAGTCCTCTTTCAATCCAATAAGGATCTTAGAACTAGTAAACCTTTGGAGATTTTACATATGAATCTTTTTGGACCAGTTGGAACTGTAAGTCTAGGAGGGAATGTATACATATTTGTGATTGTAAATGATTTTTCAAAATTCATTTGGGTTAAATTCTTATATAATAAGAGTGAATTATTTGAGGAGTTTAGAGAAATTTCGACTTGGATTCAGAGAAAACTAGGATGTGAGATTTTAATATTCCAAAGCGATCACGGTGGTGAATTTGAAAATAAGTTATTTGAGAATTTTTGTAAAGAGAAAAGAATTGATCACATTTTTTCTACACCTAGAACCCCTCAGTAGAATGAATTTTTATTACATCCAGTGTCCTGACGTAGCTCTACATTCGGATGCCAGTAAAATAGTGCCACATGCTCCTACTCTTTACTTCACGGCCCGACGACCCGACCTAGACACATACCCGGTATTGCTATATATTGGATGATTTGTGCAGACCAGGATATTGTTAGGTATTGCTCGGTAATATGAAATACCATTCTATTAAGACCAATACCTAGCAATACCGAGCAATATCGAGCAATACCGAGCAATACCGAGTAATACCCCAATTTTGTTAGGTATTGATCTTGATAGAGCAATGTTTCTCGTTATTGTCAAGCAATACATAGCAATACCGAGCAATACTTAGCAATACCTAGTAATACCGGGTTTCAGTCTGGGTCAGGTTATCAGGCTGCGCGATAAAGAGTAAGAGCACGTGGCAAAATATTATTGGCATCCAAACGTAGAGCTACATCAGGAAACCAGACGTAATAAAAATTCCAACATAATGGGGTAGTTGAAAGAAAAAATAGAATATTAATAGAAGCTGCTTGAGCCATATTGGCAGAATATTCACTTCCTAAATATTTTTATGTTGAAGTGGTTAGCACTGCATATTATGTTCTGAATAAGGTGAATATTAGATCGAACTTTAATAAAAAACCTAATGAGCTTCTTAAAGGGAGAACTCCTATTTTATCACATTTGCATGTCTTTGGATGTAAGGTGTTCATACTTAATAATGGAAAATCTACCTTAGGAAAATTTGATCCAAAATTAAATGAAGGAATTTTTTTTGGATACTCTAGTGTTGGAAAATCTTATAAAGTATTTAACAAAAAACTTTGATAATTGAGGAGACCACACATATTGTATTTGACAAATCTGGAATTTTGAAAGAGAAAAATTTAGAAGAGGTGAAATAAAAAATAACTCCCAAAAGATTGAGAAAATTAATTTGGATGAAAATTTTGAGATAGAAAACCCGTTGCATAGAGATTTGAGATTTTTTAAAAACCACCCTAAGGAATTATTTTAGGTGAACCTATTGAGGGTGTTAGGACTAGGCATGGACTAAGAAAAGATGTCTATCATTCTACCTTTATTTCAATAATAGAACCCACAAATATTAATCAAGCACTTTTGGATGAATTTTGGATTTTTGCAATGTAAGAAGAATTAAATCAATTTGTAAGAAATGAAGTTTGGGAATTATTTACAAGGCCAAATGATCAAAGTGTAGTTGGAACTAAATGGGTATTCAAGAACAAAATGAATAACTTAGGAGTTGTTGTTAGTAATAAGGCTAGATTGGTGGCTAAGGGGTGTAATCAGATTGAAGGGATTGATTTTGAGGAGACTTTTTCCCTTGTAGCGAGGCTTGAAGAAATTAGGGTTCTGTTAGCCTTTGCTTATTTTAGAGGATTCAAATTATTTCAAATAGATGTTAAAAGTGTCTTTTTAAATAGAGTGATTCAAGAGGATGTTTATATTGAACAACCTCCAGGTTTTGAAAAATCAAAATCCCCAAATTATATTTTTAAATTAAAAAAGGCATTGTATGAATTGAAACATACACCTAGAGCTTGGTATGAGAGGTTAAGCACTTTCCTACTTGAGAGATCTTTTGGAAAATGAAATGTGGACACCACTCTTTTTTGAAGAAATTGGCAGAAGATATACTCATTATACAAATTTATGTAGATGATATCATCTTTGGATTTATAAATAAAAGTCTTTATGATAATTTTTTTTTAAAAAATAAGTAATGAATTTGAGATGAGTCTAATGGGAGATTTGAGTTATTTTATAGGTTTTAGTATTAAGCAAATTAAGGATGGAATATTTTTTAGTCAGTCAAAGTAAGTTAAGGATATCCTCAAAAAGTATGAAATGGATAATGCTAAACTTGTTCGAACACCTATAATTTTCTCAATTCATTTGGATAAGGATCCAAAGGGAAAATCTGTTGATCAAAAGAAATTTAGGAGAATAATTGGATCTTTGCTTTACTTGACTACTAGGACACGATATTATATTCAGTATTTATTTGTATGCTAGATTTCAATCAGATCCAAAAGAATCACATTTAACAGCAGTAAAAAGGATTTTAAGATTTCTCTTGGGAACTCAGAACTTAGGGATTTGGTATCCTAAGTTTAGCTCTTTATTTGAAATAATTGGATATTCAGATTCAGACATTGCAGGTTGTAAGGTTGATAAAAAGAGTACTTCTAGAACTTGTTAATTTATAGGAAATTCTTTAGTTTATTGTTCCAGTAGAAAATATAATTTTGTAGCCCTACCTACTACTGAAGCTGAATACATTGCCTTATGAAGTTGTGTGGCACAAGTTCTTTGGTTGGAATAATAGTTGATTGACTTAGGATTTACAATAGACACAATTCCAATTTGTTGTGATAACACTAGTGCCATTTACATTTTAAAAAATTTTATTTAACATTCTAGAATCAAACATATAGACACAAGGTATCATTTCATAAGGGATCATGCATCCAAAGGAGAAATTTAACTAAACCATATGTCAACTGAAAATCAACTTACATATATTTTTGCAAAAACCACTAGCTTTTGATACTTTTAGCACATTAAGAATAAGGCTTGGTGTGATTAATCTTAATACTTAATTAAAATTTTCTGCAAACTTGATATGTATCTTTGTGTGTATTCTATTTTTGTATTTAATGTGTTTGTGATTTTATGTGATTTTTTTTATGTTTTTATGTGATTTGGAAATATTTTCACATCATATTTCCTATTACTGATCGATAGTGCGAATTTTTCTAAGTGTTCTATTCGTACTGTACGAAATTTGATTTCATCCCATACAAATTCTGTAACATTTTGATCATTATTTTGAACTGCTTGCATAATATTTTAGTTTTCCAATACATATCGTACTGTATGATCTCTATATCATCACGGACAATATGTATTCGTTCGTATGTACACATCTAGACAGTTATCCGGGAAGAATTAGTTATTATAACTAATTGTATGTATGAACCCCTAGTTCGTATGTACGAACCACGTATCATTTAATGTGGGGGAAAAATTTAACCGTCATTAAAATGATCTTAAATAACTGATCATCCCAGATGAACACATATTCGTCTGTACGATTATATGGTCAAATAGCCTGTATGAAACGATGCCTCGTAACTTGCATGATTACAAAAAGTCATTTTCTTTAAATGTATTCATTCATACATACAAAATTTATTTTGTCATGTACGAACCATCAATCATACTCTACGAACTATTTTTTTTACATACGAAAAATCATTTTTTTTAATAAGAGGGCTATAGAATTCATTTTCATTCACTTCAATAGCCTTTTCCAATCCTTCAAACCTTAGCAATGGTCAGTTCTATCAAGAGGGGTAAACTCACTAAGGGACCGTCTTCTAGGGGTGGAGACGACAACTTTCTATCCAGGGCTAACAAGGATTATTTTCTTAGGTTTGATTCTACCAAGATTACACCCTCTAGAATCCTACTTCAAGAGGATATTCACTTTCAAGTGATGCTACTTTTTGCCACTACTTAATTTGTATTTATCCCAACTTTAATTCATGCCTATAATAAAGAGACCTTCCACTACTTTCTAGCAAACATGTCTTTTAGTGAGGATGAAAGTAGGAACAGATCTCTTGTACTGAAGAAAAGGATATAAATAACTAAGGAAGATTTGAGAACCTTTTTGCAATTAAGGACTCAAGGAATAGAGCCCACTCTTTAACTTCTACATCTTATTTTGACTGGACTGAAATAAATAAAGTTATTAGAGGGATTGAACAAGTATGTTATTTTCCTAGGGTCTCTTCTTTAAACCAAAATGCAAGGGTCATTCAGCATGTCCTTAAAACCTCTATTATTCCTAAAACTGGTGATCGCATTAATTTTACTCCTCTTCTATCCACTGTTACTTACTTTATGATGACAGGTCAACCTATAGATGAAGCCCAACTTATTATTAACTATATTCATGGCCTTTTTGAAATTGGACATGTCACTTATAAGAGGAAGAAGAACATTACTTTAGGATACCTAGTGACCTATATCCTTGAGAAGAAGTACAATCTTGTTCATCCTGATCCTCTACTTGAATTGCCTATCTACTTTACCGATGCTTCATTTTGAGCTTTATTTGGGAATAGTGATAATACAAGTGAGGATTCTGAGGAAGAAGGGGGAGCAATTGCACCTGCACCTGCACTTACTCATGGACCTGACTTTCAGGAGATGGCCCAGCATTTTGACCGACTAGAGAGTCATTTTGATCAGCACTTTGATCAAATTCAGACTCATCTAAATTAGCAGGATGCATAATACCAACAGGACATGGGTTGGATTCAAGGTCAGCTCGACTCGATGAACACCAATGTGGCTATAATGAATACCAATTTTTTTATCTTTAACCAGCCACCTCCTCCAGACCAAGGCCCCTCATATTTATAGATGTATTTCTTGTGTGTTATATTTGCCAATCTTTAGATATGTGATGTGATGATTTCTGTAATTTTTGTACTTGTGTTTGTTTAGTGTTTTCCATACTTTTTTTGCTTTGATATTGATATCAGATGCGCTTTATTATATTAGATCTTTATTTTGATATCAATAAAAAATGTTTTATTTTGTTTAGTTATTTTTATTCTTTATTTAAAATGTTAGTATGCCTATATGATAATCCTTACTTAATTGATCTAAAAAGTGTCATAATATGAACAGCAATACAAAAATTAAATTCATTAGGAATTCTATTTTTCAAAAATATATGTTAATTTATAACTCGATCAAGTTAAGGCTATCAATCTCATGTTCTTTTTAGGCATATGTAATTTTAATATTATTATTATAATTTTGATCTCTTATTATTTTTTATTTCTCTTTTCAATAAAAATATCTTTGCATATAGAGAAATTTGAGTTTTTAGATTATTGATTTTGGAAAGATCAATTAAAAAAATAGAGAAATGTACATGTGTATAGAATTTGAAAGATGCATAATGATTCGTAAATTGAAAAGAGGTATAAAATTAGCCCAAATAAAAAAGATGCACAAAGTGTGCCATAAATATTTGAAAAGATGTGCAATGTCGCCAAACAAGTGTACTAAAAATGCTCTTTCCTCTATCTTTTAATCTTTAATTTCAAATCAATCTAATGTTCAATTATATTTTGTATTGGAATTTGACTTTAATTAATCTTCATTTCATCACTTTTGCAATAATTCTCCTTATCTAATTGTCTAGATTGTTTCATGACCTTGATATATTTATCTTATCTATATTATTTTTTCATTTAAATGTTATGAATCTTTATTTTTTTTATAATTCGGATTGTTGAGATTATTGACTTCAAATCAAATATAAGTTTAGAGTTTATTATAATTGAAGTCTGTATGTTCCATTTTATTGAGTCTGAGAGAGTGTGATTAAAATTAAGCAATTGAGCACACACATATCGAGGAAAGTTTAAAATTCATATTTTTTTAAATTTATCATATTGTACTATATCACTTCGTACGGAACGATCTGGTCAGTTATTTTTTTCCAACGAGCAGTTGAACGAAACGAACATAAATGAAAAATATTTTTTCTAAGTATGAATCATATGGGACGATCCCAATTTTGTACAAGGATAAATGCCTAGGGTTTGTTCTTGCATGAAGGTCATACGGGATGATTCCAGGTAACAACCTATTCAAGATTCAACAACTTTCATCTATGTCTTTAGCTTTTAATAATATAATTTCACATGCTTCCAAAAGCTATTGACCTAAACTTTGGTCGTAGGTAATGAGTGAGCCAATCGGATTTTTAATAGAATATTCCTTTCAATTTTTTGATTCACAAATAGCAATGACTTTAGCATTAAATTTATCAGGTAGACAACATATAATTTTATTAACTTTTTTAAACTTTGAAAGTTATTTACCTAAAGAATGTATTGATGTAACGATTTGAGTAAACATAGTATACATATTTAAGATAGTCTCATAAGGCTTCATACAAAATAGTTCATAATCATGCATTAAAATATTTAACTTAGATTGCTTGACTTCACTAGTACTTTCTTATATAGTGCATAATCTATCCAAAATTTTCTTGCCAATAGATCATGTAGAGACTCTCTTATAATCTTTAAATTTAAAGCATATAAGAAACAATTCAAATATTTAGCATTCAATTGAGCATAAGTTTATTTCACTCTACTTCTTTTAATAAACAAAATATCAATTTTGATTCTATCTATAATATGTTGTATAGTACGTATTGGTACATATTAGACAATTTGAATCATATGCCACATTCGATAATTTATTGACTGCAAGAAAGTAGACATGCAAATTTTCAAAAAATTAAAGGAAATATTTTTAAATAATTGTGGTCATGTGATTGAATATCTTTTTATAATATAATGATTTCTAAAGTTAGTCATTAATCATTTTTCAAAAGTTATTTAAAACTTAGTTTTTGAATATCGCTCAGATACCACTTAAAAGTTCATGAAGGTTATTAAATATCAAAGAACCAGCTAGAGACTAACCAAGAGGGGGTGAATTAGTTATTTAAAAATTTATTTAACAAAAAAAAATCTTTTTATAACTTGATGCAGAAGCAAAGTAATTTCATAATAAAATAAAATCAGATTTTTTAACAATAAAAATCACAAAATAAAGTACAGAAATTAATAAAAACAAACACAACATAATTTATAATGGTTCAATCCAACCTGACTTATGCCTACTCCTCAGAAACTTTTATTTCAGGTATTACATTAAACCTTTAGTGGCTATTCTTTAGCCCCCACAGCTAGGCAGATAAGCCCTTACCAAATCTCTTCCACAAACCCGATACGATAGAGAAACATAATCCTTTTTCTCCCTCCAGGAGATGGAAGATAACTTTGAATTCTTTTTCACCCTCCAGGTGATGGCAGAGAACTACGAATCCTTTCATAAGTAGAGAACCTTAAATCCCTTTCACCTTCTCTAGTGTAACGGAGTAGCCGGGTCCTTTGACATTAAGGAGACCTTCTTCTTTCCAAAACCTCACTTAAGACATATCTTTATTATGATGGTACTTAGGTGCAAGTTCACTAAAGAAATCATGTAAAAATCTTTCTCACACTCCCTTAAAACCCATAATGATCTTCTCCCTCTCTTAAACTCCACCCTTTGCTATCTTAAGCTCAAGTCTCTCTCTTCAAGTTTTCTCCAGAAGAAAAATGACTCAATGAATGCCAAAGAAACATACTGATTCTTCTAAGAAAGCTTAAATAGAGGGCTTTAAAAAACCCTAGAAAACTTAATTATGGCTGCACTATTCATCTAATATAATCTTAGGATCGTCTTGTACTATTAGTTCAAAATAGCCCTTTCAGCCAATACGAACACCTTTGTCCATTCAAGGAGATGAACTGATCGTCATATATAATGTATAAAATCATACTATACAATTAGCAAAAAAAACATGAAAAATTATTCATTATGACGGGTGGTGATTAATTATCATCCCATACAAGAATCAGATTGTATAGTACGATCAGTCAAATTATTATATATAATTCGATAAAATAAATTAACCATATTTATTCCCCTAATCATAAGATCAATTTAGGCATAATTGATATATATTATACAGTACGATGAGTATCGTACGGTATGATTAGAGAAAAAAATAAAATTTTGAAATATTATTTAAATTAAGTTTGGCAGCTGAGTTCATTAATTTTTATGGATCATCTTGTACAATATATATCATACAGTATGATCAGGTCAAATTGCATTAATATAAAAATAGTTATTTTAATAAGCTGGTCATGTAGTATGATGAAATCATACAGTATGATTAGTTCAAAAAATAAACTTCTAATTTTATTCCAATCTTACTCCCTTGAGTGTGTGTGTATGGTCACCAGGCTAACAAACATCCTTACAAGACTTGAATGAAGAAATAAAAAATACATCAATAAAAAATATAATTTATGTATAACATAACCTATTCTAGCCAATTTTGAGCCATATATCTTTATTACAAGATGCATGGTGTTCCTGAAATATTAGTACACACACAAACATATGTAGAATGCAAATATTATGAGACATAAAGATGTTAGCCATAATGTTTATTATCATAAAAAAATATTAACTCGTGTGCTCAAGTTGTAACAGGTGTAATATTACCAAGTTTCAGGACTTACGCATTAGCTCTTTTGCTTCTCAACCTCATGGAAATCTGATATACTCTTTTTATGCAATGCTTAAAAACATAAAAGGAGCAATTAAATATAAGAATTATGCCTCTTCTATGCTTCTTTCCAAAGCCATTGATGAATAATAATGACTGTAAAATCGATGTATGCAATTAATTCAATCTTCTCCTTTATTCCCTCGATTGAATGCCACTCTAAAAAATATCAACACGTAGCTCTGTCACTCATACTTATTTTTTTCCTCTTAGATCTCTCAATAATCTAAAGCTAGATGGCTTTCCTCTGGAGAGGACAACCTGAAATTCCTTTACTCCAAATTCAAGTCTAAACATAATGACAACAAAATATATAAGATCTATATGCCCTCTTGTGTACATTCTAATCCCAATTTCATTGTTACCGCTATAATTCAACACTTTAAGAGTCTCTTTTAACTCTACTTCTCCTTCCACCAATTTCTCTTTCTTTTCCACTGGCAATATGCTACATGTTATAAATCTGGACCCTGGCCTTATGATTTTGATGATAACAAATACTATTGGATTCTCTACTGTGTTATCTCTTATTATTGCTATTATTGCATATTTGTTTCTTGTGCACTAATATTTTATATCCACCAAACACCTCACAAAGTGATCAACTTAATATTGGGTAATAGGGTTAAGTGTCATAAAGAGTCTGTATTTCTACTTGTACTTATTAATACATTTCTTAAGTAAAATCATATATTTGGTGGATTCTAAACTTGGAGACCATGCATACAGAGACTCAAGGGATTAAGATAGTGAGTAAATTTAAAGAGCAATTTTTTGAACTAATTATACTATATGATCCATATCGTACTATACGATCAACAATTTAGAAAACCATTAAAATAGCTAATTGAACAATTAAAGACATTTGAACTAATCATAATGTTCAATCCAAATTATACAGGATGATCAGTTTAAATTAAGATCTGTGTCACCAATCCTAATTTAGGAAATATTTTAAAATTTAAAATTAATACTAATTATATAGTATGTTATGTATCATACTAGACAATATAATTAAATCTTTTTAAAATTAATCATGAAATTAGGGTATCAAATTTGTATTAACTAATCAAGTCAGACCTTACTAGACAATTAGACTAATCGTACTGTATGGTGATATCTTAGCATGAGATGGTAGTTATTCATCACAAATCTTATAGGATGATAATTCAATTTAATTGAACTAATCGTACTAGATGATGCATTTTATCATACAGGAAGATCAAATCAAATATTTGAATTGATCGTACAGTTCCTTAATCTTCAAACAGTACTAACATAGCAATTTGAACTAATTAAATTGTATGATCAATACAATAGAGTTGAATTTTAGGGCTTTTTTGTGAAGCCTTGCATTTAAGATGTCTTAATTAAATTGTTTCAAGTCTTTGGCTACTGAGTTTTTTGGAGTGGGAGCTTAGAGAGAAGATCTTGGAGAGCTTTGGGAAGGAGAAGGGAGAGCTTATGTGTGAGGGAAAAGTGTGAGGGGTTTTCACACAGTTGCTCAGAGTAAACATCTTGCCTCATTTTATTTGAGTGTCTTGCTTGGTTTTTTTGGTGTATTTGGGAAGAAAATTCCTAGCTCAAAGATTGTTGAGGTTCTCTTCCTTCACTAGGAAGGTGAAAAAGGAGTACTAGTTTCACTTCCTTCATTAGGAGGGTGAAAAAGATTTAGAGGTTCTTTACCTTCACCAGGAGGGTGAAAAAGGAGTGCAATGTTCTTTGCCTTCACTAGATGGGTGAAAAAGAGGTTAAGGTTCTTTATCAGACTGGGTTAGTGAAAAGATTGTAAGGGATTCTCCATCTAACTGTGGAGGCTAAAATTTATAGTATGTTCTTTCTAGTTTTAAATTTTTTGCAGTTTAAATTTCTAAAAATTGCGTGGTAGAACATTATCTATTTGAAGATATTTTGAGTTGAGTTATTCATCATCATAATAATTAAAAAATTTCATTTTATAATTTTGTTATGTATTAGGTAATCATTTTATTATGTTTATGTTATTAAAAAATAAAATAATAATTATAATATAGTTTTGTATTTATAGTAAGTTTTTAAAACTACCAATTTACACCCCCCTCTTGGTGTGCCTAGAGATAATTCACCTAGGATTAACATCTTACATCAAAGTTTCAATTGGTATCAGAACGGTTCTCACAAGTAGTGTATTAGAAATCCTTGAGAAAAATTATCCATGACATATTTTGGAAATAAAAACATCACGAAAGGTTATTCTATAACACGTCTACCTTTATTTAACAATATACTATTTGATTTTTAAAAAATTTAGTAAGTATGCTTTCTTGCAATCTATTTATTTTCACCTATAGTTTTTAGTACAAGAAGGTTATTATGCACCCTCTAGTTTTGTTAATAGCTTTAAAATAGAGGTACCATTTAATTAATAGAGTAATAAGGATAGGGACTTAGCTTAATTAAGCGTGAAATATTTAAACTATTTTTTTCTATGCACTTAAGTCTTAAAATTACATGAGAGTTTCTACCTGTATCATTGGCAAGGAAAATTGGGATTAACTTTATATTACTTATGAAGGGACTTTTGAGGTCAAAAAATCTAGGATGAGCTTCTTATTACATGATTATGAACTTTTTTTTTGAGTGAAACCTAATGAAACCACATCAGACATGTACACTAGGTTTACTCAAGTTGTGACATCCTTGCATGCTTTAGGTAGAAAGCTCACAAATTCTAAGTAAGTTGACAAAATTCTTCTTTGTGTCCTTAAAAATTATGATGCTAAGGTTATTACCATTTATGAAACAAAAGATCTCAATATTTATTCTATAGATAACTTTTTAGGCTTACTTAATTCCTATGAGCAATGTGTGAGTCAGAGATTGCAAGATGCAGGAGTTAAGAGAATTGACAAAGTGGTGGTACTTAAAGCAAATTAATCAAAAAGTGATAGCTCTATAGCTGAGGAGGATGACAACATTATATTAATTGACCCATCAGTTCAAACGTTTCTTGAGAAGGAAGCAAAAATGTCATCAACAACAATTTAGAAAAGGTAAGAATTATAAAAATTTTAAAGCATCATCTTACACAATTTTCTTTGAATGCACAAAACCAGGCTATCTATAAATTGATTTCCCTAACATGAAAACTCACCAGACCAAGAAGAAGGGCGAAGAGAAGATAAAGTTCAAGAAGGTGAAGCAACAAACATAGAAAGCATTTTAGGCTGAATATGCCTTAGAATAATCTAAAAATAAAGAAGAGGAGGAGATAACAAATGTGTATAATGACTAATGAAAATCTAGATTAGTCAGATCAAGATGAGGTATGTCAACTATCCAAAGATGAACTTTTTATTATATCTAAAAAAAATCATGATTCATATATGAAGCTAAAAAAGGTGTATGCTAGCATAAACACTTACTTTTCTCATTTACCAAAAGAGTATGATAGTTTAATAGTGAAACATTTTTCTTTAGATAGTAATCAAATGTCTTTACTTGATGAATTCAATGTATTAAATAAGAAGCATATTAATTTAACATATATATATATATATATATATAATTTTTGAAATCAAAGCATCTTGTGATAATAAAATCATACTAGGAATTAGAAACATGTGCAACTGAATTAGATAGTAATGAGCATGCATTAAAGTTGGAAGTTGCAAGTCTTGAAAGTGAAAATCAAATTCTAAAAGTAAAGATCCATGAACTTCAACAAAATGAAACATCGACTATATTTACATAATGGTATAATCCCACGCCACATCATACATCTTATACCCCTGAAAAGAGGAACCTCACCACACTTAGAGTAGTGAAGTCTTTCCTTAGTGTTAGGTGTTTTTTCGTCTAGCATACTAGGTCACATAAACTGCACATACGCAATACACGATAGAACACCCAAATTACTTACACAACAATATATCATGTATGCAAGTCACTCATCAAGGCATATGGTTGAACCCAAACTCACTTGGATTACCAAATTTAATGTTTGATTGACCTTGTAGGAAGGCTCTCACAAAATGTCCTAATGAGAGCATGTGGTACCTAGATAGCGGGTGCTCAAGACACATAATTGGAGATATGAAGCAGTTCATCATATTAGAGTAGGTTCAAGAATGATTGGTATTTCAAAGAATTTTATTATTGAAAATGTCTTACTACTAGATGGCCTCAAATATAACTTGCTTAGCATCGATAAATTATGTGATGATGGTTTCCATATTAAATTCTTATCTAATAATTGTATGATTAGTTTTAATGAAAATATTATTTTAGAAGGAAAAAAAAGGATTAATAATGTTTATATACTTGATTTGAATTGAATTAAATTTATTAGTTCCTTATGTTTGAAAATAGTTGTTGATGAATCCTAGCTATGGCATAGGAGACTATGCCATGATAGCATGAAGACTCTTGGAAAAATAACCTAGAAGGACCTAGTTAGAAGCATACCCAAACTAAATGCTCTAAGAACCAACTTTGTGTTGCCTTCCAACTAAGAAAGCAAATCAAAACTTCATTTCACTCAACCAAGAACATCACCACCTATATAACTTTAGAAATCCTTCACATGGATCTGTTTGGAACCATTAGCACTGCCAATTGAGGAGGGAAAACATATGGATATATGATTATAAATGATTAGTCTATATTTACTTGGATTAAATTTTTATCATATAAAAATGAATCTTTCAAAGAATTTAGGACATTCTCCATATAGATTTAGAAGAAATTAGGCTTTAAAATTCTAACTATCCATAGTGACTTTGGTGGGGATTTTAAAAATGATAAGCTTGAATTATTCTATAAGGAGCTATGAATAGAACATAATTTTTCATCTTCTAAAACCCCTTAGTAGAATGAGGTTGCTAAAAGAAAGAATAAAACCTTGGTAGAAGATGTTAGAGCCATGCTAGCTGAGTATTCCCTTCCTAAATATTTTTGGGCTGAAGTAATGAATACTTCTTTCTATGTTGTCAATAGGAATAATATTAGATCCAAACTTAACAATAAACCTTATGAATTACTCAAAGGAAGGACACTCAATCTCTCTCACCTTTATGTTTTTAGACGTAAGGTGTTCATTCTAAAGAATGAAAAATCTCTATTATTAAAATTCGACCCTAAATTTGATAAAGGAGTTTTCCTAGGATATTCATCTATAGGTAAAACCTATTGAGTTTTTAATAAGAGGACATTAGTGGTAAAGGAGGCCACCCATATAGTATTTGATGAATATGATAGATCTGTTGAGCCTAGGTCAAAAGAAGAAGAAGTGGTTGAGTCACCCAAGATGTATAATATATTGATTTAGAAAATAAAGTAAAACCTCAAGACCCACTGCCTAAAGATTAGAGATATTCATCTAGTCATCCTAAGGAGCTCATCCTAGGAGATCTATTTGTAGGACTTAGAATTAGGCATGGATTTAAAAAAGATGTTAGTCACACTGCTTTCATCTCTATGATAGAACCCTTAAATATAGATTAAGCTTTATTTGATGAATTTTGGATCCGATTCGTATAAGAAAAAATGAATCAATTTATTAGGAATGATGCTTGGGAGTTGGTTAGTAGACTTAAAGACTAGAGAGCTATGTGAACTAAATGGGGTTTCATGAATAAAATGAATGACTTAGGCATATCAATTAGAAATAAGGCTAGATTACTAACTAAGGGGTATAATCAAATTGAAGGAATTAACTTTAAGGAGCCCTTTTCCCCTATAGCTAGTTTAGAGGCCATTAAAGTGCTACTAACCTTTACGTGCTTTTGAGAATTCAAGTTATATCAGATGGATGTGAAGAGTGTCTTCCTAAATGGCGGTGATAAAAGAAGATGTATAAGTTGAAAAACCCCTGATTTTTGAGAATTCTCAATTTTCCAATCATGTATTCAAATTAAAGAAGACATTATATGGATTAAAGCAAGCACCTAGAGTTCGGTATGAAAGGCTGAGCACATTCCTCATAGATAGAGCCTTTATTAAGGGTAGTGTAGACACCACCCTATTTTTAAAGATAGTATGAGAAGTTCAACTCATTATATAAATTTATGTTGATGACATACTATTTGGATCTATAAATAAAAATCTTTGTGATGAAAATTAAGAAGAATATGTGAATAGTTTAAGATGAGCATGTGGGAGAGCTTACCTATTTTCCTTGGATTTAGTGTGAATCAAAGGGATGATGGAACTTTTCTAAGTCAAACAAAATATATCAAAGATATCCTTAAAAAAATATGAGATGGAAAATGCTAAGGCAAATAATACTCCCATGACCTCTACCATTCAATTAGATAAGAATCCCAATTGATTAGAAGAAAAATAGAGGGATAATTGGACCAATTTTTATTTGATAGTCAGTAGACCTGATATTATGTTTGTTTTTTATCTCTATATTAGATTTCAAGCTGATCCCAAATAATCTCATATGATTATTGTTAAGAGAATTCTTAGATACCGTCTAGGAACTCATAGGACAATTTTAGTCTCTTGGTCAATCATAAAATAAAACTTTGTAGGTCTAAGAATTTGATATTTTAGAAATAGTTCATCATTTAAAATAATAGGATATTCTAATTCAGACTTTACAGGATGCAGGGTTAATAAAAAAGTACCTTTAGAACCTATCAATTCATAGGACAATTTTTAGTCTCTTGGTCAATCATAAAATAAAACTTTGTAGGTATATTTATTGCTAAAGCAGAATGCATAGCTATAGGATGCTGTGTTGTACAAGTCTTATAGCTTAAACAATAATTCATTGACCTTGGAATCCATGTCAATACCATTGCAATTTTGTGTGATAACACTAGTGCCATCTATATCTCAAAAAAATCCAATCTAACACTCCCGTACAAAACACATAGACATTTCACACCATTTCATTAGAGATCATGTAATAAAGGGAGATATAGAATTACACCATATAGCTACTGAAAATTAGCTCGCATATATCTTTACAAAATCCTTTGCCTTTGAAACCTTTAGCACATTGAGGATTAGACTAGATGTTATAAATGTTCATGCTTGAAACTGGATGAATTAGAAATTAAAAACTTTAATGTTCTTTTTGTATGCTTTTATGCAATTGGTTTTATGATTGTTCAAGTTTATTATTTATGTTTGTGACCTATTTTTGTGTAAATGTTTTTTTTCATGAATTCTTCTTGATCAACACACACAAAAATTTAAAATTACTTCTATTATATTATATGATATTAAAAAAAGTATTACATCACTGCTTACAACACATCCAACGGCTATGATTGATCAATTATTAATGATCATACTATATGAACACCTAATTCATATGATACAATAAAAGTGGAACACGATGTCGAATGAGTTAAATTTGGTCAGTATGATATTAAATATTGTTTTGTACTATATAAATACCTATTCATATCATATGATCTAACTAATCAACAATTGTCCAGACTGATGCTTCAAGATGATCGTCTTCACTCTAATCATCAAATATGATTCTGATCATACTGTATGATAAGACAAAATTTTTTGACTGATCTAATTGGACAAATTGAATTCACTATAACATAATGTACGATCCACATCTTATTGTATGATATGGCTAATTTCCAATTAAAGGGAAGAAAACCTAGGTTTCTCTTCACTAAAATCCTTTCAATCTTTCCTCCTTCCACTATAAGATCCTACTCTTTGCAATGGCTGGTAAAAAGTGCTCAAGGGCTCTTGTAGGAAGATCTTCTTGACATCCCGTGGATCCCTACTTACTTGAAGAAGCTGACAAAGAAAAATACCATTATCACAAGGTTTTTGGGATCATTCTAAAATCATAAATCAGAAATTTCTTAACTTCTAGGTACTAAATCTATTTGTTTGCATTACCCTTCAATTCAATCTTACTCTTGCTTTCCCATTCTACTCTTAGATCATCTTTGATTTTTCTTTGCTAGCTTTCATATCAATAGTAAGGGCACTGTCCTTTAATCTTACATCAATAGAAGGCCCGTAAAGATCACATATCAAGACTTTGACAAAATCTTGCACCTATCTACCAGTGGTAAAAAAAGTCCATTCTTTATCTTTTCTCCGAGACCATGATTAGCTCCCTATTAATACCACCCTTAGGGAGTCTTTAGTCAACTAACACATTCCTCATGTTAACACCTTAGTTTAAGATGCATAAAATTTTCAACACATCCTTCAAAATTCAATCATTCCAAATGCTAGGGATCCGATAAACATCACACCTTTTTTATCATGTACTGCCTATTTTATAATAGTAAAAATTCATTTCAATGTAGCTAATCTAATTATTTGATACATCAAAAACCTTAACTGCAATAGAGATCCTATAAATATGAGAAAGCCAAATATTGCATCAAGTCACATCATTTCCTTTATTCTAGAATGCAAATATAATCTCCAATTCCCTACACCATCTGATCATCTTCCAACTTCTACTCAAATAGATCCATCCATGTCCTTCATAGTGCTCATCTCCAAAATGTTTGTTATGCTTATTTCAAACCATAGGAGGCAGAGGGAGGTCTACCACTAGCTCCAGCACCAACACCTATAAACTAGCCTTTCAAATATGAAGTACTGATTCAGAGATTTAATCAGTGGGAGACTCACTTTAACACCCATGTGGCAGAGCAGTATTAGTAACATTAGAATGATATAACAGGGTTTGGAGAATAATTCACATAAATTTATCGGTACTTTCAACCACCACTATCCCCACCACCACCTAATTAGGGACCTTTTACTTTTTAGCATGGCTTATTTTAGTTTTTGTGTATGTGTTGTTTTCTATTTTTCATTTTCATGTTTGTTTTATTTTTGTTGTTATGGTTAGTTATTCCTCCTTTTAGTGATGTCAAAAGAGGGAGAAACTTGTTATAAGTAAATTATACTTTCTATTTTTATTATAATTAGTTTATTATTTTGTTTATTTCCTGTTCTTAATCGTGTGTTCTTCCAATTCTTCTAAATTAATATTTATATAAAAAAAAACAAAACTCTCCCTATTTTCACTGAAGAGGGAGAGTTTAGGACATAAAAAAAAATTAATTTGAAATATTAACCAACAATGTTTGCCATCATAAAAAAGAGGGAGATTGTTGCAAATATGGACCTGAGTCTTACAATTTTGATGATAACAAACAATATTGAATTCTCTATTACGCTATCTCATGTTATTATTTTTATTATATATTTATTTCTTGTGCAATAACATTTTAGGTCCATCGTACACTGCACAAAGTGGTCAACTTAAGACTTGGAAGAATAGGGTTAAGTGTCCTAAAGAGTATGCATTTCTACTTTTATTTATTTATATAATTCTTGAGTTAAATTGTGTATTTGATGGATGCTAAACTTGGTGACCATGCACACACACACACACACACACACACACTCAGAGAAGCGAGATAGTGAAAAATTTGAAGTATAATTTTTTGAACTAATCTTACTGTATGACCAGCTATTCAAAAATCATTATAATAGCTAATTACATAATTAAAGCCATTTAAAATGATCATATTGTATGATCCAAAATATATAGGAAGATTAGTTTAAATTAAGATCTCTTATGCCAATCAAAATTTAGGCAATGTTTTAAAATTTAAAATTTATACTAATCATACATTATGATAAGTATTATACTGGATGATATAATCAAATCTTGTCAAAATAATCCTAAAATTAGGGGAACCAATTTGAATTAATTAATCTAGTTAGATAATACTGGATGATTAGACCAATCATATAGTACGACCTGATCTTGGCATGAGATGATATTTATTCATCACCAATCATAAAGGATGATAATCCAATTCGATTGAACTAATCATAGTAGATGATGCATTATGTTGTATTAGACAATCAGCTTAAATATTTGAATTGATTATATAATGCCTCTCTTCATACAATACTAATAGGGCTATTTGAGCTAATCCTACGGTACGATCTTGGATCATACTATGCTATTAGTGTTAACATAATTGAATTTTTGGGCTTATTGTGAAGCTTTGTATTTAAGCTCACTTAATTGACTTGTTTTAAGTCTTTGGCTGTTAGGTTTTCTAGAGGGAGATCTTGGAGAGCTTTAGGAAGGAAAGGGAGAGTAGTGTCAGGGAGAAGGAGTGTGAGGGGTTTTCATATGGTTGCTATGAGCAAGCATTTTGTCTTATTTCCTCTGAATGTCTTGCTTGGTTTTTTTTTGGTGGCTTTGGGAAGACGATCATCAGCTCGATGACCGTTGAGGTTCTCTACCTTCATCAGGATGGTGAAAAGAAGTGAAAGGTTCTCTGCTTTCACCAGGAGGGTGAAAAAGAGGTTGAGGTTCTCTATCTTCACCAGGAGGGTAAAAATGGAGTGCAAGATTCTCTGCCTTCACCAGGGGGGAATAGGTGAAGGTTCTCTGCCGCATTGGGTTGGTGAAAAGATTATAGGGGCTTCTCTACCTAGCTATGAGGGATAAATGAGAGATAATAAATTTTTAGTGCAATACTCAGAGAGGAATACTTCTGGGAGTGGACATAGTTTATTATTTGATTGAACCACTATAAAATTTTGGTGTATTCTTATTTGTTTTTAATTTTCTACAATTTACTTTCTTGCAATTTAAATTTCTAGAAATTGCATGGTACAAAATTATCTATTTAATTATACATTGAGTTAAGATATTCATCATCAACATAATTAAACAATTTTATTTCATAATTTCTCTTATATAATGGGTAATATTATTGTTATGTTTAAATTATTAAAAAAATTAGTATAATTTTGTGTTTATAGTAAGTTTTTAAAACTGCCAATTCACCCCTCTACTTGTGTGCCTAAGGATAGTTCACTTAAGACTAACATCCTATATCAAACTTTCACTACCCCTCACCTTATCCCTTCATTGATTGGCCCTATAGAGAATGAAGAAATAAAGAAGGTCATTTTCTCTACCTCCTTTCATGTTACTCCTGGGACCAATATCTTTATTGTCAAGTTCTATAAATGATCTTGTGATATCATTGGACACTTCTTATGTATTACTATCAGAAACTTATTCCACATTAGCTCTCTTCCTTAAAGTGTGAAACACATAGCCATTACCTTTGTGCCTAAGAAGAAACATACTGTGAACATATCAGATAGGCCAATATCAATTTGTAATGTTTTATAAAATCATGAAAAAAATCTTAGCTAACAGGTTAATCCTAATCATGTCATTTGTTATTCATCCTACTTAGGTGGTCTTCATTCACGGCAGGATATCATCTAAAACTATACTTCTGGTTGCTAAACTTTTATGAGAATTTAACACATTTTCCAAATCTAAATTATTTTGTTCTAAATTTGTTATAAATAAGGCCTTTAACCATGTTTCTAGGAACTTCTTATTGCATTGGCTTGCTATCAAAGTCTTCACCCTCTGTTCATCTTATGTATAAAAGAATGTATTGAGAATGTTTTTTTTACTATCTTCCTTAATGATTCTCTTGAGGGATATTTTCATTCTTCTTTTGGCCTCAGGCAAGGGTTCCCTCTTTCACCCTACCTTTTTTTTGGCCTTGGATTCTTTATCTAACATAATTGAGGAAGCTAGATATAATGGGATAAATCTAGAGGAGACCAATATCTCTCATATGCTCTATAATGATGATCTCTTGGTCCTTGGTCAAGAAACTATTTTTAAAGCTACTCTCTTGAAATATATTTTAATTATTGCTTAATATTCAGGTCTCCAAATCAACCACAACAAATTCTCTATGATCATTTCTAATAACTATGCTAATAATTTTATTATTTCAACTTTGCTTAATATTAACTCGACCCTCTCCTCGATGATCTACTGGGTATTCCTATCTCCACTAAAAGAATCTCTCCTGCTGAATTTAATCCTCTACTTCAGAAAATCACTGTTTCCTTAGTTGGTTATAAAGCCAAAGCCCTATCTTTTGCTGGCCATATTTAATATATCATGTTTATTATATGCAACACCCTTGCTTAATGGATCATGTGTGCCATTCTACCTAAATAATACTACAAATATATGGATAAATCTATTATAGGTTCCTTTATGAAGGGATATGGACAACAAGAAGCTGCATACTATTTTTGTTAAAAAATACTTGTCTAACTAAACATCTTGGTATGCTGGGTATAATTGTTATCTATGCTTTATATCATGGTTATTGTTCTGCTACAATTTGGAGCTATTTACTTCCTTTTCAGGCATAGTTTAAGAGACAAATTTTAGTCCTTTTGCGAAGGATATTCTACTCTTTTTTTGCATATTTATAAAAGAAATGTAAATTGGAGATTTGTATATAAATTTTGAATTAATAAAATAAAATAATTTTATAAATTCATCTATTGATGACTCCTACTTTTACTACTCTTGTGACTTCTACGATTGTTGTGCTCATGACATTAGACCCTTATTAAAATTTGTAGTTGCACTTTTCTCACAGCTTTAGCTTGAGTTGTGAGATTTTGCTTTCTCCTTTCCTATTCTTTGTACAACAGACATTGGTGAAGGATTACCTGATTTATCATTACCAACTTGCTAGGAGATTTGTGTACTTTCTGTCATTTACTTCTTATTTTGGCGAGCTTGATGAAGGAGTAGATGCCTGTAGCCAAAACCTTTTAGATTTACATCAGGTCAATAGCAAGAGGACTTGTCGATGACAAAGATTGACTCCATATTTACTAATTGGGTTAAAGAAAATTACCTATCTTGTCGGAAGCCTCTTATCCCTAAGGAATCTAAATTTTGGAAGCTTATTCATGGCACTGCTATAAAGATGAAGAGAAAAATCTACTTTAAAATTACTCCTAACAACCCCCTATCCCCATTGTGGGATCATTGGGTTCATGGTTTCTATTTAACTTATATTTTAAAACCAACTACTACTACCTCTTATTATTTTTTTGTTATTGGCATTTTTATTTATGTGGATTCTCAAAATCTCCCCTCCTATTGGCCCCCTCAAATTAGTTCTAAAATTTTGGAGATCCCTATTGTCTCGTCTTCTAATCCCATCTTATGTTTGGAGGGGGTTGACTCACCTTCTTTTGGTTTTCTTTTATCTTGTTTACATAAATTTGACTCAAATTAACTAGTTTGAGTTTGTTTGGCATAAAAATCACGCTCTTCATTTCTCTGCTTTTAATTGGATGGCCTTATAATCATTTTGATGATCACTTCCTCTCTGCATGGGATGAAGATGCGTATCAAAAATATAAAGAGGTGAAAATTACCCCATCCTGACTGTTAAACCAACTTGCTCTAAACTTTGAGGTGATGAGCCTTTCGCCTCCACTTCCCTTCAATTCCTCCTTACCCTGACTTTTCCTTTCAATTCTAAACTTCTATATAAATTTTTATCAAATCTTAGGATGAATCTAGAAGTCTATACCTTTACCGCCTTTGTTTTCCAAAAATGTAATGATTACTAAAGCTGATTTAACAGAATACATAAGTCTCTATACTAAAGGACCTTGCCCTCAATCCCTAATCTCCCATGAGTTTGGCTGGACTACTATTATCTTAACTATTAAGAATGTTCTGTTAAATCAACACTTAACCCTTATCCAAACTTTAAATCAAAATGCTCATATAATCTAACATATACTTCTCACTTATATTATACCCAAAGCTAGAGGTCGGGTTAACATAACCCCAATTCTCTTCATTATTACTTATTTCATAAAGTTGAATACTCAATTCGATGAAGCTTTACTAATTCTCAACTATTTCCACAACATGACTCATATTTGACATCCAAGAACCCATAGGAAACAAATTTTAGCCTTAGGGCACATCGTTGTCTATATACTTAACCACAAATACTAATTCACCTTTCATACTCCACTCGATAATATCCCTATTTTCTTTACAGATGTCTCTTTGCATATCCTTGAGGTAGAGCATGCTAAGCTAGATTTTGATGAAGAAGTGGAAGCTGCTACTACAGGAGGACCTCCACCACCATGAATACGACCACCTACACCCGCCTACCCTACCTACCCTCAGGATGATATTATTTAGTGGCTCGAGCAACTAAAAACTTGACAAGACTATTATATCTAACTATAACACCACTAATACGAGGATGACATGCGATTGTTTGGAGAAATATTTACCTTAATAGATAATCAATTTTTCTTCTTCCATTTGTTCTTTCAATCACCACCACTTGATTAGGATGCAACTTTCCAGTAGTCTGTGTCTGCTATATCTTTCTTTTTTGTTTATATTAATTTCTTTGTTTTTATTACCTCCTCTTTTTGTTGATGTCAAAATGGGGAGAAATGTTTGGTTGTTTAGTTCTTGTTATATGATTTGTTCTATTGTATGTGTGCTTATTTTTATTTAATAAAATTTTCTGTCTTTTTATTTTGTATTTTTCTTTCTGTCTTTTAAAAAAAATGAGGCAAGCATCCCCTATTTTCTAACATATTTTACTTAGTAAGGGGGAGCTTAGGATTAAAAACCTTTCAAGCTACATTTCAATATCAGAAGGCGGGCTTTGCAAGAGAGAGAAGCTCCACAATTCAAGGAAGGATTTGGGAAGAGAATTTGAAGATTTTGGGTGCAAAGATAGGAGATGGAAGAAGGTGGCGGGTCATCTATGGATGACCGGAACACCAAATCCTTTTTATCTACCGCGAGTCCAATTATGTTGGATTCAAAAGGTAGATTCTCCTTCAAACGCATCTCACCTCATAATCTTCGTGTTTTAGAATCTCCTCTTGTTATCAAAGAGGGGGGATTGGTGGCTACACAAAAGCAATTACCGGATTCAAGGAAGGGAAAAGAGGTAACTTCGGCTTCATTCAAGTTACTTAAATCTCCTTTACAGGTTTCTTGGTTTGTAGCTAATGACAAAGAAGCTTCTTCTTCAAGGAGTAGCTTTGTTGATATTTTGAAGAAAGACAAGGAGATTGACAAGGCCAATGTCAATATCAATAATCAAATTATTTTTTCCAATTTTAAAAATTCTAATGTGTGGAATAAAAAACCACATATTAAAATTAATTGGAATTAAAATCCCGATGTGATTGGTGATTTAAACATTGTTAAAATGGATATGGATAAAGAAAAGTCCAATATTCATGTTTTAAGTAAATCTTTGGTTGTTAAAATTCTGGTGAAAGATTTAACATTCTCTAAATGTGCCATTGAGTTGAGAAAGAAATGGAAGAAATTTGGAGGATTTCATTTAACCATTCTTGGACTAGATTGGTTACTTTGTTCATTTCAAACCCATGAAGCCATGGAAGAGGTTCTTAATGGAGGTCCATGGTTTGTTGGGGGTTTTGTAGTTGGGTTAGACAAATGGTCTCCTAACTTCTCTCCAAACTCATTGGAAGGTGTTTCATCTCCAATATGGGCTCGTCTTCCTCACTTAACCCTACACTGTTGGGATGAGTCCAATATCACTAGAATTGTCTCTAGGATTGGGACTCCTCTTCTATTAGATGGTAATATATTTAGGTGGGGAAGAAGAGAATTTGCTAGAGCATGCATTCGAGTTAATTTGAACTCTAAACTTCTTTCTAGAATTTGGGTAGAAGGGTTGCATGGAATATTCTTTCAAAAGTTTGAATACGAAAATCTTTCTTCACTTTGTTTCAAATGTGGGAGAATAGGGCATATTGATTCAGTTTGCCCTAATGTTGTCATCCCAAATGATTCTGAATTCCTTTTGGTCCTTGGATGCAAGTCCAGTTCAAAAATAAGAAGAAATCAAGGAGATATCAATTAAAATCCAGAATTTTTTCAGCTGCAGAAAAATCTTGATTGGGATGTAGAAATGAAGAAACTGTTAATGCTAGTGATGGGAATGTGATTAAACAGATGTCCGATCCTGTGAAAGCTACAGGCCAGATTGAAGAAAATGCTAGATTCAGGGAAGGAGAAGAAGTGGTAGTTAACCAGAATTTGAAAATCAGCAAGGAATTTTGGGATTCAATTTTTGAATCTAATTCATTTAAATTTTGGCTGAGGTGGACAATTTGGATGCTGGTTTGTTAGGAGATTCCAGTACAGATCAAAATTCAAATTATAAGGTTGATGACATGGCTTTCTCACCAACTAACTCATCACTCTTGGAGGCTGAAAACGTGGAGAAGCTGGACCCGTCTACAATAAATCCATATCCTGATCCTTTGCTGGAAAACGGTCTAAATGAAGATATTAATATATCTTATGTTATTTAAAATGATAATCTGAATGTTGTTGGAAATTCAGAATTTCAAATTCCACAAATAATGGAGACGGTTAAGGAAAAATCTGTGAATGGGCAGATTTCAGATTCAACTCCTATAAAGACAGGAAATATTTCTGAATTGTTTGTTAATGTTGAGGAAACAAAAGATGGTTGTTCTAAAATCATTTCTCCTAATTCTTCAATCAGTTTGAAGTTTAAAAAAACTGTCTTATTGAAGAATAAAAAATCTTTAGAACATGATTCTTCAAGTTCTAAACACAAGCTGTACAAAGAACTACAAGATCTCGGACCGGTGAAAGAACTACCTAGAAGAAAGATGGTTGATTCTAAAGATAAGAACGGTTTGAGAGGTTCTTCTTTCCTCTTATCTCACTAAAAATGCAAAAAGTTTTTCCTGTGGATAACAACTTAGCAGAGATATACTTGAAGATGGAGATTATGAACATAAAGTTTGGCGATTTGATACCAAACTTTTGGAGTTTAATTTTAAATTGTAATTTTCTTTTTAGATGTTATTTCCTTTTTTTTTACTTTTAATTTGTTTTTTTAAACTTTGTATAAATGATTATGGGATCTTTACTACTTCTTATTTTCTAACTGTATGGGAACTCTGGGATACTAACCAACCCTCGGGTTGTCTTAAAATTTGGTATCCCTTGCATCTCAACAGTTTCAAAATAGGAGATAGTGGATTTCATTTCATTTATAAAAATTTTAAATTAACAAATTTAGTTTTAATAAGGTCCCTTTTTCTTATTGAAAAATGGATCATTATCTTCTATTACCTAGTTTGTATTAGGTTGTCCTCTCTTTTATTTTAATGCAAATTTTGCATTTCTTCAAATAAAAAAAAAGCTACATTTCAATAAAATTTATCTGTCATCATCAAAAAGGGGGAAATTTTTACAAATTTAGGATCCCTAGCCTTTAATTTTGATGAAGACACACCTTATTGATTGAATTATACATTTTTAAGAATATGTTGGATATTATTTGTGTCTTATGCACTAACAATTATAGGTAAAATACTCAAGAAGACTAAAGACTCAACATTAGGTAGGATAGGATGTCAAGCCAAAAGAGTTTGTATTTTTATTTTCTTTAATTTTTTATTTTTTAGTCATGCCATATTAGAGTGTATTTAATTAGGTGACCATGCACACACACATGGAGAGTAAGAAAAATTTAAAAATTAAAATTTTCTAAACTTATCATATTGTATGATTTAAAATCATACTATATGATTAGTTATTTTAAAGATTGGTTGAACAGCTAATTGAAAACTCATGTTCTATAAACTAATTGTATTGTACGATATATATCATATTATACAATTTATTTCATTATCAAAACTCTAGCAGCTAGATTAACTTAAGTAAGATTTTGAAATTAATTTTTAAACTAATCGTGCTGTATGATGTTAAATATATTATAAAAAAATTTAAAATTTTTTCTAAAGTTAACCCCCATAGTTAGTCAATCAAATCATGGTTTGATTAATGATAATTAATTATATTGTATGATGGCGATTATACTAGACAATTAATAGAAACAAAATTCGATTGTCCTAAAAATAATGCCAAATGAAAGCATATTTTTGACCTAATAATACTATATAATGATGATAGTATGAAATGACTGGCAGAGACGAATTTGGTCGTCCAAAATATCATATCAAACAAAGTTTTGATTTTTGAACTAATCGTATTGTACGATAGACATATCATACTGGAAAATTTACCTAAAAAAACTATCCATACTGTGTGATGAGAACAATATGGTATAAGTGAGAGAGAACAACTTTCAATTATCTAGGAATCATCCCATAAGAATAGATGAAATTAAACAGATTGTACTAGATGATCTATGGATCATACTATATGATGTGTTCATAAAAATTGAATAGCTCTTTGAATGACTATTTTATTTTTGAAGGAATGCATAGAGCAATTTTATTAATAATAAAAGATATAAAGAACTAAGTGATTGAACCAAAATTACATCCTCCTTTAACATAAAAATAAAATGAAGAGGAATCTTATTACAACCTAAATCATCCCAAAATAATCTAATGAATGAGCATCGTTAGCACAAAAATCACCTAACTTATTACCATTTCTATTTGCGATATGAAATAAAACTAGATTAAAATAACAAAGGAAAGAAAATTCTTCAAGCTTTCGTTCTTTCTTCTTGACAGCCTCCTTATTAAAATGCCTATGAACAAATTTGATAACAGTTTGGTTATCTCCTTTAATGATGATACACTTAAATTCAAGCATCCAATCGTTAACAATCTTTTTTATAGACAAAATAGAAAAGAGCACCAACTGTACTGAGTCACAATGAAGACAATTGACTCCAAAGACCCTTCCAACACTAGCTTTATAATTACTCTCTAATGAAGCATCAATGTTTAGCTTAATCCATTCGGGAGGAGGGGGACGCCAAAAAGAAGACAACTGTAAAAGCTGATTAGAATCCTAGTGATTCAAACTTTGATTAAGACTGTAGGAAGCAGTGGTAAAGCTTAGAGCGTTAGCTGCAATGACATTCAAGCTATCTTCATTTCCACCATGTATTATCTTATTTATACTCTTCCAACAAAAAAAAAAACCACAACACAATGCATATTGCCAATGAACAGATTGAATTTTTCATACGATTTCAATCCTAAATAACATTCCTCTAAGGAGTTGAAAATTGGGATCATAATCCCCATTTTCTAAGCAAATTAAAGACTTCAATTAATTTTAAACAATTAACAGCAATGTGCTCAGAATTTTCAGCCAACATACATCCTCTATGGCACTCAATGAAATCTAACAACCTTCTATATGATAAGAAATCATTTCAAGGAAGAGCATTGTTGATCAAATGACACCAAAACAGATTTACATGGGGCTTTAACTTGAGTTTCTTTCTCCACTGCCAATGAGGATCTTCTTCACCATTTCCACTTAGTTTTTGAGATATTAATGCAAAAATTTATTTACCTGAGCATTTGGCAATAAGCTCCATTTGGTCGCCATTTAATTCTAGATAGATTTGAACCTCCATGATAATGTCTACTAGATGACGTCCAAAGAACTGCAATAATAGAGTTTCATCCCATTCTCCATCTTGTGTGAAGAAATCCAAAAACTTTGAATCTTCACTTATCTCTGTAGAAAACATAGGCCATTCTGCAATTGGTTTATAAAAAATCCACACATCCTTTAAGGTAATGATTTCACAACCCGTGGAAACTTTCCATCTTACTATTGTAGAATGAGATTTGAATCCAGAAACAATAGTTTTTGACATAGGAGAACAATTCTTCTTAGCATCATTTCTCCACATGTGTTTTTTCCTTAGCAACAAGCATCCTATTCAAAAGAGAAGAAGGGTTTGAGATGAGATTCCATGTAATTTTAGCCCTCAAAGGACCAACTTTGTTAGCCATCAAATGGACACCTTGGCCACCCAACCTGATAGGATTACAAAGCTTTTCCCATGATACATAATGTAGACCTTTACTTCCATCTTGCTTGTTCCATAAAAAGTCCCTACACATTCTATCCAAATCATTCAAAACTACCATAGGGACTAAAGAATGAGAAGATAAGAAGGTAGGAAGAGAAAGAAAAACTGACTTAATAAGAAGCAATCTTCCAGCAAGAGAAATGAAACGATTACCCCACATATTCAATTTACCAATTATTGTTTTCCAAAAAATTGAAAATATAAAACATTCAATTTTCTTAATGCAATCTTGACGCCAAGATACATCATATCTTTCACCACTTTAAATCCAAAGATCCTTGAAATTGTTTTCCTTCTTGATCTTATAACTGATTTTGCAAAAGGAATACAAGTCTTTTGAAGATTAACCATTTGACCTGACCAACAACTATAGTCTTTCAATAGTTTGCTGATTTTTCTTACACTATTATGTTTAGCCTCAGAAAAGATAATGATGTCATCAACATACAACAAATAAGATACTTTTTCAGCATTGGAGCAATTTTAATGCCTATGTTTGATCCTCTATGAGCAAAGGCGTTGGAAAGCAATTGAGAATATAAAATAAATAGATAAGCAGACAAGGGACAAACCTTGTCTAAATCCACTCTTAGACTCAATCCACTTCAAGTTATTTCCATTAAGTAAAATAAAGAATTTCATATCATAAACACATTGAAGAAGGAGATTAGAGAATTCATTAGGAAAACCCACAACTTCTAAAAATTTCTTGAGGGTAGACCAACCCATGCTATCATAGGCTTGTTCCATATCAATTTTGATAGCCATAAGCCCTTTAGAAGATTTAAAATTTTGAACTTGTTAAACAATTCTTGAGTAAGTAATACATGATAAAAAATTGAATGACCTTTCATAAATGCAACTTGTTCTTCTGATATAATCTTAGGAATGAAACCAATAAGCCTATTTAATAACATCTTAGCCACGATCTTATATATAGATAAGCAAAGGCTAATAGGCCTAAAGTTAGAAGGAAAAACTGGATTTTTAACTTTTGGGATGAGAACCACCAATGTTTCCTTCCAATTGGTACACATGATGCCATTCTTAAAAAATGAATTAATATCCTTCCACATGTCATTTTTAATGATAGGCCAGTAAGTTTTAATGAAGGAGAAAGAAATACCATCAATACCTGCTGAAATGTTAGCTTCCAAATTAACAACGACTCTTTCCAAGTCCTCCTTTGTGAAATCAGCCAACAAGAATTTTCTATCTTCATCATTCAACACATGATTAGGGGCTGGCCATCCTTCAATCTTACACTTTTTTTCCTTCCATTTACCTTTGAATAAATCAAAGAAAATGTCTTCAACCACTTTCAAATCTTCAACCCACTCCCCGTGACTGTCTTTAATCTGATTTATCTAATTACCATTTCATCAACCCGTAGCATACGCATGAAAAAACTTGGAGTTGGTATCCCCATCCGCAATCCACTTTAGCTTTGCCCTTTGTCTACACCACGTGTTAAGATGATCAAGTGTACAATTCAGCACATGCACTTTGGATTTTAACAATAGCAACTTGTCTTCTAATAACCCACCACACTCAGCTTCTTCCATCTGAAGTTCATAAATCTCCTTCTTCAATATTTCTTTCAAGGATGAAAGGTTTTGATGTTTCGATCTACTCCAGAAAAAAGGGCCCTTAAAGCTCTTTTAAATTTCAAATTGAGAGAGTTAGCATCATTTCCATGTACAACCGTCTTCCAAGACTTAGAGATGATAGCTACCGAAGCAGGAAATGAAGACCAAACTTCTTCAAATCTAAAAAACTTACTTTTCTGAATAGCAGTAGAGAATAGATTGATCAAGATGGGATAGTGGTCAGAAGCTATTCTTGCAAGATGACAAACATAAGATGTTTGAAGAATCTCCAAAGCAGTCGTATTTAAAAGGCAATGATCAAACCTTTCCAATATATGTTCTCCACCTTTCTTATTATTGCACCAAGTAAATTTGGGACCAATTACTCTTAAATCAAGAAAGTTACATAAGTTCATAAACATACTCATATCATGGGCTCCTTGAGATAGAGAGAACATCCCCCCCTCCTCTCTCTCCCCCCCCCACCTTTTCACTTCTTGAAATAAATTGCAATAAAAATCGCCTCCCACAATAGAAGGAAGATTATATTTTGAAAGCTTCTCAAGTTTGCTCCATATAATCCTTCTTCCATAAGGATCTCTATTAGCATAAAAATATGAGATAATCCGTGCTCCTTTATTGACAATTTGAAGTTCCCCTATAATAACTTGGGAAGAAGCTTCTAAAACCAAAAAGGAAGCCTTATCGTTCCTCCAACAAACCATAATTCCTCCAGATAAGCTTTCTACAGGAAAAAAGAAAGAAGTCCCAATTACAACCAATTAAATTATTTCACTCAAATCTATCCATTGTAGAAATCTTAGTTTCTACAAGCCCGATAAAAAACACATTATGTTCTTTCACAAACTCCTTCAGATAAAGGGAGGCTTCACTTTTCCTAGCCCCCCTATAATTCCAAAAGGCGATAGAAGACATTAAAGATAAGAATTGAGATTACTCCCTTTCCTACCTCTAAACGACGTATCACCTTTCCTACTGTGTTGGAGAATATTAGCTTTGCCTAATAACCTAAGCTCCTTTAGAAGCTTAACTTTCTCTCCACCAGTACTAACAATAATTTTTTTATTTCCTGAATTAGAAGATTTACTTCCATCTTCAACAACCTCCCCTTCTTCTACTTCATCAACCAGAACCAATGAACAAGTTGATTCAATAGTCTCGGGGACTTCATCATCACAACGAGGTTCAAGAATTTTAAACATATTATCAACATTGATAGAATCATAGTTAACAATAACTTGAATCGAGGCAGTATCATTGACAAAACTTGAATGGTACTCAAACTTTGAAGCCTCATGAAAGTTTGTTAGGGATGTTAAGCCCTATAGAACTGGCCCAAGCTAACCAAGAGGGGGGGTGAATTGGTATTTTAAAAATTTTCTTTTCACAAAGAAGTAAAATCTCATAAACCAAAATCACACCACAAAAAAAATTAAGCACAGAAATTTAAAGTGCGGAAGCAAGAAACAAGAACACAGAAATTTATAGTGGTTCGGTCAACTCGACCTACGTCCACTACCCGGAGAAACCCTCCGAGTATTACACTACAATCATGACTCTCCTTTAGCCCCCACAGCTAGGCGGAGAAGCCTTTACAAAGAACATCTTTTTGCCACCCCGGCAGAGCAGAGAACCTATCTCCTTTTGCTTCCTTCTGAAGCTGGTAGAGAACCACAATCAGATGCCGAATCCTTACCTCTACTGACCCTTCCACGGATGAGAAACTCTAGACAAAGAAGAAGCAGAGCGATCCTTGAAGCAACCCTTGTGAATCCCACAAGCTCCGCCTCACAAGATCCTCTCTCTCTCCCTCTCTCTCTTTCTCTCCTCAAGGTCTTCTCAGGTTAAGGCAGCAGCTAAATATTGTTCAAAATGTTGAACAAGAGCCCTTAAATAGAAGAGCTTCAAAGGAGCTCATTAATTACAAGTTGCCAACAATATCGTCCAGGCCGATATGGACATCATCCTGGCCGATCAGTACAAATCTCAGAAGATCGGCCAGAGCATCGCCCTGAATGCAAACTGGACGATTTAAAATTGGCTTGATCGTCTAGGCTGATCTCACAATCGTCCCGGACGATCAGTTCAAATCAGAGGAAAATCATCTAGAGCATCGCCCTGAATTCAAGCTGGCCGATATTTATCGTCCAGGAGTAATTAAGGTTTTTGAACAGATCTGCCCGGCCGATCCTAAGATCGTCCAGGCTGATATGATAGTATCAATCATCGTTAATTACTTCCTTGATTTGTCTGATCAATTAATGCATAATTGTAAAATATCGTCCAGGCCGATCCAAGATCGTCCTGGCCGATTTCCAAAAATACAGAATATCTTAATTGTTTATGGCGAAAACTTCTTTATGTTTTGAACTTATCGTCCTGGCCGATACATGTATCGTGCAGGATAATCTGGTAATGACGGCTGCCTTAATTAAGAATCCCGAATAGAATCTCTATTTTAAACTAAATCGTCCAGGCCGATATAAATATCGTCCTGGCCGATGTGAGTAAAAATAGAAATTCTAAGTCTCTCAAGTGTGTGTGTAGGGTTACTTAGCATCAGTCTCTTTGAACATTACAAATAGACTCAAGAAGAGAAAAAATAAAGTACAGACTGACTCAACCCTAAACCTATGCAATCTTGAACTGGCTTCGTTTGTTCGTCCGATCTTTGATTCCTGAAAAGTTAGAAATAACAGGCAGTCCAAGAGAATCAATAGTGTTGTCAATCATCAAAACATAAGTCATGAAAATAGATTTGTAATAATCTCCCCCTTTTTGATGATGGCAGAACACTACGAGAACAATCAGCAGTAAAAATTATGGGATCGACAAGTGTAAAAACATCATATACCTCTCCCCCTTTTGGCATATCAAAAAGGAGGAGGGAATAGAGAAAAGAAAAAATAACAAACCAAAATTTTTATTTTTATTTTTAACCAAGGCATGAAAATGATGTAGTATCTCATGTGATTGATTTAAAAACTTGTGGGTTAATGAGTTAATCAATCTCAACAATCCAAAGAATGGTAGAATATCCGGTCATGGTTACCCCTATCTCAGACGTTTTCTTAGGGTAGAATTATCTTTTGAAATCAATGACCTAACTCAAAGAATTAATTGGATATGAGAAAAAGAATTCATCCATCACTTGGTTTAAGAAAAAATATCTTTATAATGAACAAAAGTAAATCTGTCATGATCACAAAACAATCTAAATCAAGCCTTTGAGAATCAAAGCTTCTAAGTTCTAAAAGATTTAAAAAGAGAGAATAACTTGCTTTTGAGTGGGCTCATTTTATGCCTCTTGTCAATTGAGTGGCGCTTTGCGTATCTTTTTATATATTTTTAATTTGGCGTCTTTGCGATTCTTTTGTTGGCATCATTGGCCAAAATTTTTTTATTTTTGCACGCTACATTCTCTTTTATAATCTCTTAAAAAAAATCTTAGTTGTGAGTATATCTTCTTAGATATTAGAGAATAGGAGCTCTCTCTCTAACATAAGGAAGAATTATCACAAACATAATCAATAATCAAAGACAAGAGTAAGGAGGGATCTTGATGTGACAAAAAGACTTTAATCATCATAAATACAAGATAGATTTGCTTAAGCAAGCTTAAGAAAAGATCTTAATTTCATACACAATCTTTAATTTGAAATAGATTTTTGATCAAAAAAGAAAACTATACCACTAAAATAGGTTAGAGAAAGAGACACAATCACAAAGTATTTTTACCATCTAAGAGATTAAGAGATGAAAAACACATTGACTACAAATTTTCAAAAACAAGGACAAGGAATATGATGTCATTTCAGCGATGATAAAAAAACACATAAAAGAAAGTAAAACACACCAAAAACTAAGAGCAAAAAAAAAAAAAAAACAAGAGCAAAAGAAAGTAACTTAAAGATCAAGTTTCATGCATTTATGTCAATCACACCCAATCTGGTCCTTAAAGAACTGAAAGTGTCGAAGGCCAGTGGTTTAGTAAAGATGTCAGCCAGTTGATTTTCAGTTTTCATATGGTGTAACTCAATGTCTCCCTTAGTCACATGATCTCTAAAGAAGTGATGCCTAATGTCAATGTGCTTAGTCCTTGAATGTTGGATAGGATTCTTAGAGATGCATATGGCACTAGTGTTGTCACAAAAGATTGAGATGGTGCCTACAGGTAATCCTAAATCCAATACCTGTTGTTTCAACCAAAGTACTTCAGCCACACAACTTCCAAGAGAAATGTACTCAGCTTCGGCAGTGGAAAGTGCAACATAATTTTATTTCCTACTAGACCAAGAGACCAAAGACTGTCCTATGAATTGACAAGTTCCTGAAGTGCTTTTTCTATCCACCTTCCATCATGCAAAATCAGAGTCAGAAAATCTAATAATCTCAAAAGAAGTGCTGTGTCTAGGGTACCAAATCCCTAAGCCTTGGGTCCCTAAATGGTATCTAAAAATTCTCTTAACTGCAGTCAGATGGGACTCCATAGGGTCATCTTGAAATCTAGCACAAAGGCAAACACTAAACATAATATCAGGTCGGCTCGCAGTCAAGTAAAGTAAAGATCCAATCATACCTCTATACTTCTTTTGATCAACAGACTTACCACTTGGGTCCTTATCCAATGGAGCACTAGAAGACATGGGAGTGTTAGTTGGCTTAGCTTTGTCCATCTCATATTTCTTCAAAATGTCCTTTATATATTTTGTTTGATTTAAAAAGGTTCTGTCCTCCAATTTTTTTATGCTAAACCCCAAAAAGTAGGACAACTCTCCCATCAAACTCATCTCAAAATATCTACTCATTATTTTAGAAAAATCATCACACAAATTCTTATTAGAAGATTCAAAAAGTATATCATCCACATAAATATGAACAATGAGTAAATCATCTCCAACTCTCCTAAGAAAAAGGGTGGTGTCTACGCTCCCCTTGACAAACTCCCTCTCTAATAAGAATGTGCTAAGCCTCTCATACCAAGCTCTTGGTGTCTGCTTTAACCCATACAAAGCCTTTTTTAATTTAAAAATATGATTTGGAAATTGGGAACTCTCAAAACCTGGGAGTTGTTCTACAAACACATCTTCTTTTATTTCCCCATTTAAAAAGGCACTCTTGACATCCATTTGAAAAAGCTTAAATCCTCTATAACAGGCAAAGGATAATAGCACTCTAATGGCTTCCAATCTAGCTATAGGGGAAAAAGTCTCCTCAAATTCTATCCCTTCTATTTGGTTATACCCCTTAGCCACCAATCTTGCTTTATTCCTAACCACCACTCCTGAATCATTCACCTTGTTCTTAAAGACCCACTTTGTCCTAACTACACTCTGTCCCTTAGGTCTTTCTACAAGCTCCCAAACATCATTCCTAACAAATTGATTCAATTCTTCTTGCATCGCTAAAATCCAAAACTCATCAGTAAGGGCTTGGTTAATGGTGGTGGGTTCAGTCATTGAGATAAAGGCAGAGTGGTTCACCTCCTTCCTAAGTCCATGTGTAGTCTTAACTCCACTAGAGGGGTCTCCTAAGATCAAATCCTTGGGGTGACTTGTAGAGTATCTCCAATCTCTAGGCAAAGTGTGAGAAGGTCCAACCCTTTCATCCAAATCAATATTTTCTACTCCTTGGGTGACTTCTCCTACTCCTTCATTACTTTGGTGTTCTACCACCTTCCCCAAATTTTCTACTCCACTAGTAATCTCTCCAACATCATCATCATTCTCAACTCCATGTTTCTTAAGATCAGACTCATCAAATACTACATGGGTTGTCTCTTCCACCATTAAAGTTCTCTTATTAAACATCCTAAAAGACTTCCCAACACTAAAATATCCCAAGAATACTCCTTCATCATATTTAGGTTCAAATTTTCCCAAGTGAGACTTCCCATTGTTGTGAATAAAAACCTTACAACCAAAGATATGAAGGTGGGAAAGATTGGGTGTCCTACCCTTAAGGATCTCATAGGGTGTCTTTTCTAATTTGGCTCTAACATTCACCCTATTCAACACATAACAAACTGTGTTAATCGCTTCAGCCCAAAAGTATTTTGGAAGTGAATACTCATCAAGCATGGCTCTAGCAGCTTCCACCAAGGTCCGGTTCTTCCTTTCAGCTACCCCGTTCTGCTGAGGGATCCTAGGAGCTGAGAAGTTGTGGCTAATCCCCTTGTCCTCAAAAAAATCACCAAATCTTTCATTCTCAAACTCTCCCCCATGATCACTATGGATGGTCAATATCTCACAATTTAGCTTTTTCTGAATCCAAGTAGAAAATGTTTTAAACTCCTCAAAAGACTCATTTTTATGTGAAAGAAATCTAGTCCAAGTGAACCTCGAGTAGTCATCAACAATCACAAATCCATAGACTTTCCCTCCCAGGCTGGCAGTGCTAATGGGTCCAAACAAATCCATGTGAAGGACTTCTAACGGTCTAGAGGTGCTAATGTCCTTAATGGGGTGAAAGGTGGAGTGAACTTGCTTTCCTAGTTGTCAGGCATCAGAAAGGTGATCTTTTGAAAACTTGAGTTTGGGGACACCTCTAACTAGGTCTTTTTGGGTCACTTTCCTAAGGGTTTTCATACTTTCATGACAAAGTCTCCGGTACCACAACCATGAATCATCAATCACTATTTTTAAGCAAAATGAAGCAGCACATTCAATGTTATTTAAATCAAGCATGTAGACGTTGTTGATCCTCTTTCCCTGCAAAATAGTGTTGTTACTTAAACTTACAATGCATGAATTTGCAAAGAATTGCACGATGAAGCCTTTATCACAGAGTTGACTGATGCTGAGCAAGTTGTGCTTTAATCCATCTACAACTAAAACATTTTCAATCATAAGGTTCTTGGAATTACCAATTACACCTGCACCTACCACCTTCTTGGTGGCATTGTCTCCAAGAGTAACCTTGCCTCCAGTCCTGGACTCTAGTACAACAAACTGATTGACATCACCAGTCATATGTCGAGAGCATCCACTGTCTAGGTACCACATACTCTCACGAGGCCTTTTGTGAGAGCCCTACTGAAAAATTACCAAATGTTAGATTTAGTAATCCAAGCAGGTTTGGGTTTCTTCTTATGAAGAGTAGAATGCAATGCATGAGTGGTATGCTGTGGATCATGCACCTTAGGTCTCCATACCCAATGTGTACTATGGTGAACTGTGCAAGTGTGTGAGATGTGTCCTAGCATGCCACATGAAAAACATCTAATTCCAGAAAAAGAATTTCTTAAGTGGTTTGAGTTATAATGCATCTTCCTAGGTTTTAGCAATTTATCAAAAGTAATTGTCATCCTTATTTTCTTACATGTTTCTAGTTAATTTTGAATCTTCAAATTAGTGCTCTCTAAGACCTCATTTTCAATCCTCAAATTTTTCTCCATCTCTTTAGATTTCTTAAAATCAAATTGAAGTGTTGTGTGTGAAACTTTTAATGCATCATGCTTTTCAACTAATTCACAATGATTTTTATTTAATTCATCAAATTCATCAAGTAAAGTCATATGATTTGAATCAAACGTTTGATGGTCTTTAGTCAAAATTTCATGCTCTTTTTGTAGATTCAAGAATTCTAATTTCAAGCTAGCATGTGTTTTCTTTAATTTCCAATATGATGCATGAATCTTTTCCAAAACTTCATAGAGTTGGTCGTAGGAAAGTTCACATACCTCTTCTTGATCAAGATTGTCATCCGTCATCAAGCACAATTTCGATGTCTCATCTTCTAGTTCAGTATCTGATGAGTCCGATGCAGAATCCTCCCAAAATGCTTTTTGTACTATAATCTTGTCCTTCCTTAGCTTAGGTTGCTCCTCACCCTTTCCTTTACTTGAGTGATCTTTAAGTGTAGGGCAATCTGTTCTCACGTGTCGTGGTTTCCTGCATTCATAACAAACGACATCAGAAAATCCTTTAGAATGTTTATGATCCTTACCTTTTCTCCAATGATGCTTTTGCTTCTTCCTTAGAAAGCTTTTGAATTGCCTTGTGATGAAGGCAACTTCATCTCTCTCAGACCCAGAAGAATCGGAGTCAGATTTGTGCTCCTTCAGTGCAACTGTTTTCTCCTTCTTTTTCTCACCTGCATCAAGATTTCTTTGATTCACCCCTTGCTCGTAAGCACTAAGTGAGCCAAGTAAGTTATCAATAGAATAAGTGTTCAAATCCTTAGATTTAGTGATTGCAGTGATTTTAGCATCATATGACGAAGGCAAGCATCTCAAAATCTTGTTTACTTTTTCAAAGTTTGAAAGTTCTCTTCCTAGTGCATGCAGTGAAGTAATTGTCTGAGTAAACCTATTATACATGTCAGAAATTGATTCATGAGGTTTCAAACGAAAACGTTCGTAGTCATGCAAGAGAATGTTCAAACGAGATTGTTTAACTTCATTAGTGCCTTCATAAGTGATACACAATTTATCCCAAATTTCTTTACTAATTTTGCAAGTGGAGACACGCATGTAATCCTCAGATTTTAAAGCACAGAAAAAACAGTTCAAAAATTTTGCATTTAATTGGGCTAAATCTCTTTCATCAAAAGTCCATTCAGTAAAAGCAATTTCAGTTTTAACACCATTAATTTCACGAGAAGGTGGAGAATAACATTCTTTGATAAGCATCCACATGCGGTAATCAGTAGATTATAAAAACGTTGACATGCGGGTTTTCCAGAAATCAAAAGGTAGGTTATCGAACAGGGGAGGTCGGGTAATAGAATAACCTTCCGTAGTGTTACAAATTTTTTAAAAGGTTAGACATGGATCAAAATTCAAAAAGTTTTCAAACTAATTTTTTATGAATCCCGCTCAGATACCACTTGAAAGTTCGTTAGGGATATTAAGCCCTATAGAACTGGACCAAGCTAACTAAGAGGGGGGGGGGGGGGAATTGGTATTTTAAAAATTTTCTTTTCACAAAGAAGTAAAATCTCATAAACCAAAATCACACCACAAAAAAAATTAAGCGCAGAAATTTAAAGTGTGGAAGCAAGAAATAAGAATACAGAAATTTATAGTGGTTCGGTCAACTCGACCTACGTCCACTCCTCGAAGGCGCCCTCCAAGTATTGCACTACAATCGTGACTCTCCTTTAGCCCCCACAGCTATGCGGAGAAGCCTTTACATAGAACCTCTTTTTGCCACCCCAGCAAGGTAGAGAACCTATCTCCTTTTGCTTCCTCCTGAAGCTGGAAGAGAACCACAATCAGATGCTGAATCCTTACCTCTATCGATCCTTCCATGGATGAGAAACTCTAGACGAAGAAGAAGCAGAGTCTTTGAAGCAACCCTTGTGAATCCCCTCACAAGCTCCCCCTCATAAGATCCTCTCTCTCTCCCTCTCTCTCCCTCTCTCATCAAGGTCTTCTCAGGTTAAGGCAGCAGCAAAAGATTGTTCAAAATGTTGAACAAGAGCCCTTAAGTAGAAGAGCTTCAAATGAGCTCATTAATTGCAAGTTGCCGACAATATCGTCCAGGCCAATATGGACATCGTCCTGGCCGATCAATACAAATCTCAGAAGATAGGCCAGAGCATCACCCTGAATGTAAACTGGACGATTTGAAATTGGCTTGATCATGTAGGCCGATCTCACGATCTTCCCTTACGATCAGTTCAAATCAGAGGAAAATCGTCCAGAGCATCGCCCTGAATTCAAGCTGGCCAATATTTATCGTCTAGGAGTAACTAAGGTTTTTGAACAAATCGGCCCGGCCGATTTTGAGATCATCCAGGCCGATATGATCGTATCAATCATTCTTAATTACTTCCTTGATTTGTCTGATCAATTAAGGCATAATTGTAAAATATCGTCTAGGCCGATCAAAGATTGTCCTGGCCGATTTCTAAAAATACAGAATACCTTAATTGTTTATGGTGGCAACTTCTTTCTGTTTTGAGCTTATCGTCCTGGCCGATACACGTATCATCCAGGACGATCTGGTAATGATGGCTGCCTTAATTAAGAATCCCGAATAGAATTTCTATTTTAAACTAAATCTTCCACGCTGATATAAATATCGTCCTGGCCGATGTGAGTAAAAATAGAAATTCTAAGTCTCTCAAGTGTGTGTATAGGGTTACTTAGCATCAGTCTCTTTGAACATTACAAATAGACTCAAGAAGAGAAAAAACATAGTACAGACTGACTCAACCCTAAACCTACGCAATCTTGAACTGGCTTCGTTTGTTCGTCCGATCTTCGATTCCTAAAAAGTTAGAAATAACAGGCAGTCCAAGAGAATCAATAGTGTTTGTCAATCATCAAAACATAAGTCATGAAAATAGATTTGCAACACCTCAACCATTGGCAAAACTTCATCCAGAGAGGCAAGATTAAGATCTTCTCCTTCTAGTTTTCAATAGAAAATTTTAAGCTATCTTTACCATTTTCAATTGGGTTATTAGCTTTAGGACTAACATCAGCTGGTTGAGATTTCTTAACATAAATGGGAACTCTCTTTACATGATTGAACTTAAGTTCATTCTTAGATTGGATAAACCTATTTAAAATAGGTTTGAATAAGATGGCCTATCTTCCCACATTTTAAACAAAATGTGGATATTTTTTTGTATTCAACTTTTTGAAAAGAATGACCATTCGATCCATCAACCCAAACTCCCGAAGGAAATTGCTCATCGATGGCCATACAAACACATACCCAAGCTAACTCCCTTCTCCCCCATTGAAATATATTCCCATCAATCCACAAAAGAGTTCCTAACATGGATTCAATTCTAGCAAGATTGACTTTATCCCAGCACATCAATGGAAGGTGTGATATTCTTAACCAAATTGGGGAAGTTAATCCTTTCAAGGAAATTGGTGAAAAATGAGAAGACCACTTATCAATGCCCACCACATGGCCCTTCACATACCATGTACCACCAGCTAATACGTTATCCACTGCTTCAATAGATGAGAATGAGCAATAAACCCATCCTAACCCAAGGGAAGTTAGGTGAAATTTACCGAACTGAAGCCACTGTATATGAAGTTCTTCAACAATCTTGTATATAGGAATACAGCATAATTTTTTTTTACCATAATAGAATATTGAAGTTTTACTGAATTCACCATATCTCCAGGCTCAATAAGTCCAACGACTACTCTATATTTAGAAAGGATATATTTATCTTTCGAAAAATTGATCTTAATATTAGGTTTCTTCACCCATGGATTTTTTGCAAGCTTGTCCACAAGTAGTTCAACAATAGGATTTCCATTATTTCTTTCTCTTGAACATTATCACAAACATCATATGGCTTAAACTAAGCTGCATTTGTCTCAGTTGAATCCAATTTGGCATTTCCAAATATGTTGACAAAGAGTTTCAAACCAACAAAAGATGTTGCCTCATAATCATCCATAATACCATAATTAAAAGCGGGATGAGGAGAAGCAACATCCATACCCTTCCATTTTTCAATAATAGGAGAATTTTTCAAAACCAATTTTGGGATAAGTTCCCTAATAAATAATGGAATAGATTTACCAGACTTTCTTCAATCAATTGATCCTACAGGGGATCTGAAGTTACCATTAGGATGAATGGATGGAATTGGCGAACGTCAGAGCCCGCCGGTGATTCCTTCACCATTAGAAAAAATTCCTCCAAAATGATGGAGAATAAGAAATTAAAAAAAAAAAAAGAGTTTCTTTCACTAGCAAATGGGAGTTTCTCTCACTAGCAAACGGGGTCCTTCCCAAGACTTCATGTTTGAATGACTATATACATTGTACTAGATGAGACTAGTTTTGAACTAATTATTCTATACAAACTTAGATTGTACTATACAAACAGTGATGGCCAACTTGAATTTTTTGGATTTCTCAAAGCATATTATAAATACAATACTTTAATCTTTTTTATTTTTAAGGATGCTAAGGGAGAAATGTGACTGAAGGAGGAACTTTGCGAGGGAGATTTTGAAGAAAAATTAAGATTTGTGAGAGGAAGGAGAAGGTGAGCTTGAGTGTGAGGGATAAGTAGTATAAGGGGATAACATGGTTACTCTGGGCTAGCTACATGCTTGCTCCTCATGTGGCCTTGGTGAGTCTTTTGGGAGCTCTCTAGGGAGAGATGCTTCTTAGTCCAGCCATCGAGGTTCTTTTATTTCTCAAGGAGAGAGAAAAAGGAGTCTGTTGAGATAGTTACAGCTTTGTTTTTTAATTGTTGATATTCTTGCAACATGTATTTTTTTTTATGATTCCAAATATTATTATTTTAATTATAATTTATCTTAACATATTTTGGATGTATTGATTTGTTATTTTTGTGTACGAATATTTCAGGGTACTCATACTCTGGATTATTGAAGACTTCAAATTATATTAGTTTAGGATTTATTATAAATGAAGTATATATTTTTCATTTTATTGAGTCTGAGAGAGTGTGATTGTAATTAAGTAATTGTGCACACACACTGGAGGAATGTTTAAAAGTTATAAATTTTGAATTGATCGTTCTGTTTGAAGTCATTTCGTATGGAATGATTTGATTAGTTATTTTCCTTATATGTAGTCAAACAAACAGAAGGTAGGAAATTTTTCTAAGTATGGATCATACTGTATGATGCCTTCATCATACGTATGCCTTCTAGAGTATAATTTGGATGGGTCCCTTTTTGTTCAGACTATTTTAAAGTTTTTCTGAACTGATTGAACCATATGATGTCATCATCATATATACCCTATCTAGAGTATGAGTTGGATGGGTCCCTTTCGTGTCGACCAACTAGAAAATTTTTTTAACTAATCGTACTGTACGATATCCCATTCATACGTATGTCATCGAGTGCACAAAAATGTAGGGTCCCTATTCATCCTGACAAAAATGAAAATTTTTCTAATCTTTTATATAGTATGGAGTTGGTTCGTACTGGATGAGCATTATGTATGAAGGCATTTGGAATAGATTCACATGTGGTTCATATACAATAGTTTTTTAACTATTCATACATACGAACATATGATCGTACATGCTTATAATGGAAAATTTTAGTTTTTTGGATGGTTTTTCATGCCTTTCATATTAAAGGTCCTTTAAAACTAATGTGAAAAGAGTTGTTCATCATGATTTTTCAAGGATAAGTGAAAGAGAGAGTGTTTGAGAGAGATTTCTTGTAAGTGGAGTGTGAAGGGTTCATGTGGTCACTTGTAGGTAAGGATCTCTTTATGTTTCTTTGTTATCACTCTTCTTTTTTTCTTTTTAGTTACTCGTAAGAAGATCTTTGAAGAAGTTCTGGTACTCTATTAACACTTAGAGGGTGTGAACAAACGATGGTACTTTGCTGACACTTGGAGGGTGTGAACAGATGATGGTACTCCACCGACACTTATTTTTACTCTAAAATCAAATTGTAGTAAAATATTCGAAACAATTTTCTATTTAAAATCCAAGAGCATTTTTAAAATTACCAATTCACCCCCCTCTTGGTTGCCTTGGGACAATAGCTTAGGTTAAACAACCTATAAGAAATCAATAAGTGTTATTAGAGCTTTATTTCAAAACTATAAGTTTAGGCTAATTTTTGAAAACTATAATGGCTACTTTTAGAAATTAAAAAACACTTGAAGGGTATTCAATTACTAGACCTCTGTTATTTGTCAATATCCCATTTTATTTTTAGAAAACATGTATGTCAACTTTTCTTTAATTGCTTAATTATCATATATAGATTTAAGTTCAGGAAGGAAATGTAGGCCAACTAGACTATTAGATGGCATTAGAGTTGAAGTACCGTTTATTGATTGGATTATAGAAGAACATGACTTAGTACAATTAAATGCAAAATGTTTAAGTAGTTTCTTTTGTGTACTTAAGTTAGAAGATTACATATGGGTTTCCACTCATAAAAGTGAAAAGTACATCTGGGATAGACTTTGTATTACTTACGAAGGGACTAATGAGGTAAAGTAATATAGATAACATGATTATGAATTATTTTGCATAAAACCCAATGAATCCATATCTAACATGTACACAAGATTCACTCAAATAGTCACTTATTTGCATGCATTAGGTAGGGAACTAACGAATATTGAAATGGTTAATAAAATACTTCATTACTTTCCAACTGCTCATGATGCTAAAATAACTATGATTATAGAGTCTAAGGACTTAAATGTTTATTATGTTAATAATCTTCTTAGATCACTAATTGCTTACAAGAAAATAGTGAGTCAAAAGAAGATTGATGTAAGAAAATAGCAAAATAAGAAGAATATAACACTGAAAGTGAATGATTTGTAGAGTGATCAGTCACTACCTGAGGATGAGGATGACATTGCCTTAATGATAAGACAATTCAGGAATTTTCTTAAAAGGAAGCAGAGGAGATGCCAGCAGTGGAACAAATATAAGTTCCACAAAAATGTTAAGGTTTCTAATGATGTTATTTGCTATGAATGCAGGAAACCTAGACATATAAATCGGATTGCCCTAATATTAAAGCCACTCCTGTCAAGGAGAAGGTAGAGGAGAAAGAAAATGGGAGAAAGGGCAAGAAGAGATTTCGGAGAGCTTTTTGGGCAGACTCAGCTTTTGATTCGTTAGAAATAGAGAAGGAAGAGAAAGTCACTAACCTATGTTTAATGGCTGATAATCTTGATCAGTTAGATCAAGAAGAGGTATGTGACTTAACCTATGATGAATTTCTTAAAGTTTCTGAAAGAATATATACTGCATATAAAAAACTTAAGAAAATGTATACTATATTGAACATAGAATTGCTAAAATTACAAAAAGAGCATGAAATTCTTAGGAAAGATCTTGCACAGATAGACAACAACTACATAAGCTTACTTGATGAATACAATGATTTAAATAAGCACAATAAATTATAAAAAATCATCCTATATAAAATTGGAAAAAAAATTTAAAGATTTTAGGGATGAATCTGAGAATAGAGAGCACTATCTGAAATTTGACAAGAACGTGTTAGAAGATGTAAACACATTTATTAAATTAAAAGTGCAAGCTCTTGAGAATAATAGGATACCCCCTACACTTGAAGATTTTACTAATTCTATTTTGAAGTCAAAATTTTTAAAACCTAGGAAGAGATAGATTCATTATCGGAGATTGAAAAACCCTTTTCCTGGAGTTAAATGCTTTACTTGTGATATGATTGGAAACGTATCACACACTTATATTTTAAATAGAAAGACTTATTTAGTGTGGAGACCTAACATACACAAATTAAGTCATATCATATATGCATTTAGTTTTATTTGCCAAAAGGAGAATCAAAACTTGTTTGAGTTCTCAAGTCTAACAATTGATTATTTTGTAGGTGCGTTCTCATATAAGGCATCATCAGAGCATTTGGTACATGAACAATGGTTGCTCAAAGCATATGTTTGGAGACACTACACAATTCATATTGTTGGAAGCCAGGAGTTGAGGCAAGGTTACATTAGGAGATAATACCACACGGAAAGTGGTTGACACAAGTATGATCAGAAACCTGAATAACTTTTTCATAGAAAATGTTTTACTTATAGAAGGCTTAAAGTATAATTTATTAAGTATTAGCCAGCTATGTGACAAAGGGTATAACATTAAATTTATTCTCACTAGCTGTATATTCAGCTTAAATGGAAATCATGTTTTATATTGAATCAGGGTAAACAATGTTTATATGCTCGATTTGAATTATATTAAAACTCTTAATGCTTTTTATTTAAAAAGAATTTTTGATGAATCATGGTTATGGCATAGGAGACTTTGTCACGCTATCATAAAAAACCTTAGGAAAATTACCCAAAAGGATTTGGTTAGATATATACCAAAACTAGACTTTATGATTGATCACCTTTGTGATGCATGTCAACTAGGAAAATTGGAGAAGTCCTCATTTCATTCCATTAAGGATCTTAGAACTAGTAAAGCATTGGATATTAATAATTTGAGGAATTTAGAGATTTTTTAACTTGGATTCAGAGAAAACTAGGGTGTCAAATTTTAATAATTCAAAGTGATCACGGAGGTGAATTTGAAAATAAAAAATTTAAGGATTTTTGTAAAGCACAAGGGATTAATCACAATTTTTTTGCACCTAGGACCCCTCAGTAGAATTGGGTAGTCGAAAGAAAGAATAAAACTTTAATTTAAAATGCTAGAGCCATATTGGTAGAATATACACTTCCTAAGTGTTTTTGGGCTGAAGCGATTAGTACTACATGTTATGTTCTGAATAGGGTGAACAAAAGGTCAAAATTGAATAAAATACCCTATGAGCTTCTTAAGGGGAGAATACCTAATTTGTCACATTTGCATATTTTTGGATGTAAGATGTTCATACATAATATTAAAAAATTTTCTTTAGGAAAATTTGATCCAACATCAAATAAAGAAAATTTTCTTGGATACTCTAGTGTTGAAAAATTATATAGAGTATTTAATAAAAGATCTTTGATAGTTAAAGAGACCACATATGTTGTATTTGATGAACATGGAATTTTGGAATAGCCATATTTGGAAGAGGATGATATAGAAACTAAGTTTTAAAGGATTAAAAAGAATAATTTAGAAGAAAATTTGTAACATGAAAACCCTTTGCCTAGAGATTTAAAATTTTCTAGAAATCACCATAAGAATGATTTTAGGTGAACCTAATTAGGGTGTTAGGACTAGGTATGGACTTAGCAAAAAGTTAATCATTTTTCTTTTATTTCAGTTATAGAAGCCACAAATATAAACCAAGCACTTTCAGATGAATTTTGGATTTTTATTATGCAAGAAGAATTAAATCAATTTATAAGGAATAATGTATGGGAATTAATTGCAAGGCCAAATAATAAAAGTATAGTTAGAACTAAGTGGGTATTTAAATATAAAATGAATGAATCAGGAGTTATTATTAGAAATAAGGCTATATTATGGCTAAGGGGTATAATCAAATTGAAGAGATTGATTTTGAGGAGACTTTTGCCCATATAGCAAGACTTGAAGCAATTAGTGTTTTATTGGACTTTGCCTATTTTAGAGGATTTAAATTGTATCAAATGGATATTAAAAGTGTCTTTTTGAATGGGGTGATTCAAGAGGTGTTTATATTAAACAACCTCTAGGTTCTAAAAATTCAAAATTCCCTAATCATATTTTAAAATTAAAAAAGGCATTATATGGATTGAAATAGGCACCTAGGGCTTGGTATGAGAGGTTAAGCACTTTTCTATTAGAGAGATTCTTTGAAAAATGAAGTGTGGTCATCACTGTCTTTTTAAAGAATTTGGAAGACGATATACTCATTGTTCAATTTTTTATTAATGATATCATTTTTGGATCTACTAATAAAAATCTTTATGATAATTTTTTCAAAATAATGAGCAGTGAATTTGAGATGAGCCTAATAAAAGATCTTAGTTATTTTCTTAGTTTTAGTATTAAGTAAATTTAGGTAGGAATATTTTTTAGTTAGGCAAAGTATGCTAAGGACATCCTCAAAAAGTATAAAATGGATAATGCTAAACTAGTTAGTACACCAATGAGTTCCTTGGTTCAATTGGGTAAGGACCCAAAGAGAAAATATGTTACCCAAAAGAAATTTAAAGGAATAATTGGATCATTAGTTTATTTGATAGCTAGAAGACCTCATATTGTGTTTAGTGTTTATTTGTGTGCTAGATTTAAATCAGATTCAAAAGAATCACATTAGATAGAAGTAAAAATGATTATGAGATATCTTTTAGGAACTTAGAACTTAGGGATTTGGTATCCTAAGTACAGCTCTTCATTTAAGATTATTGGATATTCTGATTCAGACTTTGCAGGTTGTAAGGTTGATCGAAAGAGTACATCTGTACGATATTATTTGGCATAAGTTCTTTTGTTGAAATAATAATTGATTGATTTAGGATTTACAATGTTGAGTCCAGTAATTAGGTTGTTAAGCCTAAGTAAATGTCCCAAGGCTACCAAGAGGGGGGGTGAATTGGTAGTTTTAAAAATTTTAAACCCTCTTAATGTTAAAGTTGAACCGAAATAAAATTTTCTTTTAAGGTTAGTAGAAAAATGTTTTTCAACCACAGAGTTGTTAAAACTGAAATTTAAAGTGCGGAAACGTAAAAGCTGTAAAGTAAATGACACCAGATTTATAGTGGTTCGGTCTATAACCAGACCTACATCCACTCCTCAGAGGCGCCCTCTGAGTATTGCACTAATACCAATAGTGACTCTCCTTTTGCACCCACAGCAAGGCGGAGAAGCCCTTACAACACACTCTTTTCACCACTCCCCGGTGCGGCAGAGAACCGTCCGTCCTTTTACACAAAACCCAGTGTTGGCAGAGAACCGTCGTCCTTTCACACCCTCCAAGTGTAGGCAGAGAACCTTCGTCCTTTCACACTCTCCTAGTGTGGGCAGAGAACCCTTCGGCTGTTCACACTCTCCAAGTGTCGGCAGAGAACCGGATCTTCTTGAATGATCTTCTCACAAGAATCTAGAAGGAAGAAAGAAAAAGAGTGAAGAAATCCAATTTCACAAGTAGAGACTCTTACCTTAGCAATCCAAGTGAAGCCTTCTCGCTCCAGTGGTAGGAATCCTCCTTTGAATGCTCTCTTCCACTCTCTCCTTGGCTATTCTCTCAATAGGCACGAAGATCAAATGACAAAAAGATTGGGTGGCAGTCTAATTTGGACTATTTATATAAAAGACAAGTGAAACCGCCCAAAAACTGCAAATATTCAATTCTGTACGCAGTGGATCGTCCGGTACGATTCTGGATCGTCCTGGACGATTTTACTTAAACGATCTGAAACGACCCAATTTGTATATGTGTACGAACTGACTTCGTACAGCTGATCGTCCTGTACGAACTTGGTTCGTCCAGTACGAACGGTTATTGCAAGGTCGGTTCTAGAAACTGCTGAAAACTGTTCTAAGTCGGTTTATCGTTTGAAACGAAAATGTGATCGTCTGGACGAAAATTTTCCAGAGAGCTGATCGTCCTGGACGAATATTTATTTCGTCTGGACGAACTTTTTCCAGTGAACCCATCGCCTGGGACGATGATTTGTTTTCGTTTCGGACGAAAAAAAAAATTTCCAGAGAGCTGATCGTCCTGTACGATATTTATTTTCGTCTGTACGAAATTTTTCCAGTGAACCCATCGCCTCGTACGATGGTCAAAATTCGTCTGGACGAAAATTATCCAGAGAACCCATCGCCTGGGACGATGATAAATTTCGTCCTGGACGAATAGGACTTAGAAAATTTTTTCAAAGCAAGTTCCTATTCGTTCCAAGTGTTCTATAGGAGATAACTGACAGATCGTCCAGTACGATAAATATCGTCCTGTACGATCAGTATAGAATTTCAAGATCTCCTTATTTGTGTGTGTGTGTGTGAGATTTTATTCACTCAATTACAATCACTCCCTTTCAAAATTAATTCAAAAAAAAAAAACATCAATTAAACAAAATATCTCATGTTGAATTTGAATTGAAGTTTTCGTAGTCTGGAGTCTGATTTTCCTGAAATGTTAGTACACACAAGAGCAAGTGCAAATCTTCTGAAATTGTTAGGAGATAACTATACATTTGAACAATAATGTTTGGAATCATCAAAACTACATAAGTTGCATAAATATAACTCATTCAAATAGCAACTATTCAAACAATCTCCCCCTTTTTGATGATGGCAAAACAATTATTATTAGTATGGTTTCAAGTTAAAACACATCTTTTATCTCCTAAACTCCCCCTGAATTTATGAGTACATTAAAATAAGGAGGCATTAAAGAACAATATTTAACGAACAAAATTTTTATTTTTTTTTTTAAAAAAAATTTTAACACAAACTTGCAACACAAAAACTTGCAAACAAAACATACCACAAACACAAACATACACAAACTAATAATTTCTCCCCCTTTTTGACAGCAACAAAAAGTGAAGAAGAAATAGACAAGAAATGTAAGTAATTGTATGAAAATTCATTTGAATATTTAATCTAAATGGTGATTGATATAAGGTATGCAATTTTCAACTAAAAACATTAGGTCAATCATAGAAATTCAGGAGATTTAAAAACTGATATAAACATTGTAAGTAAGAAGAATTTAGCAAAGACATGATTCAATTTAGACATTTCAATATAGAAAATCATTACAAGAGAGATGAAGAAAAAAAAAAATCTATATTTCAAAATTCAAAAGAATATAAATGAACATAAGATCAATTTGAATTAAGAGATTGAAAGAATTTGGAAAGAAGAGAATTACCACATGTGGCGCTTTGCGCATCTTTTTCAAACTTTTGAGCACATTTTTGTGCATCTATTGATATTGAGTTGTTTTTGTGCCTCTTTTTTCATATTTGCGAACCATTGCGCATTTCTTTTGATTTTTGTACTTTTTGTACAATTTTCAAGAGTAATTTAGACCAATTCTTTCCAAAATCAATAATCTAAAATTTCAAATATTTCTAAGTACATAAATATTATTTGAACAAGGAAATACAAAATAAGTAAACATCTAAATTGCAATAATAATTTTAACTTTGATGTAGTCTAAATGAATAGACATGAATTTAAAAATTCTAATTACAACAAGTTATAAACAACTTTTAAACTTAGAAAGACTAGATTTTCTAATGTAGATAATCTCAAATTACGATCTAATTTAAGCACGATGAAGATTAAATAATACTAATGAAATTCATAAAAATTAACCACATTTCAATAACAAATCAATACTGAAAAAAAATGCGAAATGCATTGATTTATATGAAAGGATTACATTTCACAAAAATTAAACACAACATAAAGTACAAGACACAACATTTAAACAAAAAAACACTAACAAAAACATTAAACAAAACAAACATAAACTGAGAAACAAAACAACAACACAACAAAAATACAACACAAGAAAAAAAAAACACATAAAATTCACAAAATCACAAAAACAAAACACAACAAGTATCAATGTTGCAAAGACATTTTGGTTAAGCATTCAAATCAATAACACCAAGCCTTGTTCTTAAAGTACTGAAGGTATCAAAGGCTAAAGGTTTTGTAAAAATGTCTGCAAGTTGATTTTCAGTTGAAACATGTATGAGTTCAATTTCTCCTTTGGATACATGATCCCTTATGAAATGATGCCTTATATCAATGTGTTTGGTTCTAGAATGTTGAATAGGATTTTTTGAAATACAAATAGCACTAGTATTGTCACAATAAATTGGAATAGTGCCTATAGTTAATCCTAAGTCAATCAACTGTTGTTTTAACCAAAGTACTTGTGCCACACAACTTCCTAATGCAATGTATTCTGCTTCTGCAGTAGATAGTGCCACTGAATTTTGTTTTCTACTAGACCATGAAACTAATGAATTTCCAATGAATTGACATGTTCCAGAAGTGCTTTTCCTATCCACTCTACAGCCTGCAAAGTCAGAATCTGAGTAACCAATAATTTCAAATGAAGAGCTAAACTTTGGATACCAAATTCCTAAGTTTTGAGTTCCTAGTAGATATCTTAAAATCCTTTTTACTGCTGTCAAATGTGATTCTTTTGGATCTGATTGAAATCTAGCACATAGGCAAACACTAAACATAATATCTGGTCGGCTAGCTGTCAAGTAAAGTAAAGATCCAATTATCCCTCTAAATTTCTTTTGATCAACAGATTTTCCCTTAAGGTCTTTATCCAACTGAACTGAAGAACTCATTGGTGTACTAACAGGTTTAGCATTGTCCATTTCATATTTTTTGAGGATGTCCTTAATATATTTGTTTTGACTAAGAAAAGTACCTTCCTCAAGTTGCTTAATGCTAAATCCTAGAAAGTAATTTAAATCTCCCATTAGACTCATTTCGAATTCATTACTCATTGTTTTAGAAAAATCATCACAAAGATGTTTATTTGAAGATCCAAAGATGATGTCATCCACATAAATTTGAACAATAAGTATATCCTTTCCAATTTTTCTTAAAAAGAGAGTTGTATCCACACTTCCTTTTTCAAAAATCTTTCAAGTAGGAAGGTGCTTAACCTCTCATACCAAGCTCTAGGTGCCTGTTTCAATCCATATAATGCCTTTTTTAATTTGAAAACATGATTTGGAAATTTAGAATTTTCAAAACCTGGAGGTTGTTCTACAAAAACATCTTCTTCAATTACTCCATTTAAAAAGGCACTTTTAACATCCATTTGAAACAATTTAAAAACCTTTAAAACAGGCAAAGGCTAGTAAAACCCTAATTGCTTCAAGTCTAGCTACAGGAGCAAAAGTTTCCTCAAAATCAATTCCTTCAATTTGATTATACCCCTTAGCTACTAATCTAGCCTTATTTCTAATGACTACTCCTGAGTCATTCATTTTATTTTTGAACACCCACTTGGTTCCTACAACACTTTGATCTTTTGGCCTTGTAGTTAGTTCCCAAACTTTATTTCTTACAAATTGATTTAACTCTTCTTGCATGGCCAATATCCAAAATTCATCTGAAAGTGCTTGATCAATGTTAGTGGGTTCAATGGTTGAAATAAAGGCTGAATGATTGACTTCCTTGTTTAATCCACGCCTAGTTCTAACACCCTCACTTGGTTCACCTATAATTAATTCCTTTGGGTGATTTTTTTAGAAAATCTCAAATCTCTAGGCAAAGGGTCTTCTCTTTCTATATTTTCTTCCACATTTTCTTCCAAATTTAATCTATCAATCTTTTGGGAGTTTTCTTCAATTTCTTCTTCAACAACTTTTGGCTCTTCCATATTTTCATTTTCATCAAAAACAACATGTGTGGTTTTCTTCAATGACTAAAGTTCTTTTGTTGAATACTCTATAAGATTTTCCAACACTTGAATATCCAACGAAAATTCCTTCATCTGATTTTGGATCAAATTTTCCTAAGGCAGATTTTCCATTATTATGTATGAACACCTTGCAACCAAATACATGTAAATGAGATAAATTTGGTGTTCTACCTTTTACCAATTCATAGGGTGTTTTATTCAAATTTGATCTCACATTTACCCTATTCAGAACATAGCATGCAGTGCTAACTGCCTCAGCCCAAAAATATCTAGGAAGAGAGTATTCTGCTAACATTGCTCGGGCGGCTTCTATTAATGTTCTGTTCTTTCTTTCAACTACTCCATTTTGTTGAGGAGTTCTAGGTGCAGAAAAATTGTGATCAATCCCCTTTTCTTTTACAGAAATCTTCAAATCTTTCATTTTCAAATTCTCCTCCATGATCACTTTGTATAGAAATTATTTCACATCCTAGTTTTCTTTGTATCCAAGTTGAAAAATTTCTGAATTCCTCAAATGATTCACTCTTATGAAAAAGAAATTTAACCCAGGTGAATCTTGAAAAATCATCTACTATTACAAATCCATATACCTTTCCTCCTAGACTAACCGTGCTTACAGGTCCAAAAAGATCCATGTGAAGAATTTCTAAAGGTTTACTGGTCCTAAGATCTTTTATTGGACTTAAAAGAGGACTTCACTTGTTTTCCTAATTGACATGCATCACATAAGTGGTCCTTATTAAAGTCTAGTTTAGGTATTCCTCTAACCAAATTCTTTTGGGTAATTTTTCTAAGATTTTTCATACTAGAATGACAAAGTCTCCTATGCCAAAGCCATGATTCATCAGAAACAGTTTTCAAACAAAAAGCAGTAGGAGATTGAATACAATTTAAATCTAGCATGTAGACATTGTTCACCCTTTTTCCATTTAAAACAATTTTCCCATTTAGGCTAATTATGCAGCTAGTAGGTAAAAATTTTACATTATAGCCCTTATCACATAGCTGACTTATGCTAAGCAAATTATGTTTTAAGCCTTCAACTAATAAAAAACATTATCTATGAAAAAGTTTTTCAAATTTCCAATCATACCTGATCCAACCACCTTCTTTGTGGTATTATCTCCAAGTGTAACCTTGCCTCCACTCCTGGTTTCCAGCGTTATGAATTGAGCAGTATCTCCAGTCATGTGCTTAGAACATCCGCTGTCCAGGTACCATATACTCTCACGAGGTCTTGTGTGAGAGTATTCCTGCAAAATTCTCAAATGTTAGACCTGGGAACCCAAACTAGTTTGGGTTCACCTTTATGAAATTTATAATCAGATGCATGTGTGATATGTCTAGGTTTATGCATCTTAGTTCTCCACACCAAATTAGGTTTCATCTTTAAAGTGCAGGTGTGAGATATATGTCCCAAAAATCCACAATTGTTACATTTAACATTAGGAAAAATATTCCTATGTTTTCTTTCATATGATTGTCTTCTAAGGGATTTCATGAATTTATGATAATATTTAGGATTTGTAAAATCTTCAAGTTTAGGGGGGATCCTATTATCCTCGAGAGCTCTTATAGTAAGTTTGTAAAATGAATTCATATCCTTCAAGATTCGATTTGTATAATTGATTCTATATGTCTTGTGCTCAGATTCATCCTTAAATTTCTCAAATTCTTTTTCAAGTTCAGCATAGGATGATTTTAAATTTTCAAAATTTTTATTCAAGTCATCATATTCATCAAGTAGTTTCATGTGGTTGCTATCAATTAAAGCATGATCTTTCCTAAGGATTTCGTGTTCCTTATTAAGCTCTTCCAATTCTAAAACTAAACTAGAATGCATCTTTTTAGTTTTCCTATATGCATCATGCATGTGTTCAGAAACTTCAAACAGTTCATCATAGGTTAAATCACATACCTCTTCTTGATCTGATTGTTCAGCTTTATCTGCCATCAAGCAAAGGTTGGTGACTTCTTCTTCGTTTTCAGTCTCAGATGAGTCTGAAGCTGAGTCCGCCCAAAAAGCCTTTTGAAACTTCTTCTTGCCCTTCTTTACCATTGGTTTCTCCTCTACCTTCTCCTTGCTAGGAGTGGCTTTAAGTTTTGGACAATCAGTTTTTATATGACCTGGTTTCCTGCATTCATAACAAATCACTTCATTAGAAACCCTGCCATTTTTGTTATACTTACCTCTATTCCATTGCTGGCGTCTCTTCTGCTTCCTCTTTAAAAAGCTTCTGAATTGTCTAGTCATCAGTGCTATATCGTCTTCATCCTCAGGTTGTGAGTGTTCACTTTCTGACTCTTCCACATTTAATGCAAGATTCTTTTCCTTTCTTGGTTCACCTGCATCAATCTTTCTTTGACTTACTCCTTGCTCGTAAGCAATGAGTGAACCAAGAAGATTGTCAATAGAATAAATGTTCAGATCTTTTGACTCTGTAATTGCAGTAATTTTAGCATCGTATGCAGTAGGTAAACAACGAAGAATTTTATTAACCATTTCAGCATTAGTTAATTCCCTACCAAGTGCATGCAAAGAGGTGACAATTTGAGTGAATCTTGTGTACATGTCAGATATAGATTCATTAGGTTTCATGCGAAATAATTCGTAGTCATGTAACAAGATATTGAGTCTTGATTGCTTAACCTCATTTGTCCCTTCATAAGTAATACAAAGTCTATCCCATATGTCTTTTCCGCTTTTACAAGTGGAAACTCGCATGTAGTCTTCAGATTTTAAAGCACAAAAGAAACTATTTAAACATTTCGCATTTAATTGTGCTAAGTCACGTTCTTCTATAGTCCAATCTGCAAAGGGTGTATCTACCCTAATTCCATCAACTAATCTAGTTGGTTTTGTGTAACCTTCCTGGACTAGCATCCACATGCGATAATCAAGTGACTGTAAGAAAGTAGACATGCGTGTTTTCCAAAAATCAAAAGGAATATTGTTGTCAAACAGTGGAGGTCTAGTGATAGAGTAACCCTCAGGTGTGTTTCGGTTTCCAAATGTAGCCATCTACGTTAATCAAAAAGTAGTTCAAACTTATGATTTTGAAACTCTGCTCTGATACCACTTGTTGAGTCCAGTAATTAGGTTGTTAAGCCTAAGTAAATGTCCCAAGGCTACCAAGAGGGGGGGTGAATTGGTAGTTTTAAAAATTTTAAACCCTCTTAATGTTAAAGTTGAACCGAAATAAAATTTTCTTTTAAGGTTAGTAGAAAAATGTTTTTCAACCACAGAGTTGTTAAAACTGAAATTTAAAGTGCGGAAACGTAAAAGCTGTAAAGTAAATGACACCAGATTTATAGTGGTTCGGTCTATAACCAGACCTACATCCACTCCTCAGAGGCGCCCTCTGAGTATTGCACTAATACCAATAGTGACTCTCCTTTTGCACCCACAGCAAGGCGGAGAAGCCCTTACAACACACTCTTTTCACCACTCCCCGGTGCGGCGGCAGAGAACCGTCCGTCCTTTTACACAAAACCCAGTGTTGGCAGAGAACCGTCGTCCTTTCACACCCTCCAAGTGTAGGCAGAGAACCTTCGTCCTTTCACACTCTCCTAGTGTGGGCAGAGAGAACCCTTCGGCTGTTCACACTCTCCAAGTGTCGGCAGAGAACCGGATCTTCTTGAATGATCTTCTCACAAGAATCTAGAAGGAAGAAAGAAAAAGAGTGAAGAAATCCAATTTCACAAGTAGAGACTCTTACCTTAGCAATCCAAGTGAAGCCTTCTCGCTCCAGTGGTAGGAATCCTCCTTTGAATGCTCTCTTCCACTCTCTCCTTGGCTATTCTCTCAATAGGCACGAAGATCAAATGACAAAAAGATTGGGTGGCAGTCTAATTTGGACTATTTATATAAAAGACAAGTGAAACCGCCCAAAAACTGCAAATATTCAATTCTGTACGCAGTGGATCGTCCGGTACGATTCTGGATCGTCCTGGACGATTTTACTTAAACGATCTGAAACGACCCAATTTGTATATGTGTACGAACTGACTTCGTACAGCTGATCGTCCTGTACGAACTTGGTTCGTCCAGTACGAACGGTTATTGCAAGGTCGGTTCTAGAAACTGCTGAAAACTGTTCTAAGTCGGTTTATCGTTTGAACGAAAATGTGATCGTCTGGACGAAAATTTTCCAGAGAGCTGATCGTCCTGGACGAATATTTATTTCGTCTGGACGAACTTTTTCCAGTGAACCCATCGCCTGGGACGATGATTTGTTTTCGTTTGGACGAAAAAAATTTCCAGAGAGCTGATCGTCCTGTACGATATTTATTTTCGTCTGTACGAAATTTTTCCAGTGAACCCATCGCCTCGTACGATGGTCAAAATTCGTCTGGACGAAAATTATCCAGAGAACCCATCGCCTGGGACGATGATAAATTTCGTCCTGGACGAATAGGACTTAGAAAATTTTTTTTTTTTTTTTTTCAAGCAAGTTCCTATTCGTTCCAAGTGTTCTATAGGAGATAACTGACAGATCGTCCAGTACGATCAATATCGTCCTGTACGATCAGTATAGAATTTCAAGATCTCCTTATTTGTGTGTGTGTGTGTGAGATTTTTTCACACTCAATTACAATCACTCCCTTTCAAAATTAATTCAAAATTTTTTATTTAGACATTTGTTACTTGAGCAAGTTTGATTTAACTTGAGAAGTTTTTCTGGATTTTATTTTCTAAGTGTTATATTCATACTGCACTATATTATTTTTTTATTGTATGAATTTTGTAGCATGTATGTTGTTGTTTTGGAGTTGAATGCATAAAATTTAGATTTTCTCATATATATTGTATTGTACAATTCCATCATCATCATGTATGATATATACATTCATCTGTACACATGTAAATGGTTATCTAGATAGAATTAGTTATTATAACTAATCGTACGTACGAATGAAAATTTTGTATGTACTATCCACGTGTCAATTTGTGTGGGGGAAGAACCTAATTGTCATAAAAATGATCTTAAATAACTGATCATCTCAGACGAACATGTGTTCGTCTGTACAATCATTGGGTCAAAAAGCTTGTACTAATGGATGCTTCATAAGTTATGTGATTATGAAAAATCGTTTTGCTTTGGACGTTATCGTTCATCCATACAAATTTTTTTTCATCCCATACGATCCGAAGATCGTATGTATGAAGCTATTTTTGTACTGTACAAAATGATCCTATTTTTTAATTGATCTAAAATGTGTTATAAAATAACTTGCATTACAAAATTAATTTCATTATGAAATCTAATTTTTCAAAAATTAAAATTAACTTATAACTCGATCAAGTTAAAGATATCAATCTCATGTTCTTTTTAGGCAACATAATTTAAATATTATTATTGCAATTTTGATGTCTTATTATTTATTTTATTTATTTTTTTCAATATAATTATCTTTGTAATTATATAAATTTGATTTTTTAGATTATTGATTTTAGAAAGATCAATTAAAAAAGGGTATATCAAAAAGAATTGTATGATGTATACAAAAATTGAAAGAATGCACAATGGTTTCAAAATTAGTGCAAATAAAAAATTGAAAGAATACACAATTGTATGATGTTTTACATGTTGCATGTTAGGACACATTTCACACACTTGCACCATTTACTATAGTACACATTAGTTGTGGAGACCTAAATGACTTGATTTATAGTATAACACACATGCATTGTATTCTTCTTTTCATAAGATGGGACCCAAACCTGTTCAGGTTCCTAAATCTGACATTTGATGATTTTGCAAGCTTGCTCTCACAAAAGGCCTTGTGAGATCATGTGGTACCTGGATAGTGGATGCTCATGACACATGACTTGAGATGCCAATCAATTCATTTTAATGGAGATCAGGACAGGAGGTAAGGTTACTCTTGGAGACAATACCACCAGGAAGGTAGTGGGCGCTGGTATAATTGGAAACTCCAAGAACCTTTTGATTAAAAATGTTTTACTTGTAGTTGGACTAAAACCCAACTTGCTAAGCTTCAATCAGCTTTACGATAATGGCTTCATCATAAAACTTTTAGCTAATACTTGCATTATAAGCTTAAATAATAACACTATTTTGCAGAGAATAACAATCAATAATATTTACATGCTTGACTTAAATAATATTAAAAATGCTGCTTTATTTTGCTTAAAAACTACTGTTGATGATTCATGATTATGGCACATGAGATTATGTCATGCCAGTATGAAAACCCTTAGGAGAGTGACCCAGAAAGACCTAGTTAAAGATGTCTCCAAACTTAAATTCTCAAAAGACCACCTTTGTCATTCCTGCCAACTAGGAAAGCAAGTTTATTCCTCTTTTCACTCCATTAAGGATATTTGCACCTCTAGACCTTTAAAAGTCCTTCACATGGATTTGTTTGGACTCATAGCACTACCAGCTTAGGAGGAAAACTCTATGGTTTTGTGATTATCGATGACTACTCGAGGTTTATTTGGATTAGATTTCTCTCACATAAGAATGAGTCTTTTGATGAGTTTAGATCCTACTTCACTTGGATTCAAAAAAATGTTAGGTTGTGATATTTTAAAAATCTATAATGACCATGGGGGAGAGTTTAAAAATGAGAGATTTGGAGACTTCAGTGAGGATAAGGGGATTAGTCACAACTTCTCAGCTCCTAGGACCCCTCAGCAGAATAGGATAGCTGAAATGAAGAATCGGACCTTAGTTGATGCCGCTAGAGCCATGCTTGCTGAGTATTCACTTCCAAAATACTTTTGGACTGAAGCGATAAATACAGCTTGTTATGTGTTGAATAGGGTGAATGTTAAAGCCAAACTTGATAAAACACCATATGAGATCCTTAAGGGTAGGACACCCAATCTTTCCCATTCCATGTCTTTCATTGTAAGGTTTTCATTCATAATAATGGGAAGTCACACTTAGGGAAATTTGACCCAAAATTTGATGGAGTGTTCTTAGGATATTCAAGTGTGGGAAAATCCTTTAGGGTATTTAATAAGAGGACATTAGTCGTTGAGGAGAAACTCATGTAGTGTTTGATGAATCTGATCCTAAGAAGTCTAGAGTTGTGGAGGAAGATGAAGTTGGAGAGAATACCACTGGAGTTGAAAATTTAGAGAAGAGGGTAGAGCTCCAAAACACTAAAGAAGTAGGTGAGATTACCCAAGGAGTAGAAAATGTAGATTTGGAGGAAAGGGTTGAACTTACACACACCTTGCCTAGAAATTAGAGATATTCTTCAAGTAATCCTAAAGAACTGATCTTAGGAGACCCTTCTAAAAATGTTAGGACTAGGCATAGACATAGGAAGGAACTGAATCACTCTACCTTCATCTCAATGGTTGAACCCACCAACATCAATCAAACCCTTTCTGATGAGTTTTAGATCTTAGCCATGCAAGAGGAGTTCAACCAATTTGTTAGGAATGATATTTGGGAGATTATAGAAAGACTATAGGGACAAAGTGTAGTTGGAACCAAATGGGTCTTTAAGAATAAAATGAATGATTCTAGTGTGGTGGTTAGGAATAAGAAAAGATTAGTGGCTAAGGGGTACAACCAAATAGAAGGGATTGATTTTGAGGAGACCTTTGCCTTTGTAGCTAGATTGGAAGCCATTAGAGTACTATTAGCCTTTGCTTGCTATAAAGGATTTAAGATTTTCTAAATGGACATTAAGAGTGCCTTTTTAAATGGGATAATAAAAGAGGATGTGTTTGTAGAGCAACCCCCAGGTTTTGAGAGTTCCAAATTTCCAAATCATATTTTCAAATTAAAAAAGGCCTTATATGGAATAAAGCAGGCACCCAGAGCTTGGTATGAGAGGCTTAGCACATTCTTACTTGAGCGGGAGTTTGTTAAGGGGAGTGTAGACACCACCATTTTTCTGAAGAAAGTAAGAGATGATTTACTCATTATTCAGATCTATGTCGATGATATACTATTTAGATCTTCTCCTAAAAAGCTATGTTATATTTTTCTAAAATAATAAGTAAGGATTTTGAGATGAGCATGATGGGAGAGTAATCCAACTTTTTGAGATTTAGTATAAGATAATTAGATGATGGAACCTTTCTAAATGAATTAAAGTACATAAAGGACATTTTGAAGAAGTATGAAATGGATAAAGCCAAGCCAATTAATACTCCCATGACCTCCAGTGTTCAGTTGGATAAGGACCCAAATGAAAAGTTTATTGATCAAAAGAAGTATAGAGGGATGATTGGATCTTTACTTTACCTAAATTTTAGCTGGCCTGATATAATGTTTAGTGTTGGTCTCTAGATTTCAAGCTGATCCTAAAGAATCCCACCTGACTATAATTAAGGGAATTTTTAGATACCTCTTAGGAACCTAAAACTTAGAAATTTGGTATCCTAGGCATAGCACTTCTTTTGAGATTATTGTATATTATGATTTTGATTTTATAGGTTATAAGGTGGATAGAAAGAGGACTTGTGGGACTTGCCAATTCATAGGGCAGTCTTTAGTCTCTTGGTCTAGTAGGAAGCAAAACTCTATTGCACTTTTCATAGCTGAAGTTGAATACATTGCCTTAGGAAGTTAGGTGACCCAAGTCCTTTGGTCAAAACAGCAAGTTCTGGATTTAGGATTACCTGTAGGCACAATTTCAATCATTTGTAACAACACTAGTGCCATTTGCATTTCTAAGAATCTTATTCAACATTCAAGGACCAAGCATATTAATATAAGGCATCACTTTATTAGAGACTATGTGACCAAAGGAGACATTGAGTTACACCATGTGGAAATGGAGAATCAGCTGGCTGATATCTTTACTAAACCACTAGCCTTCGACACTTTAAGGACCAGATTGGGTGTTATTGACATAAATTCATGAACTAGATTCTTATTGATTTCTGATATGTTATATATTTTTCTTCTATTATTCTATTTCTGTAGTTTCTCAGTATTTTTTTTGTTGCTTTATTTTTTTGTATGATTTTTTTTTCTAATCATTGCTGAATTGATATCTTATGCTTTTTTTTTGGAAAATTGTAAGTCAAATATTGACATCTCTAAATCAGTTAAAAGGGGAAAACATTGTTAATTGTTTCCTTCTCTCTAATATCTTTTAGTAGTGAAATTTCTTCTCTAAATAAAAATCTATCTCATATTAATAACTAGATTTTGAAAAAAAAATATATACACAAAGTGTATAAAAAATCAAAAGATGCGTAAAATGTGCCAATCAAATTGACAAGTGACATAAAATGAGCCCACCAAAAGCATTATTCTTCTCTTTTAAAATTTTTAAATCTTAGAAGAATTCATATGTTCCTTGATATTTTTCAAAGGCTTGATTTCATATTTCATGATTGTAACAAATTACTTTGATATATTATTAGATAAAATATTTTTTTGAAACCAAGTCATGAACGAAATTTTTTTTCTTATCCAATTGATTTTTATGATTTAGATCCTTATTTTCAAAAGATAATTTCCCCTGGGAGAAGTCCGAGTCAAGGCTAACAAGATTGGTTATTCTACCATTTTCTCGGATTTAGATGATGTTAACTCATTGATTCTTACAAATTTTTAATTCAATCACAAGGAAAACGTATCATATTCAAGCTCTATTTAAAAAAAAAAACTTTCTTTTGCTTTTGTTCTTGTCTTTTTCATTTTTTTAGTTTATTTCTATTTTTAGTCTTTGCCTTATTTCTGTTTTACTTTCCTCCTCCTTTTTGTGATCTCAAAAAGGGGAGTAGTTAGTTGTACTGGTTGCTTTGTAGTTTGATTATATTATTGGATAGTTAAAACTATGTTTGTTTCTTCTCATAGTTTCTTTTAAATTGTTCTTAAACTGCTTAGATTATTTTTTGGTTTACCATCATCAAAAAAGGGGAGATTATTGCAAATTTGATTTTATTGATTAGAATTTTGATGATAGCAAACATTCATGTTTTTTTACGACTGGCTTGTCAGGATGTAGGGTCAAATAAGAAATAATCAGCCGGCAGATCTATTTAGGTATTCTTTATTTTTGGACATCATCTAGGACATCATCTTGGACGATGAAGCACAATTATGCCTAAATTAATCTAGTAATTAAGGAAAGCAATAAAGGTTTGATTGCAAGATCACATCGTCCAGAACGATCGCAGGATCATCCAGGAAAATCTCATGGACGATTGACATCGGCCAGCTTCTATTCAGAGCGATGCTCAGGATGGGTTTCATAAATTTGAACTAATCGTTTGGGATGATCGTGAGATCGTCCTGAACAATCAAGCTATTTTTGCTTCATCCAAGCATTCTTTCAGAGCGATTATTTGGATGATATTTAAGGATTTGTACAGTTCGTACAAGACAATATTATATCAGCCTGAACGATATGACCAAAAATATTTTTATCGTCTCAAACCATCTGGGCTAATTGAGCTCAATTTACACTAGTTATCCAGGATGATATTTATATCATCCTAGACGATAAAGTTGATTTGTATAAAATAAGAGCTATTCTAAAACTCTTCTATATAAGAGCTCTTGTTCTACCCAAGAGCTCATCTTTTGCTACTATTCTAACCTGAGAGAGCCAAGAGGAGAGGGAGAGAAAGGGATAGAGAGAGAGAGAGAGGATCTTGTGAGGGATAGTTTACGAGGGAGTTCACAAAGGTTGCTCCAAGTAGGGATCTATCGTTGTCTTCAACATTCATCATCCTTAGTTCCTTGGGGGTTCTAGAGAGGTAAACTTTAGTATTTGATCAATGTTCTCTGCAAGATTCAAGAGGAAGCAAAAGTAGTTGGGTTCTCTGCCTGCTTCTGGAGGAAGCAAAAGGAGTTGGGTTATCTGCCTGCTTATGGATGAAGCAAAAGGAGTTGGGTTCTCTGGCTCATCTGGGTTGGTGGAAAGGAGGTTTGTATAGGCTTCACCGCCTTGCTGTGGGGGCAAAAGGAGAGACACTGAGTTCAGTGCAATACTTGGAGGGCTCCTCCAGGGAGTGGACGTAGGTTATGTTGACCGAACCACTATAAATTTCTGTGTTCTTTATTATTGCTTCCATATTTATTTTTTGCACTTTGATTTCTATGGAAAATTTTAGTTTTGTTTTAAAATTGTGTTTTGATTAAAAGATTTTTTAATAACAAAAGTGGGGGAGGAAGGATCTTGGAGAGGTTTTATAGGTGCTTGATGAATTCTTTTTCTTTGGAAAAGACTCAAATGGTGGTTAAAAGGCACATTGCTAGGGTGGCCTCATATCATTATCCCGCTATTTTAAAAAAAAATTATTCAACCATTAGGAAGAAGAATTGTTTAAAGTTTGAAGATGTGTGGGTTTCTTTTCATGCCTATTCGTGTATTATTTCTAAAGTATGGAAGAAGTCCTTTGAGGGTGATGATATGTAAATTTTAAACAAAAAATGCAAAAGGAGGTGTTGCAACTACAAAGAATTGTTCTTTTGGAGTAAAGCAAAATTGAAGAACTTTTTATCTCTTAAAGATGGCTTGAAAAAGGAGGTGTTGAAACTACAAGAAGAGGAGGCTATGGAAGGTGGATTATGTGATGAAAAGCTGACTCTTGAGAAATAAAGTGGGCAAGCTTAAAGTTTACATTGCTAGGTTAAATACTTAGTGGAGACAAAGGGCTAAGGTAAGGTGGATGGAGGAAGGGGATTCTAACTCCAAATTTTTCATGCTTTTGCAAATGCTAGAAGAAATGGAAATTGGATTAATCATATTAAAGGGACTGATGGAGTAATGGTGGAGAAACTGAAGGAGATATAAGAGGTTTTTCTAAACTATTTCAAGGTTAAATGGAGGGAAAGGGATTGTTGTTTACCTAACTGGCCTTCACCTTGGAGAGTATTGGATGAAGATGATAGAAATAAATTGGATGCAGAATTTAGCACTTTGGAAATTCTGGATGTTATCAGAAACTTGAGAAAGAATAAAGCTCTTGGTTGTGATGGTATAACTTGTTGCATATTTCATGAATTATGTTTTGATGATTAGCAAACACTCTTGCTTCTTTCGACTGCCTTTAATACTAACACTTTCAAGATTCAGATCGAACGGAAATCGGAATCAGCTCAAGACTGGGTAGATTAGGGTTGAGTCAGTCTGTAATTTTCTTTTTTCATTCTTTAGTCAATTGTAATTGTTTGAAATGACTAATGTTAAGTAACCCTACACACACACTTGAGAGATTTAGAACTTGTGTTTTTACTCACATCGGCATGGACGATCGAGTTCAAAATAGAAGATCTAATCAATATTTTAGTTAAAGCAGCCGTAATTAACTGATCGGCCAGGACGATATGCTCAATACAAAAAGAAATTGCCGCCATGATCAATTTAGGTATTATGTATTTTGGAAATCGGCCAGGATGATTCTTTGATCGGCCTGGACGATATTGTATAATTATGCCTAAATCGATCCGGCAATCATGGGAGTAATTAAGGATGATTGATACAATCACATCGTCCTGGACGATCGCAAGATTGGCCTAGATGATTCATTCAAAAACCCTTGGTTGCTCCTGGCTGATTTGGATCGGACAGCTCAAATTCAGGGCAATGCTCTGGATGATTTTCCTATGATTTGAACTGATCGGTTGGGACAATCGTGAGATCGTTCGGGACGATCAAGCAAATTTTCAATCGTCCATATTGCATTCAGGGTGATGCTCTAGCCGATCTTATGAGATTTGTACTGATTGGCCATGATGATTTCCATATTGTCCTGGACGATAAATTCAGCAACTTGCAATTAATGAGCTCCTTTGAAGCTCTTATATTTAAAAGCTCTTGTTCTATGTTTTTGAACATCCTTGGCTGCTGTCTTGACCTGAGAAAACCTAAAGGAGAGAGAGAGAGGGAGGTAAAGAGAGGATCTTATGAGGGGGAGCTTGTGAGGGGGTTCACAAGGGTTGCTCCAAGCATTGTTCCACTTCTTCTTCCCTATAGTCTCATGTCCTTGGAAGAGTTGGGAGAGGTAAGTTTCAGAAAGTGATCTTGGTTCTCTGCCTGCTTCAGGAGGAAGCAAAAGGAGTTGGGTTCTCTGCCTTGTCGGGTGTGGCAAAAAAGAGGTATTTTTGTAAGGGCTTCTCCGCCTAGCTGTGGGGGCTAAAGGAGAGTCACGTTGGTAGTGCAATACTCGAAGGGCACCTCCGGGGAGTGGACATAGGTCAAGTTGACCGAACCACTATAAATCCTTGTGTTCTTTTTACTGCTTCCGCACTTTAATTTTTCCACACTTATTTTTTTTCATGGTGATTTTGGTTTGTGATATTTGTTCTCTTGGTTTTAAAGAATTTTTTAAAATACTAATTCACCCCCTCTTGGTTAGCCGCGGGACTAGTTCATAGGGCCTAACATCCCTAACAAACTTTCATAACTTATTCCTTCTTCAAATCTTATTGGGATATTATTGGTGAATATGTATGCAAAGCTATCAAAAAATTTCTCTCTTCGGGTTTGCTTTGTGATGAATGGAAAGAGACTTTGTTTGTGTTGATTCCTAAGGTAAGAGATCCAATTTCTCCATTAGGATACCATCCTATAAGCCTTTTCAACTCTATTTATAAGATTACATCTAAAGTCTTACTAAATAGATTGCTATTGGTTGTACATAAGGTTATATCAGAAGAACAAGTAGCTATTGTGAAAGGGAGGTCAATTTCAGATCACCTACTCTTGGGTCAAGAGGTTTGTAATAAAATTAGGTGTTGTAAAGCTAAAGTTGGTTTTTTGGCAATCAAAATTGATATGGAATAGACATGACAGTATGTGTTGGGCAAGATTGAGGAAAATGCTGAAGATTTTGGGTTTTCCTCCTAGATTTGCAAATTTGTTGTTGGAATGTGTGAGGGATCTAATGTTCTCTATTATAATTAATGGAAGCAACTTGAGGTGGATCAAAGGAATATGTGGCTTTCGACAAGGATGCCCTCTTTCTCCCTTATTATTTATTTTGTGCTCTCAATTAATGTCTAACACTTTTTTGAATAAAGGCTTGGATGTTGGCATCAAATTCTCACAAAATGCACAAACATTTCACATCTCTTGTATGCAGATGATATTCTACTTTTCTCATATGCAAAGTTGAAGAATATCAAAATAGTGAAGAAATTGATTCAAGACTATTGCAAGTGGACCGGTCATAAGGTAAATCTTCAAAAATCTTCAATGCTAATGGGAAAAAGTATAGAGAGAAGAAAGAAAAAAAATAATATCTAAGTTGTTCAATATTAAGGAGGTTGTGGAAATGGACTACTTGGGTATTAAAGTTGCTTTAAGAAGGTTGAAGAAATCTGATTTTCCACATATTTTGGACAAAGCTTCAAATAGATTCAATGCTTGGGGAAACAGATTCATCTCACTTGTAGGAAGGATAATCTTGATGAAGATAGCCTTTCTTACACTCCCTTTATTTATATCTTCTCATTCTTTGGTTCCCTTGAGTATTTTGAAAGAATTTGACAAGGTTTGTAGGAATTATATTTGGAATAAACATGATGGTTCTCATGGACTTCATTTCATGGCTTGGGATGTCTTGTGCAAACCAAAGGAGTATGGATGATTGGGTTTTTTTTTAGTTGTGTATAGAGTGGGGCCTCTAAGAGCTAGATTTTCTTGGAATCTATTGAAAAATACAAATTCTTTGCTTAATAGGAACATTGTGGCTAAATATGAGAATTGTTGGTGGTGGAATGATGGGAAGAAGAGTTCTTCGGCCACATGGAGGATTGTAATTGATGGGTGGAATTCTCTTAATGGGATCTTAAGGTGGAATATAGCCTCATGTTCTTTGATTGATATCTGGAAGGATGTGTGGATCCTTGATAAAAGCAAAGAGGAATGGCAGATGTTTGTAACTAATTGGGAGGAAGATAATGTCACTTTAGACTCTCTTATGGTTAATGGAGCCTGGAATATTCCTAAACCTTTTCAATTTTTGGAGAAGAACTTGTGAGCTTGATTAACAAAATTGATATACTTCATAACTTGTAGGAATAGAATGTAGCTTAAGTTTAAGTTTTATGGCAAATCCATATCAACAATGTCTTTAGCAGCTCATTACACCAAAGTTATGCAGGAAGAGTTTGATCCATGGTTCTACAAGCTTAAACTTAGACCCCGAGTTGAATTGTTTGTTTGTAGGCTATGTATGAATGTAATTCCAACTGCAGATTTTATGTAGAAGACTTTCTGATTCAAACCTTTGTCCAAGAGGATGCATTGAGGTTGAAAACATTGATCATTATAAAGCTACATGCCCGAAATTGCTACATGTAATAAGTTTGTTGAATTCATGGGTATTCTTGGTACTGGTTTTCTGCTCTTTCTCAGACTGCATGAGGAAATTAAAATTGATTTCGGTTAAGAATCCCTTCATGGCCAAGTTGTATCTAACTTTGTTATTACATTCATGGCATAATAGAAATAGAGTGAAACATGGTGATTAAATGTGGAAGAAAGTGATATTATTATTGTAGCAAGAGTCATTAGTTTCATGGCTATTTTACATAAAGATAAAATCATTTTGGATAACTGGGGTACTAATCAGTCTTCATGACTAATCAATTTTTGGCGCCCCCTCCTGCCAATTGGCTAAAAATAAACATTGATGGATCCATATGCAAATCGTACAAAGTTGGAATTGGTGGAGTGGGGAGAGATTGTAAAGGCAGATTTTTTATGGCCATTGGACGTGGCTATGTCCATTGGGATAGTGCACAGTTGGAGCTTTTGGCTTTTAGATCTTTGAGGAGTTTTATTCAAGATTGGATGTTGGAAGCAAATGGCATAGTCATAGAAGGAGACAATCAAAATGTCATCAACTTTCTTCATAAGTTTTATAGCATATCGGAGAAGATGATGGGAGATCAAATAAATGAAGACCTATTATTCATGAAGAATTTCAATAGTCTGTTTTTTAATTTTGTTAATCATAAATGTAATAAGTTAGCAAATTATTATGCTAACTTAGCTTGTGAGTATAATTTTTTTTAGGATGTTATTAGTGAGAATAGTATTCCTCCTTCCTTTATTGCTTTGTTAAAGGAGGAATGTGATAGGTTGCCTTTGATTGAGTAGTTTGTATCTAGGCTTTTTCCTTATTAATGCATCATGCATTTCTTTATGAAAATAATAATAAGATGGCCTTTGTAAGATTTAAGTTGGTTTGTGATTTATATCAAAATCATACAAGCCGGTCTTCATAAGGCTTTAGCAAAATGAAAAGTAGAAAGAGGAGGATCCAAAAAAACCTTAGACCTTAGAGAGAGAATATTTGAGTTTTATTTCCTGCATAAAACATTAAAGTGTATGACTTAAACATATTACATATCCAAAGGGGAACCAAAAATTAAATCTGATATAAATAAATAGATGTTCTAAATTTTATTCATAATATTTATGTTTCTTTATATTTATTTTACTAATACATTAAATACAATATTTACAATTATTAATTTTCTTGCATACTGTAATTTTACGGTGGTCAAGAGATGTAGAGTTTAGCGTGTAAGCTCTAGCGCCTAAGCTTTGTAAGAATATCCAGTACACATGCATATAAAGAGAAGAGGGGTGCTAGAATCATAAGAGGCAACATAATTTTTACATGGGAAACCCTAAAAATGGAGAAAAACCACAGGGCCTGGCCTAGTTGAAATGAATTCACTAGTTTTTGTTGTTTATTAGAAATTATGCCCTTCCTCAAGGAAGGTGTTGGATCAATGTAGAAAATATAGTGTATAGTTTAGTTTGAAAGATTCTAGTGATATGAGGGTTACTCTGAAGAGAATGTTGATCATAGTTTAGCAAAGTAGGTTGGAGAGGCCATCTTCAAGTGAATAAAGTCAAAGGGATCATAGTTAGTAGGCAATGGAGGTCAAAAGGATCATAGTCGATGGGTAATAGGAGGTTACAGAGATCATAGTCGACAGGAAATGAGATGTCAGAGGGACCGTAGTCATTAAGCCACTAAAGGTCAGAGGAATAATAGCTGTCAGGTAACAGAGGTGAGATGGGTCAATATTAGTACTTGATGGAGGTAAGAGGATTTTCAATTGATGGATTAAATAGTTCAGAGGGTGACAGATGACTTAGTAAATGGGAGATGGAGGTTAAAGGGACTTTTGTCAGCTAGTGATAATGGTTAGAGGAACCATAATTAGCATAGGATGAAGGTTGGAGGGATTTTAGTCAATGGGTGATGGAGGTTGAAGGGGCTATAGTTGATCGATGAAAGAGGTCAATGTGACCATATTTAAATGGTAATGGTGGTCGAAGGGACTGTAGTTGGCATATGACGATGGTAAGATACACCATAGTTGATAAGAGACTATGGTCGGAGTGATCTAGTCAATGGTAGAAGGAAGCCAGAGGGATCAATTTTGATGTGTGATGCAGGTTGGAGGGACCTTGGTTGGTGTGTGATGATAGTGGGAGCTTGGAAATGGTCTGTGGCTGAACAAAGGTTTGATGGTGGTAGACATCCTGATAGAGGTTAGGTGGTAGTCAACAAAAATACTACTTTTTGACTATGATTGGTTGATAGGCTGTGGTCCAGCGTTCATTGGTAGACGGGCGATGGTCTAGAGACAGTTGGCTATAGGTGATGTGCTTATCATTGTCGTCAAAAGGTTGCCAAAGGTGGGCTTGAGTAGGACTCTAAGATCCTCGAAGCCTCAGAGCTTTCACCAATCTCTTTTCATAAGGTTCAAGTACCAAACCCCACTAATGTAAGAAATCAGGGTCTATTTATATATTTTTTAAGAGTGGCATGCTTCATAAATATAGAGAATATCTAGGATAAAATTAGAGTGGTCAATCAGACTTCTTATATTGATCTCCTCATTCATAGAGCATTTGTCAAGAATTTATATACCCAATGGATTTCAGAATTATGTGATTTTGCGGCTTTTTGGATTTGTCTCATCGAGCCGCTAAATTTGACTATAAGTATGGTATATTTTGATTTCATTTAGTCATCTATTTTTTTCTTTGCATATTCAAAATGTGTTTCAACCCCTGATTTGGATCCATTTGGGCTCGGATTGGACATATTTTTATGTCGTTGGGTTGGCCTCCTCGAGAGGCTATATTTAATTATAAGTTGATAGAAATTGGAGTTTGGATGGGTGCAAATTTTACATCAAAAGTTTCCAAGTTGAATATACCTCAAGATTTATGCTGGTTCAAGGTGACTTTTGATGATGTATTAGTTGAAAGTTCGTTAGGGATGTTAAGCCCTATGAACTTAGTCCCAAGATAACCAAGAGGGGGGGTGAATTGGTATTTTAAAAAATTCTTTTCACAAAGAACAAAAATCACATAAACCAAAATCACACCACGAGAAAAATAAACAATGCGAAAATTAAAGTGCGGAAGCAAGAAAACGATAACACAGAGATTTATAGTGGTTCGATCAACTTGACCTACGTCCACTCCTTGGAGGCACCCTCCAAGTATTGCACTACAAACGTGACTCTCCTTTAGCCCCCACGGCTAGGCGGAGAAGCTTTTACAAGAACCTCCTTTTTGCCACCCCGACAAGGCAGAGAACCTATCTCCTTTTGCTTCCTCCTGAAGCTAGCAGAGAACTAACAACCAGATGCTGACTCCTTACCTCTACCGACCCTTCCACGGATGAGAAACTCTAGACGAAGAAGAAGGAGAGCGATCCTTGAAGCAACCCTTGTGAATATCCTCACAAGCTCCCCCTCACAAGATCCTCTCTCTCTCCCTCTCTCTCTTTCTCTCCTCAAGGCCTTCTCAGGTCAAGGCAGCAGCCAAAGTTTTTTTAAAACGTTGAACAAGAGCTCTTAAATATAAGAGCTTCAAAGGAGCACATTAATTGCAAGTTGCCGACAATATCGTCCAGTCCGATATGGACATCGGCCTGGCCGATCAGTACAAAACTCAGAAGATCTGCCAGAGCATCGCCCTGAATGCAAACTTGGACAATTTAAAATTGGCTTGATCATCCAGGCCGATCTCACGATCGTCCCGGCCGATCAGTTCAAATCAGAGGAAAATCATCCAGAGTATAGCCCTGAATTTGAGCTGGCCGATATTTACCGTCCTGAAGTAACTAAGGTTTTTGAATAGATCGTCCTGGCCGATCCTGCAATTGTCTAGGATGATATGATCTTATAAATCATCCTTAATTACTCCCTTGATTCCCTGATCAATTAAGGCATAATTTTTGAATATCGTCCAGGCCGATCAATGATTATCCTGGCCGATTATTTAAAAAATACAGTATACCTTAATTGTCTATGGCGGCAACTTCTTTCTGTTTTGAGCTTATCATCCTGGACGATACACGTATCGTCCAGGCCGATCTGTTAATGACGGCTACCTTAATTAAGAATCCATATTTAGACTTTCTGTTTTAAGCCTGATCGTCCAGGACGATGTAAATATCGTCCTGGCCGATATGAGTAAAAATAGAAATTCTAATTCTCTCAAGTGTGTGTGTGTAGGGTTACTTAGCATCAGTCTCTTTGACCATTACAAATAGACTCAAGAAGAGAAAAAACAAAGTATAGACTGACTCAACCCTAAACCTACGCAATCTTGAACTGGCTTCGTTTGTTCGTCTGATCTTCGATTCCTGAAAAGTTAGAAGCAACATGCAGTTCAAGAGAATCAATAGTGTTTGTCAATCATCAAAACATAAGTCATGAAAATAGATTTGCAACATTAGTTTCCTCCTATTTTTGGATGTTGCATCTTATGCAGTCCAAAAAATATATATGACTATTCTTTAAAGTTGTCATGCCAAAACATTTTTTTTTAATAATTGTGAGATGTGACTGCTTCCTAGACATCAACATGTACCTCCCTTCAGGGTCATGAACTTCATAAAATATCCTAAAATATAATTTAAGCAATCCACAAAGTTGAGGTATGGATTGAAGCAATAAATATTAAATATTTATCTCTAAAATATTTAAACATGCTTGAAAGTGACTTTAGAGGCTTCATTTGGTTTGAAAGAACTAAAATTTAGTCAAGAACATACAAAATTGATCCCAAGGATCCTAAAAATATATGGATTGGATTATTCAGGCCAAAATCGAGCCCAAACATATGTTGGTTTCTCAACTAGTCGGCCGGCCGGTTGACTGCCATAATTTTTATTCGATTGGTGTGGGTAAGAGGAACATGATTAGCGCCTCTCATATTAATTATTTATTTTTAATAATATATTTCCTTTTTAAAATTTTTTAAAAAGGAAAAGAAAAAAAATTCAGCCTAAAAAAATTTTAAAAATTTTATAGAAAAATTCAGAAAAGTTTTAGAGATAGAAAATATTAAATGTATGTATTTCTGCATATACTTTTTTCCTTTTTTCATTTATTTCGTAAAGGAAATAACGATTTATTGCTCTAAGAAAATTCAAAAAATATAAATAAATTAAAAAAAATAGTAAATGAAATTCCAAACTTGCCCCCTCTTTGATCTATAAATATCCCCAATGGTGGCGAGGAAAAGGCACGGTTCTTCTTAGCTGGTCCAAAGTTTCTCCCATAAATTGAGGGAGAAATGAAATGGTAAAATTTTAGAGTCTGTCAATCTCTAGTAAAGGTTCGGTCATCTGCGCAGGCTCCAATCTTCCTCCTTAACATGGGAGAAAATTATCTTAGAGGATTCTAAAGATCGTCAATCTCTTGTAAAGGCCCGGTCTTCTATGCAGGCTATGGTTTTTCTTTATAATAAGGGTGAATATTACCCTTGAAGAGTCTAATAACTATCAATCTTTGGTAGATGCTCGGTCCTCTACACAAGTTCTAATATTCCTTTGTAATAGGAATGAAGACTATCTTAAAGGATTATATAGACCATTAATCTCTGTTAAATACTTGGTCCTCTACATAGGCTCCAGTCATCCTATATAATATGAGTAAAGATGAGAGGAGTCTAAAGATCGTTATTCTCTGATAAATGTCTATTTCTCTACGTAGGCTCTTGCTTTCCTCCACAATAGTGGCAAAGACTATCCAGGAGGACTTTAAAGACTGCCAATATCTTATAAAGGCCCGATCTTCTATGCAGGCTCAGATATTTCTCCGATCAGGGAAATATTATTTGGCATGAGTTTCATCACTTATAGTGATAATGATCAAGATCTGTTACACTTAAGCAGGTCCCTAAATAAGTGTGTTGATTGTGGCAATTAGGTTAAGGTCCAATGATGACTGTAATCAACTTGCATTCTATTAAAGGCAATGTATGTCCATGCTGATGAGGGCAAACAATGAATAATCTGATGGGAGAGGTTGAGGCAGTGCAACATGATAGTAGTATAGCCACACACTAATAATGCTAATTGATTGGAAGCCTGATGGAGATGAGGATCTGCTCTTTCCTTGAAGAAGTGGTTAAAGATAAATGCTTTAAATATTATATGAAAGTGGACAATGGAATATACCAAGAATGTTTGACCGAGTTTGTTTGAGCTATTAGAGATTGATTGGTAGAGTAGTGCTTGATGGCATTAAGTTGCATGGGGAAGGTAGAGATAAATCCATTAAAGATGTTTAAGCTATATGAGATTGTTTGTCAAAGCATTGCTCATTGATGTTAACCTATATGAAAGAAGTCGAGATAAATCCATTAAGGATGTTAGACCTATTTGATAATTTTCCCAAAGCATTGCGTGATGATATTAATATATATGGAAGAGGTTAAGAGAGATCCACAATGAATATCAAGTCTATTCAAGATTGTTTGTCAAAGCATTACTAGATGACTTTAACTTGTGCGGAAGAGGTCGAGGGAATCCATCAAAGATGTTTGACTTATTTGAGATTTTTTGTCAAAGTGTTGGTCAATGATGTTAACATATATAGAAGAAATTAAATGGAATCCCCCTAGGATCGATTATGCCATGATTGGGATGGAGAAAATTCCATATTTATTTTAAATCAAAGGTGAAGAAATGGTTTATCTTTAAACTATTACTGCCTTTTTGAGGTTGATACTACGACCTTACCCAAGGCGTAAAAGTTCAATTGGGAACAATATATAGTTTAGGATTCACTTTAAGCCTTCTTGTATCTATGAGAAGATTTATAGTATAAGGTTACCAATAAAATATTGGAGAGAACTTCATGACCATAATTTTATTTGAGATTGTAACTAAGGCTACCCTTAGTCAAAATTTGCTTCCTAGGGAGTTAATATTGCAAATGGCCGATACTGAGAGGAGATAGAATAATGCCAGATTGCTATGGCAATAAAGTTTTCATCAATATTGAAGGACGTCTATAAGAATTGATAATAAGTCATCGTAAAGTGACTATCTTGCTTCAATTGTGCCCAAGACATTGACGTGAACTACTGCTCGAGATTGAAGAAAAATTTTCCCCCAAACCAAGAATCATTTCTTATTAAATTAATGTAGTTATGGTTGCTATTGATGAGAGATAATCAATATTCTTTATTTTAATGATGTTGTCCTCAATATTGAAATACTTCCTTTGAGCTTTATAGTAGATCATGATAAGGGTTCAGCTTTTCTTTAACCTAGCCCATGATGTTGATAAGAATGACCTTTTAAGGTTATAACAAAGGTCATTTATGGCGATAAAGAGATATAGAGTTTATCATCTATAATTTTTACAAATATGCAACACACGAAAAGATAAAAAGATAGAGGTGCAAAAGTCATAAGAGTCACCATAATATTTACTTGAGTAACAACAAAAGAGAGAAAAATTACGGGTTCTGGCCTAATTGGAATGAATCCACTAGTGTTTGTTTTTCATTGCATAGAAAATATTAAATGTATGTATTTCTGCATATACTTTTTTCCTTTTTTCATTTATTTCGTGAAGGAAATAATGATTTATTGCTCTAAGAAAATTCAAAAAATATAAATAAATTAAAAAAATAGTAAATGAAATTCCAAACTTGCCCCCTCTTTGATCTATAAATATCCCCAATGGTGGAGAGGAAAAGGCACGGTTCTTCTTAGCTGGTCCAAAGTTTCTCCCATAAATTGAGGGAGAAATGAAATGGTAAAATTTTAGAGACTGTCAATCTCTAGTAAAGGTTCGGTCATCTGCGCAGGCTCCAATCTTCCTCCTTAACATGGGAGAAAATTATCTTGGAGGATTCTAAAGATCGTCAATCTCTTGTAAAGGCCCAGTCTTCTATGCAGGCTCTGGTTTTTCTTTATAATAAGGGTGAATATTACCCTTGAAGAGTCTAATAACTATCAATCTTTGGTAGATGCTCGGTCCTCTACACAAGTTCTAATCTTCCTTTGTAATAGGAATGAAGACTATCTTAAAGGATTATATAGACAATTAATCTCTGTTAAATACTTGGTCCTCTACATAGGCTCCAGTCATCCTATATAATATGGGTAAAGATGAGAGGAGTCTAAAGATCGTTATTCTCTGATAAATGTCTATTTCTCTACGTAGGCTCTAGCTTTCCTCCACAATAGCGGCAAAGACTATCCAGGAGGACTTTAAAGACTGCCAATATCTAATAAAGGCCCGATCTTCTATGTAGGCTCAGATATTTCTCCGATCAGGGAAATATTATTTGGCATGAGTTTCATCACTTATAGTGATAATGATCAAGATTTGTTACACTTAAGCAGGTCCCTACATAAGTGTGTTGATTGTGGCAATTAGGTAAAGCTCCAATGACGACTGTAATCAAGTTGCATTATATTAAAGGAAATTTATGTCCATGCTGATGAGGGCAAATAATGAATAATCGGATGGGAGAGGTTGAGGCAGTGCACCATGATAGTAATATAGCCACACACTGATAATGCTAATTGATTGGAAGCCTGATGGTGATGAGGATTTTCTCTTTCCTTGAAGAAGTGGTTGAAGAGAAATGCTTTAAAATATTTTATGAAAGTGGACAATGGAATATACCAAGAATGTTTGACCGAGTTTGTTTGAGCTATTAGAGATTGATTGGTAGAGTAGTGCTTGATGGCATTACGTTGCATGAGGAAGGTAGAGATAAATCCATTAAAGATGTTTAAGCTATATGAGATTGTTTGTCAAAGCATTGCTCATTGATGTTAACCTATATGAAAGAAGTCGAGATAAATCCATTAAGGATGTTAGACCTATTTGATAATTTTTCCAAAGCATTGTGTGATGATATTAATATATATGGAAGAGGTTAAGAGAGATCCACAATGAATATCAAATCTATTCGAGATTGTTTGTCAAAGCATTACTAGATGACTTTAACTTATGCGGAAGAGGTCTAGGGAATCCATCAAAGATGTTTGACTTATTTGAGATTTTTTGTCAAAGTGTTGGTCAATGATGTTAACATATATAGAAGAAATTAAATGGAATCCCCCTAGGATCGATTATGCCATGATTGGGATGGAGAAAATTCCATATTTATTTTAAATCAAAGGTGAAGAAATGGTTTATCTTTAAACTATTACTGCCTTTTTGAGGTTGATACTACGACCTTACCCAAGGCGTAAAAGTTCAATTGGGAACAATATATAGTTTAGGATTCACTTTAAGCTTTCTTGTATCTATGAGAAGATTTATAGTATAAGGTTACCAATAAAATATTGGAGAGAACTTCATGACCATAATTGTATTTGAGATTGTAACTAAGGCTACCCTTAGTCAAAATTTGCTTCCTAGGCAGTTAATATTGCAATGGCCCATACTGAGAGGACATAGAATAATGCCAGATTGCTATGGCAATAAAGTTTTCATCAATATTGAAGGACGTCTATAAGAATTGATAATAAGTCATCGTAAAGTGACTATCTTGCTTCAATTGTGCCCAAGACGTTGACTTGAACTACTGCTCGAGATTGAAGAAAAATTTGCCCCCAAACCAAGAATCATTTCCTATTAAATTAATGTAGTTATGGTTGCTATTGATGAGAGATAATCAATATTCTTTATTTTAATGATGTTGTCCTCAATATTGAAATACTTCCTTTGAGCTTTATAGTAGATCATGATAAGGGTTCAGCTTTTCTTTAACCTAGCCCATGATGTTGATAAGAATGACCTTTTAAGGTTATAGCAAAGGTCATTTATGGCGATAGAGAGATATAGAGTTTATCATCTATAATTTTTACAAATATGCAACACACGAAAAGATAAAAAGATAGAGGTGCAAAAGTCATAAGAGTCACCATAATATTTACTTGAGTAACAACTAAAGAGAGAACAATTACGGGTTCTGGCCTAATTGGAATGAATCCACTAGTGTTTGTTTTTCATTGCATATGATACTCTTCATAAGGGAAGGTGCTAATGTAATATAGAAAATACATAACATATTACATAGTTGGGTTTAGAAGAATCTAGTGATATGTGAGTTTTTCGCAGGAGAGTGTTGCTCATAATTGGGAAATTGAGGTTGAAGCAACCATATTCAGATGTTTGAGGTCAAAGGGACTATAACCGACGGGAATATACTCATTGGTTGATGGAGGTAAGAGGGATCGTATTTAACGGGTTATTTGAGGTTGGAGGAACTATAGTCGAAGGGCGATGGTAGGTTGGAGGGACAGTAGTTGATGGGAGACTAGAGGTCGGAGGGATCATAGTCGACATGTGATAGAGGTCAGAGGAACTATTAACAGTGATCGATAGAGGCCGAAGGAATCATAATCGGCAAGCAAAATAGGTCAGAGGGACTGTAGTCGGCAGGTGACAGACTTCTGAGGGATCGTTATCGGTTATCAACAAAGGTCAGAGGGACCATAGGTTGAGGGTGACGGTGGATATAGGGACCTTTTCTGATGGGGAATGGTGGTTAGAGGGATTGTATTCAGTGGGGGATGGAGGTCAGTGACGCTATTGTTGGCAAGTGAAAAATGTCAGAGGGACCATAGTTAGTGGGTGACAATGGTCGAAAGGGCCATAGTTGGCCTGTGATGGTGGTTAGAGTTCAGTGATGCTCAACGACTGGGCAGAGGTTTGACGGAGTTTCGTAATGTGGCAGAGGTCTGACGACTATTGGTATCTAGGAAAAGGTCATACGGTGGTCAGCAGATGGGAGATTGTTCAATGACAATTGACGGACGGGTTGTGGTCTATGGTGGTTAGTGGTCAGGTTGTGTTCATGTAGTGGTCGACAGAAGTTTGCGGGCAGTGGTGCTTTACTTGGACTATAGGATCTTTGAAGACTTAGAGCTCTCTCCAATCCTTAGCAAAAAGGCCCAAGCCTTTAGCGCCCTTTCATGATGGAAGTGAGGGTATATATAAATTTTTTAGAGTGGATTACTCTGTAAATATGAAGAAGATTGAGAATAATATCAGGGTGGCCAATCAGACGACCCAATTGAACTCCTCTCAAGCATTTATATGCCCAAATAATGTTAGAATTAAGTGATCTTAGGCTTGTTGGATTCTTCTCGTCAAACCGTTCACTTCAATTAGAAGCATGTGTTTTCAACTTGAATAAGCCTCGAGATTTATGCTGGATTAAGATGATTTTTGTGACATATAAAATATTAACATAATTATTATTAAATTAAATATGTTATTAAAAAAATTGAGGTTAAATGTATGCATGTTAAATATATTTTTTTAAATCATTTTTAGTTTCTATATCAGTTTAAATAAAAGAAAATTAAAACTAATTAAGTATCTAAGTCTAAACTTAATTAATATAAAATTTATAAAATTAAAACTAATTAAAATATCTAAGTTTTAATTAAAAGAAGTTTACTTAATAATATTTTATTTTTAATAATATGACATTTTATTAATTTATATAATAATACATTAATATAATATTTTATTATTTAATTATACTTTAAATAATATCACATTTTAAGTAAAATTTTGTTAATATGTTTGATACGTCATCATAAAATTATCTTAATCGAGCACGACTCTCAAGGCAAAATCAATCAAGAATCTTCAAAAATTAATTTTGGGATTATAAGAACTTCGATTTCAGCAAACTTATAGTTAAACTGAGCGTCTTAGAAATATGAATCCAACAACACCAAATTCATCTCAATCCGAGCCCAAATGAGCCCAAATCAAGGACCTGAAGCGTTGTTGGAAAGTTCATACCACAATTTGAGTTACAAAACGGTCTTCGAACATGACAAGCTTATGGTCGAATCGAGCGGCTCAATGAGACGAATCCAACAAGCCCAAGATTGGCAAATTCCAAAGTCATTAAGACCTTTAAATGCCTGATAAATGGTCCATGATCGAGGGATTCAATATCAGCCATCCAACGAACCACTCCACATTTCCCCCTGATCTCTCACCTATTTATAGGTTATGCCACTCCAGGAAATCTATAAATAGACCCCTCATTTCTCATGAGAGGGGACCGAAGCAAGAGAAGAAGGTGAAGAGAAGAAGGATAGGAGGGAAGAACACCTCCTTGACCACCGCCGCCGGAATTCTGTCCAAGTGACACCGGAATTTCGTTCGACCTCCAAGTAATGCTAGAATTCCATTCGACCTCCAAGTGACGCCGGAGTTTTGCCCGAATATCATCTAATGTCATAATTCTGCTCAGCCTCCAACTGGTGTTAGAATTCTACCCAACACCAGACCTCCGCTCATCGTCAAGTTTTTACCCGACGCCAGACTTCTCCCTATTATCGGACATTCATCGAGCATCTATCCGATGCTAGATTTCTATCCATTGTTGGATGTCTATCTGACGCCATCTTTATGACTTATGTTGTCAAACAATGGTCCTTCTGACTAACGTCGCCCGCCAACTACATTCCTTCTGGCCTCCGTCACCCATCGACAATGATCCTTCTTACTAAAGTCGCCCGCCGACTACAGTCTTTCTTGCCTCCATCGCCCGCCAACAACGATCCTTCAAACTTATCTCACCTGCCGACTACAGTCCTTACGACCTCTGTCGCCCGCCGACTACAGTCTTTCTGACCAAACAAACACATAAAGAATGATGCTTTGTATTCTTACCATGTAATTTCTATATAAGATGTACATCAATCTAAGGCCTTCGCCTGAGAAAGGACCACCTTTGTAATCAACTACAATACTAGTGGATTTATTCATACTGGGCCAGGCCCCATGATTTTTCCCCCTTTTCAGGGGTTTTCCACGTAAAAATCTTGGTGTCTTATAAATGTTACAAACCCTCTCTCTTATCTAATTACATGTTATATTTTCGTACAATGATAAGACGTAAAACTTTATATTTCTCTACCACCGCGAATACTCCTGGATGCAACAGTTTGGTGCCATCTGTGGGAATGTGGTTCTCGACTGGGGGACAATTTTGGCTCCAACCTCAAAAGATTATTCACCTGCTATTGATGCATCAATTTCATGGAAATCAGATTCAGACTAGGGGGAAACCTTGACTACAATTTTAGCCAAGAAGATCCCTCCAACATTTTCAAAACAAGACGGTATGTAAGAAAACTCCCAAAAAATGCAAGGATGCCTCCAATATATTTCAAGCCATAAATAGTCCCCTTATGGACTTCTACTCCTTGAGCAATATCTTAATCTTGACCTCAAAAAGGCAGTAACGGTGTAAAGATAGACCATTCTTTACCTTCAATTTGGGATACATGCGGCATTCTCCCCCTCCCAATCAAGGAAAAATCGATCCCAGGGGGATCTGAATCGACCTCTTTCACACATGTTAATGACGTCGAGCAAAGGCTCTGCAAACAACCTCAGATAGGTCTCACATCCCTGGTGGATTCTCTCGATCTCTTCCGCACAGGTTAACGTCATCGACCAAATGCTATGACATATAACCTTGGATAGGTCTCACATCCTTGTTGGATTATCTCGACCTCTTACATACAAATTAACATCGTTGAGCAAAGGCTCCGACATACAATCTCGGATAGGTCTCACATCCTTGGTGGATTCTCTCAACTTCTTCCGTATAAGTTAACGTCATCGAGCAAAGGCTCCGACATACGACCTTGGATAGGTCTCACATCCTTGGTGGATTCTCTCAACCTCTTCCACACATGTTAATGTCAACGAGCAAATATTGTGACATACAACCTCAGATAGGTCTCACATCCTTGGTGGATTCTCTTGACCTCTTTCATACAGGTTAACGTCATCGAGCAAAGGCTCCGATATACAACCTCCGATAGGTCTTACATCATTGGTGGATTCTTTCGACCTCTTCCATATATGTTAATGTCATCAAGTAAAGGCTCCGACATATAATCTTGGATAGGTCTCACATCCTTGGTGGATTCTCTTGACCTCTTCCACACAGGTTAACATTATCGAGCAAAGGCTCCGACAGACAACCGTACCTCGGATAGGTATTACATCCTTAGTGGATTCTCTCGAACTCTTCCGTATAGGTTAATGTCATCGAGCAAAGGCTCTAACATACAATCTTAGATAGGTCTCACATCCTTGGTGGGTCTCTCGACTTCTTCCACACAGGTTAATGTCATTGAGCTAATGCTGTGACATACAACCTCGGATAGGTCTCACATCCTTGGTGGATTCTCTCGACCTCTTCAATACAGGTTAACATCGTCGAGCAAAGGCTCCGGCATACAACCTTGGATAGGTCTTACATCCTTGGTGGGTACTATCGACCTCTTCCACACAGGTTAAGGTCATCGAGCAAATGATATGACATACAACCTCGGATAGGCCTCACATCCTTGGTAGATTCTCTAAATCTCTTTCATACAAGTTAACGTCGTCGAGAAAATGCTCCAACATACAACCTCGAATAGGTCTCACATCCTTGGTGGATTCTCTCGACCTCTTCTATATAGGTTAACATTATCGAGCAAAGGCTTCGACATACAACCTCAGATAGGTCTTACATCCTTTGTGGATTCTCTCGACCTCTTATGTATAGGTTAACATCATCAAGCAAAGTCTCTGACATACAACTTCGTATAGGTCTCACATCCTTGGTGGATTATCTCGACCTCTTCAACAAAGGTTAACGTCATCGAGCAAAGGCTCTGACATACAACCTCGATTAGGTCTCACATCCTTTGTGGATTCTCTCGACCTCTTCCTTGCAGGTTAACTTTGTCAAGCAATGGCTCCTACATACAACCTCGGATAGGTCTCACATCCTTGGTGGAATCTCTCGACCTCTTCCATATAGGTTAATGTCATTGAGAAAAGGTTCCAACATATAACCTCAGATAGTTCTCACATCCTTGGTGGATTCTCTCGACCTCTTTCATACAGGTTAACGTCGTCGAGCAAAGGATCCGACATACAACCTAGGATATGTCTCACATCCTTGGTGGATTCTCTCGACCTCTTAAACACAGGTTAACGGCATCAAGCAAAGGATCTGACATACAACCTCGGATAGGTCTCACATCCTTTGTGGATTCTCTCAACCTCTTCCTTGACGGTAAACTTTGTCGAGCAAAGGCTCCTACATAGAACCTCAGATAGGTCTCACATCCTTGTTGGATTCTCTCAACCTCTTCCATACAGGTTTATGTCATCGAGAAAAGGCTCCGACATACAACCTCAGATAGTTCTCACATACTTGGTGGATTCTCTCGACCTCTTCCTTACAGGTTAACGTCGTCGAGCAAAGGCACCGATATACAACCTCAGATAGGTCTCACATCCTTGGTGGATTCTCGTGACCTATTTCGTATAGGTTAACGTCATCGAGCAAAGTCTCCGACATACAATCTCGAACAGGTCTTACATCCTTTGTGGATTCTCTCAACCTCTTCTATATATGTTAACATCATCAAGCAAAGGCTCTGACATACAATCTCGGATAGGTCTCACATCCTTGGTGGATTCTCTTAACCTCTTCAGCACAGGTTAACATCATCGAGTAAAGGCTCTGGCCTACAACCTCGGATAGGTCTCACATCCTTTGTGGATTCTCTCGACCTATTCCTTGTAGGTTAACTTTATCAAGCATAGGCTCCTACATACAACTTCGGATAGGTCTCACATCCTTGGTGGATTCGCTCCACCTCTTCCAGACAGGTTAATGTCATTGAGAAAAGGCTCCGACATACAACCTCAGATAGTTCTCACATCCTTGGTGGATTCTCTCGACCTCTTCCATATAGGTTAACATCGTCGAGCAAAGGATCTGATATACAACCTCGGATAGGTCATACATCCTTGGTGGATTCTCTCAACCTATTTCACATATGTTAACATCATTAAGCAGGGCTCTGACTTGCAACCTCGGATATGTTATATATTCTTGATGAATTCTCTCGACATCTTTTACAGAGATTCTTAGCAGGCTAAAAAGCCTTAAAAAGTACATTATGCATATCTCAAAGATGCAATAACAATTCAGCTTCATCCAAGGGATAAGTTCTTAACTTCATAAATAGTATTAATGAAGTTACATAAATTTAGATTCAAATGTACATTTATTCTCACTAGAAGATGAAATTAAAAAGTACATTGTCATCTATTTTATAAGCTACTATCATCAAGCAAGAAGCAACTTCAAGATAGTTAAATATCCTCAGTGGATTTAAAAGGCTTCTTCTCTTTAGCACACAAGCATCTCCTACAACTTCTTCTTCAAATAAAGATTACAATTTGGTCTTCATCAGGCCTCAACTCAGTTGACACTATATGTGTGTTGCCAGACCACTAATATAACACACTGCTCCGGCCCCTTGACTCAGGGATATCTGATGTCGCTACACTTCAGTATAGATGCATATTGTATTAACAAAATGCCACTGGACTACCACCATCATTGGCTATTTATCTAATATTTGCTAGCAGCCATTCACTTCATATCAGCCATCATCGGCTTCTCGTTTGACTTCTACTTGCAGCGCACCCTCGAACTCTCTCCTTTTGCTCTACACTCGATCGTTGACTGCTAATGGGCTTAAACTCGATCTTCTATCTCCGACAAAATTTTGCTCAAATGGTATTGAAAATTTGTCATGTACTCATCACTTATGGTTCTCCTCCAGGACACTATCACTGCCAAATCTTCTCAAATCACCCTCGCATACAAGCAGCAATGAATCTTCTTTTATCAAGGGTTATCTATTAAGAAGATAGCTTCTCATTGCGATTTCTTCTATACAATAGAGGGGCACTGAAACTTGATAGGGGAATGTCGCTTATCTCTGATAATGGAATGCCTCAAATGTAAAAAGAAGAACGCAAGCGAAGAACACGGAGGAAAAAATTCTCCTTCTACACAAAAGAGGGGCACTGAAACTTGATAGGGGAATGTCACATATCTCCAATAGTGGAATGCCTCTAATGTAAGAAGAAGACCAAAGAAGAAGAAATGGAACGATTGAAAAAATTCTAACTTCTACACATGGAGAGGGGCCCTGAATTTTAGTAGGGGATGCCGCCTACAATAAACAGGGGGATGCCTCAACTGTAAGAAAGTTAGAATTAGGGAGGAGAAAGAAAATAAACATATACAAAAAGTCAAACTTCTGTATGAGAAGAGGGGCACCGAATCAAATAGGGAAAGTCACCTACTGAAAACAGCGGAAAGCCTCAACTGTTAGAAAGAAAGAAGGAGAAAAGAAGAAGGTGCAAATTTTTCCCTTTCCTCGGGGGGTATTTATAGTGTTTTTGGAGAAGAAAAAAACATTCCGGAATTCTCTGTATTTTTGTGGAATTTTTCCAATTTTTTTTGGAATTTTTTAGATTTTTCTGGAAATTTTTGTGATTTTTTGGAATTTTTTGTAATTTTCGTGGGCCCCACATAAAAAAAATTAAAATACACATAACTGTGGGACGCGCCTGTTGGCGCGCGATGCAAGTGCCACCGCCGCCGGCGGTGGTAGGAGGTGACCGGCTGCCCAGTTCAGCCGCCTACACATGCCCGGGCCCGATTTTCGGCCCGGATGGTCCAAATTCGACATTTTTTAGGTCCCCAGACACATTTTCGATGTTCCGAACTCAATTTTGATACTTTCAGAGCTCAACAAGATCTATATGATCAAGTTTGAGCAAGTTCATATTTTATGGAGCGCAATTTTTGGCGTTTCAATCAAATTGAAGTATTGTAACATATATTTTCAGACATCTGAAGCTTCGATGTCCGAAAATAGGGGGGGCAACAGATACGACGTCATAAAATTATCTTGATCGAGCATGAATCTCGAGTCAAAATCAAGTAGGAAATTTTAAAAATTAATTCTGGAAAAATATGAACTCCGATTTCAGTAAACTTATTGTTAAACTGAGCATCTTGGAAATACGAACCCAACGACACCAAATTCAACTCAATCCGAGCCCAAATGAGCCCAAATTAAGGACTCGAAGTGATGTTGGAATGTTTGTACCACAATTTGAGTTACCAAATGGTCTCCGAACTTGACAAGCTTATGGTCTCATCGAGCAGCTTGATGAGACGAATCCAATGAGCGCAAGATTGCTGAATTCCAAAGTATTTAAGACCTTCAAATGCCTGATAAATGATCCACGATTGAGGGATTCAATATCGACTGTCCATCGAACAACTCCACATTTTCCCCTGATCTCTCACCTATTTACAGGCTATGCCACTCCATGAAATCTATAAATAGACCCCTCATTTCATATGAGAGGGGACCGAAGCAAGAGAAGAAGGAGAAGAGAAGAAGGATATGAGGGAAGAACTATTACTCCTCGACCATCGCCGCCGGAATTCTGTTCAAGTGACACCGAAATTCTGCTCGACCTCCAAGTGATGCCAGAATTCTTTTCGACCTCCAAGTGACACCAGAGTTCTGCTCGAATATCATCTAACATCAGAATTCTCCTCGGCCACCAACAGGCGTCAGACTTCTACCCGACTCCAGACCTCAACTCGTCGTCAAGTTTAATTTCTACCCGACGCCGGAATTTTACCTATTATCGGACTTTGATCGGACATCTATCAGATGCTAGATTTCTCTCCATTGCTGGATGTCTATCTGACACCGTCTTTCTGACCTATGTCGTCAGACAACGGTCCTTCTAACTAACGTAGCCCATCGACTACATTCCTTCTGGCCTCCGTCGCCCGCTAACAATGATCCTTCATACTAACGTCGCCCGCCGACTACAATCATTCGAGCCTCCATCGCTCGCCGACAACGGTCCTTCCAACTTATCTCGCCAGCTGACTACAGTCCTTCTGACCTCTGTTGCCCGCCGACTACAGTCTTTCCGACTTACATCACACACCGACTACAATCCTTCAGACCAAAAAAACACATAAACAATGATGCTTTGTATTCTCACAATGTAATGTACTATAAGATGTACATCAAGCTAAGGCCTTCGCCTGAGGAAGGACCTCCTTTGTAATCTACTACAATACTAGTGGATTCATTCATACTGGGCCAGGCCCCGTGGTTTTTCCCCCTTTTCAGGGGTTTTCCACATAAAAATCTTTGTGTTTTATAAATGTTACACACTCTCTCTCTTATCTAATTGCGTGCTGGATTTTGATACAATGCTAAGACGTAAAACTTTATATTTCTCTACCGCCACGAATACTCCTGGACGCAACAATGTTATCGATCATTAGTTAATAATAAATTTATATGATTAACAAACTTAAATTCTAACCACTATTGCAGCGACTGTTTTAATAAATTTTTAATTAATTATATTTTTATTAAATATTCAACAATAAAAATTCAAAACTTTTAAAGAAAATGTCAAAACGTTTAGTATTCTATGTAGAAAACGTGAAAAATGTTTGGCGTTATAATGAAAATGTCAAAACATTTGACATTTTTGCTTATTTTTAATTTTTTTTTCTAAATTATACTCTTTTTACATAATTAAACTTCAACTAAGCTACTTTTAAAATTTAATCTTTTTGTGAGCATATGTGAACATTTTCTTGATCTAACACTAATTATAATTATTTATTTATTTATTATTACTCATTTTATTTGGATTTTATATTTCACCATTAACATTTTTCCTGAGCTGGCTCTTACAGATCATAGAAATTTTCAGCTCAATTTTGAATTGTTAAATTTAAGACTTGTCGACTAAAGTGTGTCGGCAGATGCCAAAATTTGCAACTACGACAGCTGCCTTTGTTCTAACAAAGCAGTCATTAATAACACATAATAATAAATTAACATTCTGCTAGAAGAATAAATTGTCAACGATGAAAGGTCAGATATGCTAAATGTCGCCGAACAATTCTAATATAATTTCTTTTTATAATCCTTATTAAAAAGTGGAAGCGTTGCGAGTCAATGTGATGGAAAAAAGATGTAAAACTTTTTTTTTTTTTAAAGAAATTTGCCACAATATGGAACTCGCCTATTAAACGACTTTTTATTTTGCGCTGATACCGGATGGAGATAACCGTCTGGTTTTCTCATTGTCTATAGTAAAAACGCAGTCAAGGCACAGCTGCTACAGTAATTGCGCTTTGGCTGCGCCTTTACTGTAGACAAAGAAAATCGGACGGTTCTCTCTGTACGATGCCACACATAATAATACACACTATTAAACAACAACATGTGAGACTCACTCCTCATACCACTACCAACACAAAGTTTACTTATATATTTTTCTTGTAATTTTATCATTTTATACATCCTATATCATTGACCTTAGTTATAAATATGGGTCACTAGTGGAGTATATGCTTAATGTAATCTTTTATTTTTTGGTAAACCATTTTCATGTTGAATCTACTCTAGATTTTCTCCAAATTCCTCTTCATTTCTCATTTCTATCTTACTTTGAGATTATTCTCTTTCTCTAAAAATGGTGAATTTGGACTATAATCCAATTAATTAAACAGTCGTTTTAACTCTCATATCTCCCTCTCTCTCTCTCTCTCTTTGGCTCAATCCAAATCAATAGGTTGGTTTTAATGTCACTTCACAAAGAATATAAAATATAACAAATATTAAATCTTGGAGCGATGAGGTGGAGAAAATTAGAGCTTGCTAAACAGACTTAACCTAAACAAAATTCCCAAAACTTCCAACTTTTAAAGTCTGACTCGCTAATTGTATCATTAGCTAAATGAAATTATTAATGTAGTTTTTAAAATACATGCTAGATTAACGATTAGATCTCTCTCTCTCTCTCTCTCTCTCTCTCTCTCTCTCTCTCATTTCTCTTTCGTGATGGTTTGATACTTCTTTATTACATGTTATGACACAATCATGAGAGGGATATATTATGTATTTTTTTTAATAATTAAGTTGATAAAAATTTTTCTTAATAAATTTACTTGATGTGTTATGTAAACCTAGAAAGCAAAAATATTTTATTAGCTATTTAAAATAATTCGAACATGAGATTTAAACTGCTTATACAATATGGTTCATAATAATATAGATGGATTTTGCAATTAAGTTTATTAGTTGAATTTGTTAATTTTTATTTTAATTGTAAGTCAACTTTACATCACAAAGTATGAAATTACAATAATTTAAGAATTAAAAAAAAAAAGTTAAAAGTTTTGCATATAAAGCTTAATTTTGCAATGATACTGGGGTTCACTTAAGCCAAGAAGGCTACCAGCATATGTTTTATTTGTGATTTTAGCTTGACATAAAGCATTTAGCTCACTCTTGCACTAGCTTCGTATTATATATTAGCACATAACACATTATGTTTATGATAATCCTTATAATAATTATATGCTTAAGATCAAAGGGTTAATATTTTATCTCTAAGTGGTCAACCAAGTTTACTAGAACCGAATTGGTGTGGACACCTTCAAAGTAAAAGATTTTTTTTCTTTTTTTTGACCAAACCGATTAATACTCGAAGTCTTGCATGCTCAAATTCTATTTAACATGAGTGAAACCTTATATTACTACATTTCTAGATGATATTTATTGTATTTAATTATCATGAATTTTTGGCATCTCTTTACTCTTCTCCAAGTCATAGTTAAATAGTTTTCCAAACATTGTATCATTTGTGTAGCTAAGGTATTTTGGCTATATCTTTTAGTTTAATATTCTATTTCGGGTGATTTATAACTTGTTGAATAGATAAGAGAAAGTTCTACAAATCCATAGTTCACATATCAGACTAAAACAAAATTTAGCTTTTTGAAATGTTATAACCTTTTCTTGAAAAACATATATAGACTATTTTTTTATTGTTATAAGAGAATTTTAGTCTCATACATTTTTTTTTTCATATATTTCCTTTTTTATACTTGGCACCATATATACTAGGATACTACCATCCATGTAGGGCAAGCCTCCAGATAAATAAAATTTACTTTTTTCTTAAGCTATATGTTTGTTTGAGTTCAAAAAATATATTAATTTTTAAGGTGTCGTGCCGTTTCAGTACAACTTTGAGAGGATATGTGATGCTCATATAGTGAGTGCCATCACAAATCTATCATAGGATAAAGTAACAAAAGTCTCAGGTATATGCTGTTCTAAACACGTCTTCAAACTTTCATCAAGAACAATTGTTATTTGACACTTTTCTTGTGTTTCTCATGGATATTTTTGTTTATACTATACATCTCTGTAATAATGTCGTGAGTAAATTTAGTTATTCAATAGATTAGCATATGTATGAGTCACATTTTACATCATTTGTATTAGATAATGGTCTATTATAATCATTTGCATACCACATCAATATTTTAGGTGTCTCGACATTTAAATAATTTTAGCTTAGTTCTTTTTGTTAAACTTTATTTTAGCAACACATTAAAAAAATTATTGTTTTAGGAAAGTAACTAGGCTTATCTCTTTAGACAAATAATCCAACTTGGATAAGAACATGACTATGCTCTTTAGCTTTGGATTGTTTTAAAGTGACCATACCTTCTCAAATTGGTTTGAGTGTGACTTATTATGTTGGTTGGCTCATGGGGGCCAAATATTAGTCTTAATATATTTTTTATTATTTTTATTCTATTTGTTGGTATGTATTGTTGTTTTTGGCATTTTTCTTTGCCTCCTTATTTATGGATCTTCCTGTGCTGCTGTTGCAATGGTTGGTTTTCTATTGTTGAGGTTTTTTGTGGCCGAAATTTTGATGGGGTTCATGGTTTTGCTAATGTCTGTTTGGATTAATTTAAACTGGAGCAATGATTTTTCTCTTTTTGTTGTTGAGGGTCTGTCCCTTGGTTGCTCTCCTACCTGTTTGGGTGCTGAGGGTAATTGTGGGATTAAGGCTAGTTTTTTTATCTCCTTTTGATGGGGTTGGTAAGTTTGGTTATGGGTTATGTTATGATGGTATTAGGTGTTCTGGCAATGTGTTAATCCAGAGCTATTTCTTCTTTTTCTGTGAGATTCTTGCGGGCAGTTCTGCTTGCCAGAATTATTATGCTGTTAATTCTATCTGGTGGTTCTTCACTTATAGCTGTATTTGTTGATTAGCCTTGATTATCTATGTTTGGTGTCTGATTATGAACTGCTATGCTATTGGTATCATGAGAATTGCCTGTTGGAATGTTTTTTTTTTATGTTTTTGAATATTTCCCATGGTAGGATTGAGTGGCATCTGGACTCTCCTAATGAAGCTAGTGCTAATGAGAGTATTATGAGCTATAATGGTTTAAATGTCACGACTGGCTTTACTTTGAACAATTTAGTTTCCTGCTTATTTATTACCTACCCCAAGTTTGGCAATTATTATACTAATAATTTGTTTTGGTGTAGTTTTTTCCTTTGTAGCCTTTCTTCTTTGTAGGTGGAGCTGACTAGGCTTGGCTTCAATTTTTTTGACAGAAAGAGTGGGCTTTATTGTTATTACATGATCTTTCTTTTTTGGATGCTTCTCTATAGCATCATTAAAATGTTTCTAGGGTGCCTTGTATCTTTTTGTAGTGGAAACAATTGGCTCCTAGGTTTTCTTTATCTTTATTTTGTAGCTCTTTTGAGCAATAGTGAGCCGAATGTCTCCTATAAGGACTCTGTAACCTATTTTTATATTAACGCATAGGTCCCTCTGTGGGTTTTAACTTTTATATATATATATATATATATATATATATATATATATATATATATATATATATATATATATATATATATATATATATATATATATATATATATATATATATATATATATATATATATATAGAGAGAGAGAGAGAGAGAGAGAGAGAGAGAGAGAGAGAGAGAGAGAGAGAGAGAGAGAGAGAGAGAGAGAGAGAGAGCACTTTTCTTTAAAATGTCACACTGTGTATAACCATATGCTAGAGTAGGCTATTTCGAGCACATCTACACACTTTAGAAATTCAAATAGCCTCTAAACCTATTTTAACTAGGTTAGAACTAATAAAGAGTAGATTTACTATTGTAGAAGGGGTAATCCACATTGTAATGCCTCAAAACATGAAACTAAAAATCCACCACAACCATGAGCATACCCATAAACATCCACTTGCACATGAGTCTAACTGTATAAATAATGATGATGAGATTCATAATGCCATAAAAATTAAAGCTCCAACTTTTTATGGAAGCCCATTTCATAAAATGTACATAGAATGGGGATCTAAGATAAATAAATATTTTAGCTAAAGGAATGTTATGTTTGTAAAGATGAAACTCATATATTAAGCTCATCTATATATTCAAAATCTTAAAAGCCAATATCTAAGAAGAGGTTTAGAGCAAATGAAAACTTGGAGACAGATAAAAACTCATATGAGGGGAAATTATGTACCATTATAATAATATGGGCAACTATTAGATATGAGACATAGGTTAACTTAGGGTGGTATATCTATGTCTAAATATATTACTCAATTGGATGAGTATTTCATGCTTTAAGGAGTAGAGGAAGATAATATTATTTAAATACCATTATTTAGAGTAAGTTTACATGGGAATACTCAAATAGAATTAATCTTAAGAGAAGTTGATACCAAAGAGTTGGTATATATGATCATGGGGATTAGGAGTGTTCAAAAGGCCATCAATAATAAAACTTGATTCTACATGTATTACTAAATAAATATCTGTAGACATGTCCTATCTTGTTGGTTTGCAACATGCAAACTTCAAGATCTAAGTTTTTTAGATTATTTAGATTTTTCATCCAACTTTAAAACAAACAACAAATCATAGAGCTGCTAACAACTATCAATATATAGAAAATAAACTCACCCACAAAATTCTCTTTTTTTTTTATCATCAAAGTTAAAAATATAATAATTATATTATAGTACATGGTTCGAGATAAAATATATAATACAGCTAAATAATAGCTAGGCATAACTGTATCAAAAGTCAAAAGAAAGAAATGCATATACGGACTCAGATAAAATTATGATATAACTACTCAACTAGCCTTTTTCTTCACTCAGATTCTGAAAATAAAAGACGAAATAACTATTAGCTTACATAGCTCAGCATATCACATTTTCCAATCTAAAGTTTCAAATGAATCCATAATTAAACATTTAATTGAGTGCTAAAATTAATATAATAAATAAATGTCCTATGTTGGATAGTAATTATAGTTATCAAGAATTCAAATATTGATGCTGATAAAATATATAAAAAAGCACTTTATATCAAATAAAATTCAAAGAAGTTTGACCCTTATGCTTCCCAATAGACGTAATTTAGCGAATTTGACCCTTAGGCTACCAATGTCTAGCAACAGAGTAGAGTGTCCAGATAACACTAAAATGTGTGTTTAGCACCAAAACTAAACTTCCTCCTTCTACACGATAACTTATCAAAATAAAAAAATTTAATCAGATAAATTCATAATTTATTGCATTGGGATAACATGAATATAAAAAAATCATTCTAGAAATTACCAAAATGCCCTAATGATTGGTAGAATAATACACTATTGTACAAAAATTCACTATTTGTAATGTAAACAAATTACAAAGATTGTTCATTATCTTATTTAAAGACTTTAATTGTACTATAATATTATTTTTAGAGTCAAAAATATTTTTTATTAATTAAAATAACATAATTCCCAAAATTCTTGATATAAAATTTCTTAAAAAATACCTAAATGTTTAAAATCTTTGTCTTTATAACATAAAGAAAGTTACATGTTGAAAATTTTGCTGGTGTAAAGTTATCCTCATTTCTAGATTATGTAAATATAAATTAAATAGAAATATTATAATTTTTTATATTTTTAAAATTTGAGAGAGGAAAAATGTCACCAACCTCAAGCTAAGTAACTTTCAAAATTGGGCCGTTAGTTGAAAATGATCTGAAGTATCTCAAATTTAGATTTCACTCTCTAGAAATCTCTCTCTCTATCTATCTATCTATCTAACTGACATCCTAAAAAGCCCTAAAAAGGATAAACAAATGGGCATTTTAGCTAAAATTGATTTTATAAATGGAATTCTGGCTGAGCACCACAGCATGCAACAACACAAGCAATAATGCTCCCTTTGTGAGATTTCAGCGTCAAATCACCACCCCTAATGCCACAACACTTTTTTTTTTCAAAATTTAAAAGAGTTTAGTAGTGGAGCACCGCCAACTCACGCAACGTGGGGCCTCGAATGAAAATCTTATACTTTCCCAAACATGTAAATAGGCCCCAAGGACTCATTTTAGATAACATTTAGACTCTACATATACATAAATATATTCTCGAACACAAGCATAATGGTTCAAATACGGAAATTTAATATATTTTCTTAGATGTTACTAACATCCCCTCTATAAAATAATGTAATCCCTCATATTTTAAGACTCATACCCCTTAAAACAATTAGGATGCAGCAGCTTAATTTTAGTTTCCTTCTCCAAAGTAGCTTCTCTCTCTGTTTTAATCTTCCACTAAAATTTAACTATTATAATTTGTTTATTTCTTAGTCTCTTAACATCATAAGCAAAATCCTTTTTGCTTCTTCTTTGTAGCTCGGATTGGGATGTACCTCAACTTCCTTTACATATATTTAATTCTTAAGATTAGATGCCTACTTCCTTAAAAGTGACACATGAAATAAGTTATAAATTTTAGGCATATAACCTTCCGACTGTAACTTGTAAGCAGAATTTCCAATTATTTTAATAACTTTAAATGGTCCAATGTACCTAGGCTTTAACTTTTCTTTCTTGTCAAATATATTTAAGACTTTCATAGGCCAGATTTTCACATATATACAGTCTCCTACCTAGGATTCTAGTGGCCGATTCTTAGCATCATATTACTAATTTTGTTAGTCCTATATAGATTTTTAATATATCCCTAATCAAATAAATATTTTCAGTAATATCATTAACCAAAGTTAACCTAATTAGATTCCTTTCATCGACCTCTATCCAAAATATGGAGTCCTACACTTCCTACTATACAAAGCTTCATAAGGGGGTCGTACCTATGATTTACTAAAAGTTATTATTATAAGTAAATGTAATTAGGGGAATATAATATTCTAAACTTCCACCTAAGTCTAGAAGATAATCTCAGAAGATCTTTTAGTATCTAAATAATCCTCTTAGATTGTCTGTTAGTCTATGGATGAAAAGCCATAGTAAAATAAAATTTTGTGCCAATACCTTGCTGAGTACCCTTTTATAATCAGGAGGTAAACCTAGCATCTATGTAATAAAAAAATCACCTTTGGTATCTCAGGTTCCACAATAACCCAAATGACACCATGTCCATATCATGACATGGATAAACCCATAGTGCAATTCATAGTCACCTCTTACCTTTTCCACTTTGGAATGTACAATGGCTGTAAAAATACTCCTGGTCACTGATTTTCCTCCATCACTAACAAATAGGTTTCATATTTTTAAATGAAATCTACCACATTCTTCTTTAACCCAGGTAGACAGAATATTCCTTTCAAATTATTTTACATTTTACTTCTTTCAGAATAAATAGTAACCTGAATAATATATCGTGTATAGAATAATTGATCTCAAAATTTCATAACTTGAAACCCACCATTTATTCTTTTATAAGATAATATAAGAATCATACACTCACAATCTAGATTCCTTATCAGGTTTATTTATTTAATCAATTAACTTTTGATATTCTTTCTCTTGTTTTTGGGCTTCCTAAATCCTTTCTCGTAGACATGGTTGAATGACCATTAAAGCTAGAATAATAGAATCTATATCAACAAGAGAAATTACCTCCAATTGAAGATTTCCATATTCCAAATCAGATATTTTTCAATAGTAAGTTAAATATGTGATAATCCTAAAGACTTCCTGCTCAAAGAATTTGCTACAATATTAGCATTACCAGGTGATGGGGGTTGAGGAGTAACCCTATAACATTATGAAATATTTTAAGACTCTATCAATCCCTAATAATACTTAGGTTTTCTTTGATGTAAAAAAAATTTATAAAATCTCTACCTAATATATGCAAATATATATGCTACATCAAGTAATATAATGATTGAGTAGAGTATCAATCCCACGAGGAAGATATGCTTACTTGCAATTCACTACTATTGTCTATTAAAATTATAAAAATTAGCCTACTCAAATAAAAATAGTTTCATGGTGATTCAATGACTTAAACAAAGTTAGATAAAGATAATAAACACACTTTATAGTTATAATGTTTTGGATTGATGAATGTAAATGACATTTTTTTCTAATGATTTTCTTTTAATTGCGATGTTATTCAGAGCATATGCATTCCAAGATCTTTGTTGAGCTTATTGGAACAAATGATGTCTATCAACTTTCTATGGTTATTTCTTCTCCTTAAGAATTAGTATGTTTCATACGCAATGCTTAGGCAAGATGCATATTAATTCAATTTCCCTAGTTATGCTTGCTTCCCTCCATTAAGGCTCCACATTACACCTAATTTTAACTACACATCTGGTCACTATGTGCATTAAATTAAAATATGGTAATATTTTAAAAAAAAAAAATTAATCAGCTATGGAATAAGAGAACTCATTAGTACTTCATATGATATTTACTTCGTTAATTGAAAACTAGAGAATTTTGCCAAATATGGAGAAAAGTTGAAGAAAACTCATTTTCTTTAATAGCATGATAGAAAGAAATTACAAGAGATAGATATCACCAGAGAGGTTTAATAGATCTCCTCTACACCCCTTCTTTTTTACTTATAGAATTGCTTCTATAAATACATGCCAAAAACTCTAATGATGGTATCAAATATTTCCATAGAGCTAACTCATTTTCATTAATAAAATACAAGAAAGAAATTACAAAATAAAAGATATCACTAGATGGTTCAAATTCTCCTCTATACTCCTCTTTGAACTTAAAGAGTTGCTTCCCCAAACACGAACCAATTACTCTCAAGAAGAAGATTTAGTGCTCTCTGAATTTCCTTAGTTGTCACTCCTAAGAAAATTTTAGAGAGACATTCTGAAGTTTGAGTTTTATTAAGTGACTGAACCCTATATTAATATAACAAACAAACTATTTATAGAAAAATATAAAAAAAATAGATTTTGACACTATGTCACTAGAAACATTTGCACTATGGATCCCATAAAATGAACTAATTCCATAACACTGAAGGGGGTTTTCCATTGTGAAACTTTTTGACATGGACCCACTATTTAATGAATTTATGTGTTGCTTCGCTGGTAGATCATAGCTTAAGCAATTAAAACTATAGCGCTGTGATGCTACTAACATTTGATTGCTGTGAAATCCAAGAAACACTCCTCTGACTATGTGACACTAGAATTTGGCCCCATGGCACTGTAAAGATAGATGTTAGGCTTTGTAGCACAAATGCCTCTAACGCTGCGGCGCTAGGATAGTTTGCTTGGCTTTACGTTGATAACTCCTTTGATGTTGTAGGACCATCAAACAGAGAATGGGCACCGCCATGTCCCTATTTGGGCACTCTGGTGATGTCAATGATGGTGCGACAATGGCATTATGTCCGACACTGCGGTGCTATGTTATACATAAAATTTTTCCTATTTCCTATATTTTTCTATACGAACACAACTAAAATAATAGGTTTTCATTGAAAAATTTGCTGATAAAATATAATATTAAAAGGCATGACTAATAACTCATTATATCTACCAAATAATAGCTGGATCACTTATCGATCTTGGAAAACATAAAAGACCTAAACAAGCTGATAAACTAAATCATCGATCATTAAAAAATAATACTTCTTCTTGATAGTGACTTTATTAAGTTCTATATATTTACCATATATACATATCATACTATCCTTCTTCTTTATAAATAAGATAATTGCTCTTTTTTTTTTTTTTTTTGACAAAAGCAATTAAATTGCATTAATAGAAAGAAAACTATTACAAACTAGAACTATAAATGGATTCCTCCTTTAACAATTGATTAAAGAGAGGAGGAATCTTATTCGTAGCTAAGTCATCCCAATAAAAATTTCTAAAGAGAGCATAATTAGCACATAAGTTGGCTAACTTATTACATTTTCTATTTACCCAATTAAAAACAACAAAATTAAATTCTTTTAAGCAAACAAGCTGACAATTGCTCTTTATAGAGACACACAAAGATGAATAAATATTCTATCCACTAACGCTTAAATCTATACTTTGAAATCTTAAAGCTCCTTAGATTTTATCCTATGTGGAGCCTTAAATATTAAAGTTATACTAAAAAATTCATCAATATAGAACACAATATCTCTATCTAAACAAAATCACTAGCTCCTCAATAAAGTCATCCAAAAAGTCCCACATTATTGGGACATAAGAAAGATATCCAAAACCTAAGACATTAAATTATACCCTATTTTCTAGCATACCCTCTTTTGTTAATAATATAATAGCCAATGTCAAAGGTTATAATATTGAAGAAAAATGTAGTAAATTCAAGTAGTCGGAAAAAATAATTGAATGACTAACTCTAGATCAAAAAAAAATTGGCAAGATTAATAAAAAATATAAGCCATACTTGTGATAACATCTATAGCATACTTGGACTCATGCTGAGTCAGACTATAGACACATGATTGAATTAGAGATGGTTCAACGAAACCACTAGGCTCTCTCTGACCCAAAGATGGTCCCCGTATTATAAAGCTGATATATAATCATAACCACTACTACTAATGGATGATATCTAAAGGAATATGTGGAGGGGAACTATCCTTGACTCCCTTTAGATCTAACAGAACTCTCAGATCAAAGCTTAGAACATTAGTAGGGTCATACTTATGGACACACAACTACCTTTTGTCAAACCTAACCACTCCGAAAACACTGTCTTGTCATCCTATAGACTTTACTAAAATATTGTCTACCATAACTACATCACATAGGTGATCTACTAATATAAATATAATTTTCCATGCCACCACTGCAAAAAACTGCCATAAATACAGGTTGTCAACCTCCCCTGGACTCTCTAGGTTGAAACATGATAATAACAATCTATTACTATTAGATTTCACAACACAATATCTCTTTCTAATAGCAGTTTAGTGCTACTGAGTAGCTATCAGATAATTCTCAATCAGTTGGGCTCACTCTATAAGCTTAAAAAGTCAAAAATATGAAATAGAATCAATAGCTACCTCATACTATATTGTTATCCCCTCAAATACCTATGATAATTTTTCTAAGAAGTTCTAAATAGCCAAAGAGCATACCTGGTTAAAGTAGTAAAGTCTATCACCTATTGTATAATGATCCTACTCCACTGAACTAATTCAAAAACATCTCCAACATCTATTGACATGTAGAAAGTGGTACAAACCTGGCTTGAAACATGTTGACCTCATTTTTATATGTGGTCATCAGTGCTTTTAAAACTCTTTATAATACATTTAGTAGTTGATAGTCACCTAATTGTATATTATCTAACACTCAATCAACCTGTCATTTAATCAATCAATCAATATTCAAATAAAACTTTAATCCTAACACACAATCTTCAATCATTCAACATTTGGTCAAATATCAATCACCTGCAATTGCAGCCTTACACTGCAATCACCCAGCTTAGTGTATAAATTTGTAATTCATCTTTGCCTAGTAAACCTCGTAAGCCATCTTCCCCTCATAAAATTCTTTTACTCGCGTTTACTATTATTTTTACACACACACACACACACACACACACACACACACACACACACACACACACACACATATATATATATATATATATATATATATATATATATATATATATATATATATATATATATATATATATATATATACTTAAGGACAAGGGTCCTTATTTAATTCCTCTTCAATCTAGTTCCAATTCCCTTTCAATCATTAATTAGTCATCATTTTGAATCTACACTTTGTGATTGAAGTTCTCTAGTTTTGGTCCTTAACTGGACAATTTCATCTTTCAAATCTTCTACGTATCCAAACCTTATCCTAGACTCTAAATAGATTCAAATTCTGATTCAGAATTCATATTCAGTGTATAGATTTAAAGGAGCCAGTTATTGAATTGGATTCCCATCAAATCATAGAAAATTTCTAGAAGCTTATTTCAATATCAACGTCACTTCTTCCTAATCTTTTTAGGGCAATCAGATCAGGTTTTGGCCCGGATTTGAGAACCTTCAGGTCACCTTCAATATAGCATAAGCTAAAGTGGTTATGCTAGTTGCTAAATCTGTCAGATCAATTACCCTTCAAGTGAACATCAAGGGTGGGTATGTAGCTACCCCTACAGTAACTAAACCCTTAGTCTTTTCATTATTGACTTCCACCCAGTTAGATGCCATAATAAAAGGAAAGTCTCCAATTGTTGTTGAAACTCCCGCAGGTTGAAACTTCAAGATGGCGTTGTCTTCTAGAATACAGGGGATGACTAAGTCTCAACGCTGTATCATGATTCACCGTATAAGGAGAAGAGCTGAGAGAGAAGAGATGTTAGTGGAAGATGTTTTGATTGCTACTGCAACTGAAGTAGAAAAGAAGATGAACCCTGAAACTCTTGAGGCATACCTTAATTCTTTGCATTTGGTTGACAGTAGATTTCACAAACTGCCCGCTACTGCTGGGGAAGATAATGTTTTATGTATTTAGATTCTCCTCCTACATCATTTCATGAAGATCTTATCCTTCCTTCTTTGTTGGAAAGAAAGAGAAAGTTTAAGTCATTGCTGAAAGAATTAATCCAAGACTGCACCATTTATTATGGGCAATCGAAGATAGAATTTCTCAAAAGTGTCAAGGATGTGATCTCCACTAAAATACATCCACATTCAAGTGGAAGGAAAGGAGGATTTCCTGCTACGAAGAGGAGAAATTAAATTCAAGAACCGGGACCAAGCCGACCAGTAGTTGTTATAGATTGTCGTGGGGAATTAAAGAAATTCTCAAAGAGCAATCATTATGAGAGTTTAGATCAATAGTATAATCAATAAACTCCTGTCAAACCTTTAGGGTATACAACATTAGCTTGTCGAGGGTATAATCCCATATCTCCTCTATCTTCACATCAGTCCAGAAACACTCCAACAAGAAATTTTGATCATTCTTCAAATTAGTATCCCTTGAGGGTCGATCGGTATCATTCATAGGGGAGCGAATCATCCTCTGGTTTTGATAAAAGGAGGTTGAAATTTACAAATCAGTCAAACTCATTATCTAATAGAGATAGGATCTAGCAACCCAACATGGTTCCTACTCCAACTACATTGATGAATCAGAGGAATATGTAGTGGAGGAAAAACCAAGGAAGTTGAAGTCTGTAATAGAAACATCTTCTTCCAAAGAATATACTCCAGTATATCCACATCGTGTGAAAGAGAACACAATAAAAGAGATGGTGGATCATCTGAAAGAAAATATCCGCCAGATCAATGAAGCTGTAGAGGATGAAGAAAATGGATAAAGAGATGTCGGATAGTGTTAACATGGTAGATACTCGGTCATCTGTGTAAAGAGAGAGAACTTGAGTTTAGATTTTGTTAGAAAATATCTGATTTATCTTTCTTAAATACAATGTATCCTCTATCTTTAATTTCAAAAGAAGGAAGTTATGCTTAACTACATTAAATGTTCAAAGGAAGATGAGCATATAAATGATCAAAGCTATAAAGAAAAGTATGTTCCCTCCCTCCCCCCTCTCGTATGAAGTATGATGACTATTTAAATCTAAACCCATATCAAAAGTAAAATTAGCTTGGAAATAAAATCTTCTCAAATTTCATGTAATTTTGTATCTTATAAGTATCATTAGCATAATCATAAATCTATTTTAGAATTTTTCCCTAATCAAGTTATCATTTCTATCAAAGAAATTATTATTGTTCACTTTGTATATCATTCTTCCTCATATTAGAGAATGAGTTTTCTTCTCTCGTGTTTGCAAGATAATTTTACAACTGAGGTTTATATTAGGGTTTTAAAAGGAAGCCCTTTTACTAAAAAATGTGTATACGTATATAGAAAAGATGCACAATGTGCACCAAGATGAAAAGATGCATACAAATGTGCCAAATAAAGATGCAAAAGTGCACCAAAATAGATATAAATAAATGAATGATGTACAAAAGTATGCCAAACAATGAAAGTTGCTCAAACTCTATCAAAAAAATAAAATAAGCAAAAGACTTCCTTTTCAAAATCTTAAATATCAAAAAATCTACGTCCTCTAGATTTTGTTCTTGACACTTGAATTTTGAAAATCTCGATAGCATATTCATCTTTATGCATTGATATCTTATTAGATATAAAAGATAAATCAAGAAAATGAAAATATTAATTTTATTTTCCTTAATTTGATCTTTTGAAATAGGTCTTAATTTAAAAACATAAGGGAAATACCACTTTAACTTCTAATGAAGTTAATCTGGGTCCGTAATCATTGGTCAATGGTTCCATCACAGTTTGGCATTACATTTACTCCTTTGAAAGTAGTGAAATGATACTTCATAGCAGATTTCCTTGTAACTCACTAAGTTCAAGATGATTTCCTAATTAATGACAAACCACCAGATGAACGTATCGTGAAATTTAAGTCAAATGAGAAATTTATCTAGGAATTTTATTTTGTCGGCATTACTCAAGTCAATTAACAACATCATATGATATTTCCCAGTGCCAGATGTTGCCTAATAAATGATGAACTACCGAATGAATAAATCATAAAACTCAAGTCAAATGAGAAGTTCATCCAGGAATTCAATTTTTTGATGGTGATGCTTCCAATTGATAAGAAGAGTCAGATGATATCTCCCCAAGACAAGACAAAATTGGTATAATATTTGTCACATCTGATCATGATGAAATTTAGTACTCATACATATGTAAAAGCCATGTACCAATAATGAAGCTAAGTATGAGGCTATAATAACTGCTTTAGATTTGATAATTCTAAATTAGACCTAAGAGATCAAAATATTTAGAGATTTGTGGCTTCTGATTAATCAAGTAGCAATAATTTACAAAGTATTGAAAGATATTCTGATTCCTTATATATTGTATGCCATGCATCTATCGAAATAAATTTTGAATGTAATGTTATACAAAATTCACCACAAAGATATCTTTGATGGATGCTCTTGCTAAGTAAACTAAAGCTCTAGCATATTCTGAGGAAGATTTAATTCTGACAGAAGTGTAAGGATGGCAAGTTTTATCTCTCGTAGATTCTAGATATGTAAATAGAAAACCACTAGACAAGGTGAAATTTTTTTTAGTAGTTGACGATGAAGTGGTGGATTGGAGAAAACCATTCTTAGATAACTTGCGAGAAAACAAGCTCCCTCAAGAGAAATTATCCCCGGATCAGATCAAGAGATGATTATTATCTTATACTATTACTATTTGCACTCTATATAGAAGATCACTCGATCAGATGTGGTTGAAGTTTCTGAATAAATAAGGTACAAGGAAGACTATGGAAAAAGTATATGTTGGATTGTGTTGCAAACCACTCCAGGCCAATGATGAATGATTCCTTTGAAAAAAGTCAAAGCTCATTAAGTTCTAATGCTTTTCGAAGAAAATATTGTGTACCGATTCATTGTTCTTTTATGGTTTATCTAGAATAACAACCCCTTATTCGAAAGATATAAAATATATAATTTCTCTATATGTCACAACATCAATTGGAGATACTTGATCATCTTGTACCCTTAGACAAACGGATTGGTAGAGGCCTTTAATGAATTGCTGGTATAGTTGCAGCCACACGCTAAAATCACCCAGCTTAGAGCACTTTCTAGCATAGTGCACTGGCAACTTCTGACCGCATGCCAAATTTCAAATCATTCTGCTAGGGGCTTTATATATTAAATCTTACATCACTAGCTTTTTGTTTCAATAATTGATCAAGATGATCAATTGAGCTGACTTAAGCTAGCTTAGTTGATCATCAATCATTTTTAAATCCATCATCAAATGAATTCTAAATCTCACTAAATTTCTTTAAACCACTCTCCTAGTGAACTGAACCTAGTTGATCATTTTGGTCCAGGCACCAGTTGACTCAGTCAACTGGACCTAAACTTGGTCAAATCAAATCTATTTGAACCCAGTCCTTGTATATAACTCAATAAACTTATTAAACCTATCAAAGCAACTTAAAATCATGATTAAAATATTCTCAAACATTTATCAACTCAACCCATGGTGATTTTGACTTAGTCAAGTCCAAATACTTGGTCAAATCTAATCATGCATGGCTCCTCCACTTCATACAATGCATGTAATCACCTAAGCTTCTTATAAACTATTCAAATAACTATCATTCATTCCCTCAAACTTTCCCCACTTTACTTTTACTATTTGACGTCAACTCAAGGCTCATAACCATTTCTTTGGTCAAACTCCTCCAATCAACTTCTTTGTTTGAAGCCATCCCCATCCAACCAACTAGATATACTCTAGGCATGGTTTAGATGCGAACTCAGTATTCCTTGACCTTTGTTGACTAGTCAAATGGTTAATGGGAGCTTAAATGAGCTTCAGAGGTCAACCCAACTCACCTAGATTTACCTAGCCTAAACTAGGCTCATCTAGCCCGTGGAATTAAATCCAGAACCTTCCAGGGTTGTAGCCTGGCCCAGCCTAGTGCCTAGAAAGCCCGTAGCTCAAGCACCAACCAACCTAGTGGTCCCCTACCACATGAGATGGACAATATATCCTTTCCACCTGAGCAGTGCACCTCCTTGTGCTCTAACGGCTAGAGCAAGTTGTCTACCATCCAGACAACCTCTCTAAGTGATCCCATCTACTCCTTTTGGCTCCAACTCTTAGAATAGGGTGATAGGGGTAGAATAGTCTCATTCTAACCTATCTCTCATTATGCTCACTCCCTAGAGCATTTGTGTATTTTGTTTTCATCCCAGATGACTCCTTTATACATTCTAGTGATATCTACGATGTTTAGAGCTCTCTGGTGATGAGAGGAGCAGAGAACCAAACCTAACTCCAACTCTTAATAGAGGACACTCCCAAGCTTGAACTATTCAAGGATCTTGAGCATAGAAAAAATACAAGCTTAGATCACTTGAATCCATCATTTATACCACGGTAAAACCCTAACCTTATATGATTTTCTATGTTCTTAAATAACTTTTTAAGTGTTACATTAATAGCTTAGAAAATACCTCCCTACTCTTCCTTAGGTTATGTAATACCACTGTTCAAATTTTCAAGTCATTTGGTTAAGTATTTTATCAAAACAAGATTAAAATTAAGTTTAGGGTTCATGGAGTTTGAACAAGGTAGACAAAATTAGGACCATCTATTTATTCTATTTGATACAAACTATCATGATTTCATCATTTTAATGATTCAATGCAATTGTTTATAACCAACGGATGGATGAATCTCATCTGATACTATCTGACCCGTTCATTCCAAATCGTGGGGTCTCGGATGGTCGTTGGATTGTTCTGGATCGAGATACTCCTTTGGGCTTTATCTCAGCTGTTAGATCAATCTTGTAGCTGATCCAATGTTTTCCATCCCTACCACACTAGATAAGTGATCTGTGTCTCTTGACCACCGCCATTCGTGTGGCCGAATCCTGTTGCGCCTTTTGGAGAACCCAGGCCTGGGTCAGTGTCACCATTTGACTAATCATTTTAAAATTTTAAATTTACTTCAAAAGTGCTTGCAAATTCAAAAAATCATAAGAATTTCAGTGCTTGTCCAATTTTAGATTTCTAGAGCTCATTCTCTTTATAATTTCTTCTACTTTATTTAAAAATAATAATAATAAAAATATTTTATTAATTATTTCAAATATACATAAAACCTATTCTAATTTTAAATAAATATAGATATATTATTTTAAGTTGGAACTTGGCAGAGGTGTTCTAGAGCTTAAATTTGATCTTCCCTAATTTTCTCAAGCCTTTTTAATGCAATATGAATTATCTAGGGCAAAGGTTGACCAAGATTTTTGAAAATTCATAACTAATTCAATTTAATTCCAATAAATGCAAGTTAGGAATCTATGGAACCAGTAATCACTAAAAAATAAATTCAGATTATAATTATACTTAGTTTGATAAAAATTAGTTTTAATGTTATTTTTTATTTATATGCATACTTATCAAACCATGCATAATTTTGAGTTCAAATTGAATTGAGCTTGTTTTAAGGTTTTTCTCATACATCTTCAAAATGTACTCAATCCTATTTGAAGAATTCAATCTATTATAGTTAAAAATTTAAGTTCATAGGTCACTAAGTGACCTATCGTCTTAATAATTTACTATAAATCAATCCATAGGGTATTAGGGCACTTTGCTTTGCTCATGATAGTTATGATATGATTATAGGTAGTGTATATAAAGGGTTAGAAGAACATTGATATCAATCCCATAACCTAGTGCCACTAAGGGCAACAATTAAGGACTTGGGTCTTAGTTAATTAAGTTTAATCTAGGATGAACATAACACATCCATTTTGGATGAAATTCAAACTTTGAAAATTAGTATCAAACACCTTTGATTAAATACATATTGATTTGATATTAATAGTTCATCAATTAACTATTAGATTTAGTTAATTCCTTATTAATGAATCCCTAATTTTCCATAAGTCAAATAAAATCCTTAAAAATCTAAAATCAACTTTAATCAATCCTAATCAACCTTAAATCACACATAGAAACATTCAAAATTAAAACTTAAGTTTAAATATCATCAAATTTTAATACATCTTAATTATACCCTAATCAAGAAAATAATTGAATAAATTATAATAATCCAAATAAAATTCATAAGTTAATAATTCAAATTTAAATGAAATTTTGAAATAATTTATAATAATATTTCGTTAATTATTCATTAATAACTAATTAAATTCAATTAAAATTTTAATAATTTAATAAAATTTCTAAATATTGAAATAAAATTCATAAAAATTTAAATAAATTTTTATTCATTTAAATTTAAATTAATTTGAATATTTGATTAACTAAAATTTATTTTTATCAATTAAATGGGATAACTAATTTATATTAAATAAATCTAAGGTCTTTAATACATAAAGTTTGATTGCTTTTGGAGGGCTCTAGGCATTTTTATTTTAAGAACTTTAATAAACCTAAACAACAAAGAGATTCTCCCATATGTTGTGTATTATTTCTTTTAGGAGGGCACTAACATATTAAATTTGGAGGAACTTTTAACATTTAATAACATACAAACCTTATGTGACATACACGACTACTTTTATAAGGTATATCACACAACATTTATTAGGCCCCTTTTCTCCTTGTCTTTTAAAATTCTAGGGGCTCTCATATGTACATCTATCTTCCATAGAAGACGGGTTTCCATTTTAAAAGCCCTAGGATTTATAAATTAATAACTTACTGCACATAGGGGGTTATTAATCTATAAGTTCTTTAAAACTAAATCATATAACTCTAACACCTAAAATTAGAGTAATTTAAAAATCAAATACACAATACTTAAATTTTAATTAAATTCTCATTTGGACTTTAATGAATAAACCTTAATAATACATATAATTCAAACATAAATCCTTATATGGCATATCAAAACCACACTACATTTTTCACACACTTAGATGATTTATTAAGACAACCAAATTTCGCCTAGGCTAGGCCAGTGGATTGTTGTGCTTTTATTGCGGGTGTCTTGCCGAGAGAGTACCTACGTGTGTTTGCTTATTTTTTTGAAAAACATAACATGTAAATTTGCTTTTTTTGTCAGTACGCCAGAGAGCGGAGTAAATAAGTGAGGGCTGTGTACTTTACTTTTCTGCATATAATACAGTTCACAACACACTCATAACTACCTTTACTTTCGTGCTTTTACTTTCTTGCAAAGTAGAATGTTACTAGGTGATGATTTACTTGTAAAGAATTTCTGTCTTTTGATTCCTAGATTTTTGTATATAGATCGAGTTCTACAGTTTCCTGAGTTGTAAAAGAATCAAAGATAGCTGCTTATATATATATATATATATATATATATATATATATATATATATATATATATATATATATATATATATATATATATATATATATATATATATATATATATATACAAGTAGGGCTCCAAAAAGTAATATCCTCTTTTATGAGGATTTTCCTTTTAGAATTTCATAGAAGACTTAGAGCTTCAAGACCATAAGTAGTTGTATTTGGTTCTACATTTTCTTATAGGATTAGAACCCAAGTTAGTTGTCGGTGGAGCCTGGCCACCTTTACTTTACTTCATACCCTGGGTTGTACTTTATAAATTTTATATTAATAAAATTAGCTCTTTTATATTAATTTGTGATTCATGTTTCATAAGAATACGCGTAGATTTTTAGTTTTTGTTAGCATATTTCATTGCATTTGACTTAAATTTCTTTAACAATTCCTTGATTCCTAGGATAGAGTTTTCTTAAATCTTGTATTCATCGGTGAGTCATTATAATTAGGATGTTAGCTGACAACCCACTTTAGGCAGGTGGTAAGTCTAGATTGTATTTACCCTTCTCCTCGCACGCTGTTCCATCTAATCAAATCTAAACCTCTAAATCCATTGTCAAAACTTATAATCTAAAGCCTGAGAATGAAATTTTAATTAGCCCAAATGTTTCTTTAAAATTATATTTATTTTTTATAATTATTTAGTCTTCATTTTAATTGAGAGTATTCTCTTAGGAGATGTAATTAACTATAGGGGCTTACCCCCATAAGAATTCTAAACTCAAAATAAAATAAACCACATCTTAGTTTCTTTTCTAAGGTAGAGAAAAAATTTGTGAATGTAAACTTTGCCTTATCCATATTTTAAATTCAATTCCATATTCAAAAGATAGAAGGATACTTGATTTTCTTTTATAGCGAGCTGAATATCCTCTATATATGATTATGGAAATAAATATATGATTTATCTTTCTAATTGGACTAATAGGAGAATATGCTTTTCATCCTTTGGGATGATATGTTTATTCCTTATGCCACATCCAGTTAGAGAAATAGATCATAGTTTCCTTTATTTCAAATTGATAGAAAGACATTATTCAACCCCTCGAGGCGGTATAATGTCTAACTATGCAGATTCAATCGAAAGAAAACTTTTAAAATACAAATAAAGCAAATCGTGTGGGAATCAAAGCATTTTAAATTTAAAATTTTCTCACAAAACTCATTAAACAATTTCTCCTACTTGATCAGTGACTTCAGTCTCCTATAAAATTTCCCATCCTTATAGCCCATCCAGCATCACTTAGCCTCTCCATACAACAAAAAATAACTAGTGGTACTTTCCTTGGAGGAGGAAACTACATACCATTAAAGTATTCTCCTACCTCTTTAATAAAGCCATATTTCTCTTAGCTCAACAGTGCTCTCAAACCTCAAAGGATCAACATTAGAAACATTTATAGGTGACAATCTACCTCATCTGATAGAATAGCACCTCACCCATCAACAAGGCTACTAGATTGGAAAATTTTAAAATAATATCAAAACTTGCTTTAGGAGCAGTATTATATCATGGTGTTGCCTAATTGGCACATTATCTGTTTATCATATATGGGTCTTCCTAATCCATAATCATTGAGAATAATTAATAGGACATACATGTGCATCAAAATAAAAGAAAAAAATGCACAAATAAACTCAAAGCTACCTCACTAGACATACAAAATATTTATTATAGCTCTATTTTATAATCAATTTTTTAAACTATAGCTTTGATATAAAAAAAGATTCTCACAAGACAACCAAATAAAGCATATGACTGGATATGCCTTCTCGTGTTGGTTCGTAACATGCAAACTCTAAGATTTAAGTTTTGGAAAGTATTCTATTTTTTTTTGTCTAATGATAACCTAAAAAAACAACAAACCACAAGTTACTAATAATTATTAATATACAAAAAATAAACTCATCCATAAAATTTTCTTTTTATTTATTATCAAATTGAAAATACAATAAGTATACTACATTTTATGGCTAGAGATCAAAATGTAGAACAAAGCAGAATATTATCTAACCATGACTGTATCAAAAGCCAAAAGAATGAAATACCTATAAAGACTTAGACTAAATCTTGATAATGCTACTCAATTGGTCCTTTTTCCTCTTTCAAACATTGAAAATAGAAGGCAAAATAAATGTGAGTTAACATAGTTTAGCAAGCCATATTTACCAATCTAAAATTTTCAAATAAATCCATTATTTAGGATTTAATTGAATGTTAAAATAAATATAATAAATCATTATATTGAGTAGAATAATATTATAGTTATTAGGAATTCAAATATTGATAATCAGAAAATAATTAAATAAGAACATTATATTAGATAAAATTCAAAGAATTTTGACCTTTGTTCCTCCCATCTAATATAATTTAGAAAATTCTAACCCTTATGACTCCTAATCTTTAGCAATATAACATAGAGTGCATATAACACTGGAATATGCATTTACAATTAGAACTGAACTTCCTTCATCCACATAAAAACTCCTCATAATCACACAATTTAGTTAGATGAACACATAATTCATTACAATGCAGTAAAGGACATAAATAAGCTTATTTCAAAGTTTACCAAAATGTCCTACTGGTAGGCAGCATAATACACTACTTTAAAAAAAATTCACTATTTTAGAATATACCAACTTACTATAGATTTTTATAGTACTATTTAAAAACATTAATTATACTATAATATTATTTTTTATAGTTAAGATTATTTTCTAATTAATTATAATACCATAATTTCCAAAATCTCCTCTCTAAAATTTTTAGAAAAATACGTAAAGGTTCAAAATCTTTTGCCTCTATAGTATATTAAAAGGTACATAGTGAAATCTTTGAAGATGTAAAGTTATCCTCTTTTTTTTAGATTATAAAAATATAAATTAAGTATAAAACTATAACAATTTCAAAAAAATTTTAAAACTCAAATAAGTAAAATGTAACCTTCCTCAATCTGAGCAACTTCAGGAATTATGCCATTAGCTTAAATTGACCCAAAGCAACCATATCTAACTCTGTTTCTTTAGAAATCTCTCTTTCTCTCTCTTTCATTCACTATCCATTAACCTAAATGATAAAGTGAATAGACATCTTAGGGGAAATTGATTTTTAAATAAAGAATTTATTCTAAGAGCCATGATACCCCATAACACCTACCATGGTGGTCCATTTGGGAGACCGTAGTGCCGCAACGCCACTCCAAGCACTATCACATTGAATTGTTTTCAAAAAGTTTAGAGAATTTAGCACCAGAGCCTTACTAACCCAAGTGCTACAATGCCTTAGGGGAAAATTTTAGACTTTTCCAAATATGTAAAAAGGCCCCTATGACCCATTTTAGAATACATGTACACAAAACATTCTCAAACATATATAGAAGGGTTCAAGTGCAAAAAAAAGACAAAATAATCTAAATCTGGTTGGTTTAGAACAGGTTGAATGGAACATTATCTTTAAAGTTATTACAATATCAGAAAACACTATTGGTGGTGCTTCCTTAAGTTCTATCTCACTTGTTGGTTTTACTTCACATTTACTTATACTCCCTACAACCAAATGAGAAAATATAACTTATTCCAGCTTTTGAACCTTAGGAAGGCCAGAAGATTTTTAGTGCAATGGAAGCACAGGGTTATGTTATTGCAATATATCTCAATAGATTAGTGTGAATCACAAAAGGAGAAATAGATCCAAACCATAAAGATGGGGTTGAGTCTAAAAATTTCATACTTAAGGATGAGTTAGAAGATAAATATTATGATGATGGTTATAAAAATAACTTAGAAATCCATGATCTCATCACCATTGTTAGATGCATCTTTTCATTTCCTAAAGTGATGATTGGAGCCATTCAATAATCTTTCAAATGCCTATCATGATAACAAAAAGATTTAAAGATTGTGATAAATAGTGGTTGTTATAAATTTGATATCTATGGATATTGCATCCTTTCAAAAGTTAGTCACCATGGATCACCGGAGGCCCTACATTATATGTTGTGTTAATGACACCTCTATCCTTATTAAAAAATTATCTTTTACACCAATTGAATTTAATTTTTATTCGGAGGTTATCCTATGTGATGTTATGCCTACAAAAGTAAGAAATCTTATCCTAGGTAGTAACTAGGTTTTTGATAGAGACACTATATTGATATGAATGACCAACATAGGTGTTTTTAACTATGATGGACAGAAGATTACATAATACACATTACCACCTAAAAATATATCCAACTTACCATTAATGAAAATATAAATAAGGTAAACAGAAAGAAAAAGACTTACAAGTTGAAAGTTCGTTAGGGATGTTAGGCCCTTATAAACTAGCCCAAAGTTAACCAAGAGGGGGGTGAATTGGTATTTTAAAACTTTTTACGCTCAAAGCACAAAACTAAAATCAAAACAATTCACCACAAAGAGTAATGGATGTGGAAATTAAATGTGGAAATAAAATAAAGAAAGAGCACACCGGATTTATAGTGGTTTGGTTAAACCTTGACCTATGTCCACTCCTCGAAGGCACCCTCTGAATATTGCACTAACTAAGGGTCTCTCCTTTAGCTCCCATAGCTAGACAAAGAAGCCTATATAACAGATTCTTTTTCACAAACCCCGGTGCGACAAAGAACCGACTCCTTTTGCTTTCTCCTGAAGCAGGCAGAGAACTTGGACCGTTTGCTGAAGTTGACCTCCTGAGGATGAAGGATAAAGAATGGAGAAGATGACTTGGAATCTTGCTTGGAGCAACCTTTGTGAACCCTCTCACAAACTCCCCCTCACAAGTTCCTCTCTTTCTCTCTCTCTCTCGTTCTCTTTCTCTCTCTCTCTCTCTCTCTCTCTCTCTCTCTCTCTCTCTCTCTCTCTCTCTCTCTCTCTCTCTCTCTCTCTCTCTCTCTCTCTCTCTCTCTCTCCCTCCCTCCCTAGGCTCTAGCAGGTCAAGACAGCAGCACTCAAGGTCTAATCTAAGGTAGAGCAAGATATCTTAAATAGAAGAGCTTCAGAATAGCTCTTATTTTATACAAAATGACTTTATCGTCCAGGCTGATAAGGGTATTGGCTTGGCCAATCAGCATAAATTCCTCTCAATCAGCCCGATCAGTTTGGGATGATTAGAGTAATTTTGGTCACATCATCCAGGATGTTAGAATATCATCCTGGCCGATTAGTTCAAATATGAGAAAAATCGTCCTGAACATCGCCCTGAATAGAAGTAGGCCGATGCCAATCATCCACACCATCGTCCCGGCCGATCCTGTGATCGTCCCGGCCGATGTAATTGTGCAATCAACCTTAATTTCTTTCAATAATTACCAAATTAATTTAGTCATAATTGTTCTGCATCATCTAGGACGATAGTATATCGTCTTGGACGATGTCCTAAAATAAAGAATACCTAAATAAATCATGGTAGTTGATTCTTTCTAATTTGAGCCTATCAACTCAGCTGATACAATATCGTCTAGGCCAATCGGCTTAATGGTGACTGCCTTAATTATGATGCCATTATTAGGATTTTTGTTTTTGAACTGATCGTCCAGGCCCATATAAATATCGGCCTGGCCGGTGTTACCAAAAATAGTAAACTCTAAAAAACAGTCAAAAATTCTCCCAAGGTATGTGTGTGCAAGGTTACTTAGCATTATGAGCCATATCTTTTACAATAGACTCAAGAAAAGAAAAAGTGTACAAAGTGACTCGAACTTAGTCTACCCAATCTTGAGTTGGTTCCAATTGTCGTTTGATCTTGTGGACCTAAAATGTTAGTAGGCAAGGCAGTCATAGAGAAATAAGAGTATTTTCTATCATCAAAATCATAATCCATAGATTCACAACACAAGTATTATCGCATAGAGGAAAGAAGAGAGTGTTTCCTAATTAATCTATCACATGGGTTGTTGTAATTTACAAGTCTAGCTTATGGATTCTAAATTAATCATTCCTTCAACATTTGAAACTATACTACTTACATTTAATGATGTATTTAAAGATGGTTAACTAAATAGTTTATGAAATCCTAAAGTTTTCGGTAAAGTGGCTTTACTTTACGCTCGCTAATTTATTTAGTCCTATGAGTTACATTATAAAATTTTCCTCAAAATAGAATTACTCCCATTGAGCATTATAAGTTAGCTATATAAATTTAAGAGTTATTGGAAAGGTTTCACCATAAAAAGTCTTAGTCTATTTGATATTCTTAAACTTCTTACCCTTATAAATATGCATCAATAGTAATGTAATCAATAAAATAATAATTAAGTATAGATTTCCCATTCTAAGATTAAATGACCTATTGGATCACATGATTGATGAAATAATCTTTTCCAAAATAGATAAAACAAGTGGATAACACTGTATTATGAAAATGTTAAGCGATTAGTGTAAAAATAATATATAAATCTACAAATGACATTTATAAGTTGCTTATTATTAGAACTATAACAAGTATGACTCCAATTTTGGATTTTTTTTTTTTGTAATTCATAGTATTATATTATGGCATCCCAATATTTAGTGAAACTCTAGGGCATCACCATAAACACCATTGAAGAGTTTGCTTTACAAGTATAAAGCATTATTTATTTACCAATATTAGAAGTGTTCTTTTGTCAAAAATCATGTGAGCTTTTGGGTTTTATAGTCTCCAAGAATTGAATATCAATCAACTCTAAAAATCTGAAAACTATTCAAGAGTTTCTAACCCTATAATTTCTAAGGCTTTAAGAAATCAAAGAAGGTAAGACCCTTGAACTAATATTAATGTTAACTAATTTCTTTAGTATTTTTTAAGTGTCATGTGATGCTTTAGAAGTAGGTATATAAGGCATCTTACACTAAAATGGAAAATTTATAGTCTTTTTTGGCAAAAAATTAAACGAGTTAAAAAAAAACATTTAACACATGATAAAGAGTTCTAAGCTTAGGTTCAAGATCAAGGCGTCATAGGCATTACTTGTTTCCTATTAAATTACCTTATATTAATATTATGTGGCAATTAGATTCTTAAGCTCATGAAGAAAATTGAGCCCTTAGCATGCTAAGTGGTTAGCATTCATTTAGAGTTGTATATTTATCCTTAAGGATAAATCTGAAGTAGAAAAAAAGCAACTGATCTTTTTAATATATGAGTAGCAGTTTTATTCACCTTAACTCTATTGACCTCATTCTTGTATGAGGTCATAAATTCCAATACAAATCTCATTTTGATAATCTAAGAGCTAATAATTGTCCACCTATCTGTCATATAGATCCCATCCAAATCCCTGATCAAATTCAATTCAATTTCTAATTCTAGGTCCTAGATAAATTTCAATCAAGTTTCAATCACGTTCAATCAATATAGACCAATCATATGATAGAGATTGATATAAAAAAATCTAGTACACTCAACACAGTCTAAAACTCAATCTAAACCCTAGATTTCTAAGTTCAAATTCAAGGCAAAAAGCCTAAGTCCTGAAAATATTTCTAGGTGAATTTTTATCAACTAGAAATCCAAAAAATGACCTCTGATTTGGGCTATTTCAATTGAATCTTTCTTAGATATGTCTCTATGATCAACTCACCAAATTTGAACCCATTATAAGGTCTCTAACACAAAAACTAAATCTATTCCAAAGGTTGTAAAACCTTCAAATATTTATGACCCATGAGACTGGACTTGTTACATTATGGAATTTGACATTAGAACTCCCTCCAAATCCTCTAGCCACTTCCATCTCCTCTATTATGACCTGTTGACCAATAAACAATATTTTTATGAACCCAATTTGATATAAGATTGATTGGAGGTCAAAATTACCATAATGCCTTTGAGGGGAGATTTGGACTTTTGGCAAAAACTCAACATGGTTCAATCTCTTACACCTTTAAAATATCTTCCATTGAATCCAAAATATCATTTGGGATCCATTGGACCCAAACTCAAGATTTGGTTTGACTAGGTGACCAAGTCTGCTATGGTTGACCAAATTAACCTATAAGGGTTCAAATACCCATTTTTGACCAAATGTCCCCACCAACCCATGGGATCACCTCCACTGGTCTTCAAAAATCAAACTAAACCTGTTGGACCCAAACCTAGACCCTACATCAACTTGGATTACCAAGTCAACCTAAGATGACAAAATAGGCCCTTAAGGGTCCAAATAGTCAAGTTGACTTAAATGACCTCCCCAGACCTTCAATCTACCCTTAGTGAACTCCTTCAATTATTTCAAACTTATTGAATCCAACCCCTGCCCTTGGGTCAACCTGGTTGACAAAGTCAATCAAGGTTGACCATATCAACTATATGCCCTTGTTTTTACTTAGTTAAATTTTAAATCAACTCCAAACATAGACAAACTCCTTTGAACACCTCTCTCAGTTGTTTGGAATTGATTGGACATGTTGACCCAATTAATAGTTTACTTGGTCAACTTAGTCAATGTCTTGTCAAATTAGTCTTAGTTGGGCCAATTCACCCATTCATTCAAACATGGCCCATCTAAACCTCACCAAGCCTTCAAACTTGTTTCACTCCATGGCTTAAGAATGTCTTAATCATAGGTGACTCAAAACCCCTTGACTTTGACCAAGTCTACATTAAGCTCTTGGTCAAACCTTTATGTGCTTTCATTCATGCATTGACTCTAACTCCTATGATCCCTCCCACTTGACTCAACAACACCAACACTACCTCTAATTCACCTCATTTGTCAACGAAAACCTTTAACTGGTCATAGTCAACTTAAGCATTTAAATCGCTCTTTGGACTGGACAACATTCACTTTTTCTTCAACTACATTAACTCCAAACTATGAACTCCCCTCAATCAGCTTCCCACACCTCTTCCCTGCCACCTCAACCACCTTTGACCAGTTGACTGGTCAAAGAAGTTAATCCATGCTCAAACCCTTCCAAATGGTCTAATAACTACTCTAATCCTTTTATCCCTAGTTTAGGCTACTGGGAGGAAACTATTTAGAGGCTAAATCTCTCCTAAAGGCTCCTTAAACAAGGCAAGTGCCTAGTTTAACCTTAAGAGGCAATGTGGTCTCCCATCCATTAGACCATCCAATGGACATGATGTCATTCTAATCTTTCCCTCTAATACCCAATGGCCTGGGGCACGTGGCAAGGATCCACAGGAGGTATTTGATCGATCAAGACCACCCATTTACCTCCAAGAGGTTTGAATAGGGCAAAACCCCCACATAATCTCACATTCATCTTCACACACTATCTCTTTTCTCTCAAACCATCCTAGACTCTATCCCCTATTCATTTGAACTCTAGCCCCACCATCAAAGTCCCACCGTCAAAGTCCTACCAGTCGCGATATCTTCGGTGAACCAAAGCTTAAATCTATCCAAGGAATATAACAACTTATCCAGACATCACAAGCTTAAGGAGTCTTCTACAAACTTGAGTGTGGATATACTACAAATTAGGAGATTCGAAAATCATTAAAATCCACTTGTAAAATCTCTTAAAAACTCAAAACCCTATGCCACACACTTAAGATCAAATAGCTTTTTAATAATTGATTATTAAACAGAAAGGTTAAGCCCCCATGATTTCTATTCATGAGTGCTATTTAGGTTTAACATTTCATTGCATTTAATTAATCTGATCGAGAGAATGAGGCAAAATAGTTTTTTTAGGGTGTTTTCGTAGCCTCTGTTAAGTGTAAGTTTTCTAAATCGTTGATCATGCGATCATTTATCCTTATCAAGTTGTTCCATGGTTTTGATTATGCATGCATTCAATCCATCCGTTAATCTCTTGTCTGGTGCGATCCTTACCATTTAATCAAAATTGTGCTCGATCAGACAAAAAAATAGAACTGCTGACTCGGATTAGTGACGCGCAATACCCGTGGTTTTGATACAACGGCTCAGATGTTGCCACGTTTGCCTCCCGACCCCACAGGTTCTGTTCCGAAGAAAGGGATCGTGCTACGTAGCCCACCGACATCATTGAATTCATTTTAATTAATATTAATTATTTTAAAATCCTTTTTTTATTAATAGAATTTAATTTAATCATTAAAAAAAATTTAAATAGAAACCCAAAAAAAATTAATGTAATATAAAAGTTTTCTAAGAAAATTAAACCCTTCAATAATTTAAAATTAATATTAACTTGAAATACTTTAAATATTTTAAGTTATTTTAATTATTAAATATTGGATATTCTAAATTAATATTTAATTAAAAATAATTACAATTTTTCTAATATTTTATTTAAAAATATATATATATTAAACTTTCAAATAAAATATTTTATTTTAAAAATAAATATTAATATAAAATATTTTATTTAAATATTTTAAATAACTTCAATATCCTAATATTTAATTAATATAAAAATTAATTTTAATTTAATTATTTAAAAAAAAAAAAAAATTTTATTTTAAAAGATTTTTAATAAATTATAAAACATATTTTAAGTATTTTAAAATTAAAAATTTATTTTAAAATATTTAACATAATTTAAGTAATTTATATTATTTAAATTCTTATATAATAAATTAGTGTTAAATTTATTAAATATTTTTAATTATATTATTTAAATAATTTTAAATTAGTTCATTATCTAAATATTTAATTAAAAATAATTGCAAATAATTTTAAAAATTATAAAAAATTTTATTTTAAATAGTTTTAAAAAACTCCAGAAAACATCTTAGATTTAAATTATCTTATTTCAAAAATTATTTTGAATATTAGTTAAGTTTAAATCATTTTAAATAACTTTAGTAAACCTAAAACATCAAAAATTTAAAACAAATTCAAAATAAATAAATAAATTACATATAATACCTTAACATTTTAAGAGTTCTAAATAATTTTATTTAAAATTAATTTCAAAATTAAAGATTTATTATATTTTAAATGATTTTAGATATCTTTAAAACTTCAATATTTATTTATTATTTAAGTAAATAATAACTCAAATAATTTTAAAATTTGAGAAAAAAATTATTTTATTCTAAATTCTCTTTGATTTTAAATCATTTCTATAAAAAATTCATTTTTGGATTACTTTTAATTTTCTTTTTTAAAATCCATGAATTTAAAATATTATATGTACATATATTTTGACTTAATTTAAAATTATAAATTTTTTAGTGCTTTGAGAAGGGATTTGAAATTTTAAACATAGGTTACTTTGAATGATTAGATTCAATGTGGGATGATTAGTGAATAATTATTCTAATTATTCACTAATCAAGTTTTTAAATACTCTATTATTATTATCTTTTGTACGTGTAGGTTGCACTTGAACCTAGCCTAGGCTCTCCTAGTTTTAAGGGCTTGATAGTGATTATTATTTTTTATTTATATGTGTTTATTTAAGGGTTAATTAGAAATATTTATTACAAACCTATTTAACTTAGTGACACATTAAGGACAAAAATTAAGGACATGCCTTAGGAAATTTAAGTTAATTTTAGTAAATAAAACATAGATCAAATAGGCACAAAATTTTAAACACTTAAACTTAGTGACATCACTAACTTTAAGGAAATTTCCTACTAGGTTTGAAAATCTTTAAGCCACCAAGTTAATTAACTTAAGATTAAACCTTTAATTAAGCCTTAAAAATTCTAAAAATTCTAATAAATTCTATTTAAATTAAAAAATCATAAATAATATCTTTAACAGACCAAAATTCAACCTTCAATCAATGAAAGAAGAAACCCCCATCACATCACCCTTAATATAAGTCTAATTAAATTTTTAAGAAAAATTGGTAATTAATTAAAAATATTTTAAAATTCCAAAAAAAAATCCCTAATCTCTTGGAAACTCCCTCTTTGATTATTTCTTACCTTTGGAGGTGATTCCAAGGAGTTTAATTAAGATTGGTTTGGATCAAAATCTAAAAGTACCCTCTAATTAAATAATTTTAAAATTCCAAAAAACCCTAACTTTGAAAAAATCATAAGTGATTTTAGAAAATTCCAAATTGATTAAAATTAGTGTCATTCAACTCTAATTAAAATTTATTTTTTTCTAAAAATGTCAAACCTCCAAAATTAAGCCAAAGTTAAAAAGTCAACTTTCCAGTCAATCGTAGTTCAAAACTATATCTAAACTTCAAAAATTCATAACTTAATATAGAAAATCCCAATGTGAGTAAAATAATAGTCTAATTACTCTCATTAAGGTCTAGTATTTAAAAAAATACTAAAAAATTAATTATTTTTAATTTATAACTCAACTTTTTGCCCCTTAATAAAACCAAACAATTCCAAAAAAAATTTCTAAAAATTCAAATTTACTTAAAATTCATGAAAACTCTAATTCAATTATTCAAACCATAATCCAACACCTTTAATTAAAATTCATTAATGCTTAATGTCCAGTCAATCAAATTAACTTAATCAACCCCAATTCATACTAGGTAATCTTAGCCTACGAGGATATTAACTTAGCCCCAATAAACGATAAAATAGACATCAAAGTCTTGATGAGCAACAAATGTAGTAATCATTTAATAATTAAAACATACTTTAATTAAGCTTTAACACATTAATAATCAAATTTCCCCCCTCGACCTTTAACGAACTCAAATACAAGATAACTTCAATGAACTACCAAGCTTAGAATCTACCCCAGCCACACAACCTTTAGCACACACTTTAGATGATTTGTTAGGATAACTAACTGTAGTATAGGCTAGGCGGGTGTTTATATTTATTGCTATGTGTCGGGCTTTCCAAATTTTCATTATATATTATGATTAAAAATTGATTGGTGTGAGTGTTTATTTACTTTTACTACACTTTATGGATTGATGTCATGGGCATTAGATTACTACTACGTTAGGAATGATTTGGTTGCTCATAGGAATTTTTATAGGTGGCTACACTTGTATAAGACAACAAAAGGGGGCTAAATTGATAATAAATATAACTGTTATATGTGCTTCAGCAACTTAGACGCCAAATAAATAAGAGTATAACTAAGTGTGTCTATTCATTTAATTCAAAGCATATGTATAACTACTTGAGACTGATTTGATTTGAAATATTTAGGAAAACCTTGCAGGAGAGTCAAAATTTTTACTTTTTGTTGATGTAATTTGATTATGTATCGAGTTGTAAAGTGTCTTTGAGTTAGGATACGGATATCCAAAGTTGGATTGTAAAGATGAAAGGACATCCCTCAGGGGAGGGTCCTTTTCCATTTAGAAGCTCAAATTTGGATCATTTCATTACCCAAGATGAAAAGAATAACCTCCCATTAGAGGGAAGAGCTTCCATTTTCACTTGGGTATGCAAACATGATGAGTACAAGGAACCTGAAGAAGAGGTGAATAAGGAGTTAAATATAAAGAATATCCCACTCAAAGTCAACTTATGTCGATCCTAAGATAAGAATCTGGGTTTATTTAATTTCTATAATTCTGGGTTATAATAAATAGATAGTTTGATTATGGACTTTTATTTAATTAATTTGATTTTTTTTTTTTAATGTGTTTGATTTAATTTGATTGTGTATAGGGTTGTCTACTTTAAAAAAAAAATTATGATTTGCTTATCGGACGCTCGTGAGGGCACGCATAAAAATTTTCTACTCAAAATGAAAATTTAAAATTTAAGGCAAACATAAAAACTCTAAGAAGTAAAATTGTACCGCCGGGTGTCCGCATAAGCAAATGTTACCTTCTATTCCTTATAACGCAACTCCCCTCCTATGGGTTCTAACATACTACCTGGACTTTGAGGGTATAGATCCTTCAAGGGGATGTTTTGTAATCTCTATGAAAAAATATTTTTAAGCCTTTTTAAAAAATTATTAGATATCCATTTTATGTATTTAATCGAGTCAATCAACATGCATTGCATTATAAATCAATTTAAAAATATGTCTTAAATTTTTAATAACATATGTCTTAAGCATTCTCACCCAACATAACAAAATGAACCAATTAGCATCTGCTTTATTGTCGCTCCCAATTCTCAAAAACTTTAATTACAACATCCCTACCACTCTTTTATTAATGACCCAACTCATGGATTTTAAATTTGACTAGGTGGTTAGCTGGCTCATTAATCTAGGCTAGTGTAAGTCTAGATTTTGTATTTGCATTAGTTAGGTTCAGGTTATTATGGTTTAGTGCTCAATTTAGATTTATGTTATGGGGCAAATTTTGAATAATAAGACCCCAACCTCTCCAAATATAATCTGAAATTTTTAATAAATCAATCAACCCAAATTAAAGATTTTCTCATTTCTAAAATTTAAAGCTCAACACTTAGATTAGGTTGGGTCGCTTTTGAATTATTTCAGAATTTAAAAGAGTCCCCTACCTCTCTTTCGTTGATTCCAAAAATAAGTGCTCCAAATTGATCTCATCTTTGTTGAGATTCCAAATTCAACCTCTTTGATTCCAATCCTTCAAAACTCTAAATAGGACTTCTTCTATTATTTCAATTGAGAGTATTCATAAGAAATTCAACCTTCCTACAATGTAATTAACTATGAGATTTAGGACCAACTTCAATTTTAAAAAAAAAATTAATTTTTAATACTCATTTAGTCTTCTTTGGAAAAATCAAAATAAATGAAGATAATTTTAATCATGTCATCGATGATAGATGATATATCCTTCCCCTAAGAAGATATATCATTTATCATCATAATTTTGAATATGAAATTAATGATCTCCCGTAAAAATTATAGTGCTTAAATATTGATAGAATGTCATTTTGAACCTTCGGAGTCATTTGTAATTCTTCCCTGAATTCAACTACTATTATAAAGATGGAACTTTTAGTTTCTTTATCTAAACCCATTAAGAAATGATATCCTTCGCCTCTTGGGGTGATATATCATTTGTAACGATGTATTCAATTTTGAGATTGAAATCTTGAGTTAAAATTCTCAAAGAAAACTAAGCTTTTTCAAAAACCACTTTCAACACCTAAACAAACTCTATTACTAGTTTTATAAATTATTTTGGCTATACCCTAATTGTTCTATTTGTAGCACCAATCATAAGAATCTCTTAAAGACCCAACCAATTATTCATATGATTATACTCTTGAAGATGGTTACCTTTTTAGAGAAGAGTGCTCATGTTTCCCAAAGACTTCGCTTTGAAACTTTCTAATATGAAATTATATGATGGTTGTTTAGCTGGTAGCTTCGTTAGTGATAAGATAAATAAATCCATAAATGATATATTTTATTATTTTTATGACTAAAGTGAAAGTGTTGTTAGGATTATCATCAGGAGCGAGTCTATTTAAAACTTGCATTCATGCCTTATAGGTGAAATTACCAAATGCTTGGATTTTCTTTTTACACAAGAGTTGAATATGTATATAATAGATTGATAAATAGGTCAATAAGAGCTAGTCTATTTGAGTCATGTCATACTTATAGACCCCATAGTTTAGTAGATTTACAACATATTCATTTGCATACATAAACTTTTAATTTTTCTTAAGCATTTACATAGCATATCCATGACATGCATAAGAATACTAAAGAGAAAATAAAACAAAATAAATTAATTGTATAAAAAAAATTAAGTTTACAATAAAATATAGAGTTTTTTTAAAGAGGAATATGTCATGAACTATGTGAGGCTTGAAAGATTTCTAGTTAGAACCATTCAAAAGTTAAATGCTATGGGTGCTAACCCATTTCAAATCTTAAAAAAGATTTAATTAAATATTTATGTATTGGATCTACCTAACGAATATGGTATCAGTAATACTTTTAACATCTCAAACTTTATAGTATAGAAAGAACCTTTTATGATACCCAGTGAGCCCTATGATCCTTTATCCCCACCCCTTGAAGGTGAGATCCACTAACCCAACATGGTAAAGAGAAGTGAATAGATTGAACATATCCTAGATGACAAGATAATTATCACCATAAGCCACAATAATCGAAGGTATCTTGTATGGCAAAAAGATTGGCCAGACATAAAAGACACATGCATTAGCTAAGAGGAACTTCAAAAAATCAATCCAAGATTGGTTGAGGAATATCAATATGACTCCAAGTTTTACACATGAAAGCCAAGTTCTCCTCATATTAGTAGAGTTAGTATAGATACCTTTAAAGTTAAATATTTTCATTGTACTAATCTTATTCTTATACTCATATTCAATTAAATTATATTATACATGATTGACACTTTATATTAGTTTGCTTCTAAGTGACATTTAATGTGATTCAACAAGTTTGACCTAGGGTCAAGGGTTGAGTCCATTTAGTTCAAATTGTTCATATGAACTCAATGGAAGTGGTTTCAAATACAAAGGAGTTAATTGGTTTGAAATTGACATGTGAATCCTTTAGAGGCATTTTGGTAAATAATGGTTGACTTGGTCAACCAGATCAAACAAAAGGGTGGGTTTGAGTCCAATGTCCCTAATGATATTTATGATTCATTGGGATATGTTTCAAAGGTTGATAAGGTTGAGCTATATTAAATTGGGGGAAAGTCCAAAATCTTTCTTAAAGGGTATTTTGGTCATTTTGACCCTTGGTAAACTTTAGGTCAAATTGGGTTGAGCAAAGTGCAGTTTATTGGTCAACATGTCAGAAGGAAGACTATGGACATGGTTAAAAGCTTTGATAAAGGCCCCAAGATTAGTTTCCACTTAGTTACAAATCTAGTGATATAGATCATAAATATTTGAAGGTTTTGTAGTCATTGGAAATCAATTCAATTTCTTAAGCTAGAAAACTCAGATTGAGCTCAAATTTAGTGGGTTGATCTTTATATACATGTCTAAATAATATGCAATTGATATATAATGATTCAGAGATCAATTGACTGGATTTCAAGGTAACTAAAAAAAGACATAGAAGGGTTTTAGAACCTAGGCCCAAATTTCTAGGATTTGGTTTGGGGCTTTAGAATTTGGATTAGATTTTGACTGAGACACATATGATTGACAAGTAGACACCTTCCATCCTCATAGTCACTCCTATCTTATGCATTTTTAGCCTTCTTAATGAGAGCAGAGATTATTAGGCGCGGTCGTCGGACCATCTGGAGGTTAATCAGGATGTTTTATGTCACTCAATACACAGTGGTACATAGTACCTATATAGAATATATTGGTGACGTGGCACATCCTGATTGGCCTCTAGACGGCGTCCGGTGACAACACATAATAATTTTGCTGATAAGAGAGACCTACTAGCATGTGATTTTCTCATATTTCTTAGTTTCATTTTTAACTCTTTAAATGGTTAAATGCGTCATCTTCTCAACCCCTTCCATGATGGATTTATTATGAAATACTCTTATCATGGTAGTCTTATCCTATTCCTCATGGATCTTTTGTTTATAACAATAAAACAAATTCAACAAATATAAAATCATACAACTCTTTATTTTGTTGGGTAGGGGATGAGGAGGTTTCTACGGATAGGGTTTGAGTCTTATGAATTTTGGATTTAATAGTTTCTCATTTTTAAACCATATTCGAATATTATTCGGATCTTATTCGAACCTAATTCAAAAATTAGCTCAATATTCAATTATTATTTAAAATATTTGCATTAAAAATATGATGTTTGTGGTCATTCTAGGCTTGGAGTAAGAATGGCATATACAAATCTATATAATCCAATACATAACATACCTAACCTTGAACCGTTCGTCGGAGGTGGAGACAAAAAATTTACCTTAGCCCAATCACGTGTGCTCTTAGATCGCAGTAGATAAAAATTATATTTTTATATGAAATAAACTTTCAAGTATATTTCTTTAATAAATCTCTAATAAATATGGAGCATTTTTTAGTCCCCTTCGAAGACTCCCCAGTCTCATGCCTCCAAGACCTGGAAAATTTTATGCTCCACCGCTCATAATATTAAATCTTCTATTCAGCTCTCTATTGCTTCTATGTGCAAATTTTTCATGCTTTGGGACCCTGTGTGTAATCGATGTTCTTAATCTGATATTGCTACTTGGAATGGCTTATCTCAAATATCGGTGGATGATTCAATTTCTAATGGGCAGTGGGTTATCCCGGCTAATTTTCCTAAAAGCTTACGAGTGGCTATCCACAATGTCAAAATCTTGGAGCAACCGGCTTTGGCTTTGAAAGGCTCTACGCATCCCACTTTTAAGCAACTCACTGATCTTTTTCACTTGAATCTAGAGAAAGTCTACTAGTTTAAGTATATTTGGCGCAAAAAGGGATCTCTTAAATTTGCTTGTTACTCTTGGATGGCAATTGTTAAAAAATTAGTGTGCGGATTTACTCATTAGGAAAGGTATTTCGGTTTCTCCTTCTCATTCCTTCTGTCACAGCTCACTGGAAACTCGCCATCACCAGTTTTTTGAATATGATTTCTCTTTTATGCCTTTAGCTCTTTCTACCTCTGGCCAAACATTATGCAAGCTTTTTATTTTTTGAATTATGGAGTCCATTACTACTCTTTGGAGAAAAACTTTTGTTTCCTTTTGATTAGCTGCACTGTTTATCATTTATAGAGGGAAAGAAACAATCACGTTTCTCCAATATTTGGGTCAGTCCTTTCTTTGTCATCCACACTATTAAGACGATTGTTAGATTCAAGGTGAGAAGATTGAAATATTATGATAAGCTTAAAGATGCTAAGCTTTTTCATTAACATCTTTAAAAAAAAAAAGAAAGAAGTTAAAGAAAAAAGATTTAAAAAAAATTAAAGAAAAGAAGATTAAAGATAAAGATAAAAGAAAAAAAAAAGATTAAAGATTAAAGATTCCAAAAAAAAAAAATGATAAGCTCTCCCCTGATGTGGGTGCTTCCTGCATATGCTAGTTTTTGTGTTTTGCCCACTGGACGATGATGAACCAGGCCGTTTTTTGGGTGTTTGTCACCAGTTTTCTTGATTTGCTTTCCTTGTGGGATGGCCCTGTGCTTACTAGTATTAGTCTTGGCAGGCTTGTGGCAACCGCGGGTTAGTTGTGTTGCTATTGTCCGAAGCTATGCTTCTGAGCTCTTGTGTTTTGCTCGGTTTCGTGAGTCCTGTTTTTGATCTCTTCCCCGTTTTTGTTTTCCTTGGGGTTTGCAGGTTTTGTTTGTTCTTCTTTTGTTTTTACAGGTTTTTCTTTTGCTTTTACTTGTAACTCCCTTTTAGATTAATACATGGGCTATTGCCCCAAAATTTTCCAAAAAAGAAAGAGCATTTTTGGACGATTTCTGTTTATTAAAGTCAAATTTCTCAAACTTAAGTACAAGGCAAATAAAATTACATTTTTGCCCCAACAAAAGCAACACAAAGCCGAACTATGGCTTACACTCCTACCCGAAGGGTGAATTATTGCGTCCGGTCACCGGATGTCCGGACATCTAATCCGGTGGCGTCACCCAAATACATTCGGTCCCGATGCATTTTAGTGATGTGGCGACACTGAATTGGTGTCCGGATGAATGTGGGCACTAGACGCAAAAAATTTGCCTACCCAAAGAAGGAAACTCCAGGGTACAAGGTCAATACACAATATACAATATACAAGTGCGGAGATCTCGGAACTCGACGCCATTAACAAGAAGAAATGAAATTGGCCAAACATGAGAGAAGGATACCATTATAATTTTTTAGAAGAGCAGGATCGGCTTGAAAGAATCCTACTGAATTCAGGCCGAAAATTTCACCGGCTAATAGACAGCAATCTCGCCGGAAGCGCGAATAGACCGGCAGATCTCCAGAATCAGTCGCCGCTCAAAATCGCCCGTTTCCAACTTAACCGGATGGGCCTTAGGGATCCGCCGGTTTATTAAAACCTCTCCCCCCCATCCCGCCCGACAGACCCGATCCTTTACCGGCTAGCCCGAGCATGGAATCCACATATGCATCTCTGAGCCGGGCCAGGAGCCGTACCGGCGAAAGCATCTTCGACCGAATCCCAAAGACCCGGCGTAGCCTGAAGGACCGGCTGAGACCGGAGCCGGCTGAGACCCGGTGACCTCCGCCGAGCTTGGCCACCTTTACCTTCCTCCTCTTACCTGCTTCCAGACGCTCATATCGTCGACGGCGCCAGTAAGATCGCACTGCTCTGCAGAACTGGACCGGGAAAGCCTCCATAGATCTGTATTTTCTCTCTAGAAGTTTGGTGGAGATATATTGGCCTAAGGTTTCTATATATATGTATATACGGTGGCTGTGATTTCAGTCAACAAAGAAGGTAAGAAGTAACCAATTTCGTGGAGACATGGAGACATGGAACATGGCTTCAAAGTCAAATTTTGATTATCTGGTTCCGAATATTGATTGGGGTTGCCATTGACGAGGCTTCTCGAAGTGTTTGGTCATGCGTGGTTATGAATTGCGCGACGCGTGGCCAAGATAGCTGTTTGGCAAATAATTGCTTGGTGGTAGGTGCTGGGAGGAAGATAAAGAAATTAAATAATTAAATAATTTTTTATTCGGCAAAGATATACAAAATGAGTGATCAGAAATGTTAAGGGAATGCTACATGCTCTATTTATTGTCTTAAGATAATCTTTATCATACTAATTAAGTGGCAAGTAGTTAATGAGGACTTACTTTTATGTTAATTAATAGTTAATCTTTTGAGATTAATAGTTAGTAGGTAGATTTACATTAAATTAAATTTAATAATCATTAAAGTTAAATTAAATATATCTGAATTAAAATAATTATTACATATCATTATAGCTATTAAAGATTTATTTTAATATATTTAATGAGTGCAAATCTAATTCAATTTATTAAATTGATTTATATTTATTTATTTAATAAATTAAATTTATTGTTCATTAACTATTCTAAAATAACTAAACTTTATGCATTAACTATTCTGAAATGTGCTCCACACCCCAAATGATGCAATTAATTAGGAATTATATTTTTGTTTTATAGTTTTGCATATTTTTTCTAATTACTATAAAATATAAGAGAAATATACGATTGTTCTTTTTTAAATTAATAAATTATAAGTTTTTTATTCTGAAAAAGTTTATTATTTTTAAAATATATATTAAATATTATACTTATAAATATGCCACGTAATAAAGACTCTATTATTGTTTCCATTAAGAGTCTTTATTCTAAAAAGTCATCTGGGTCTTTGGTTAAAGGAGCTTTGCCAGGACGGTGACTGGGTCCTGCTTCTTCATGCTTATCCCGTGTGTCAGGAATAGTGTCGTTCGAATGTTGGGATGTCATATCTTCATCATCAGGGAATAGTTGATTCATATGGTCCCAATAAGCTTTTTGTAACCGTACCTTAATTTGGTCTGGAGACTCATGAGGGTATCTTTGTTTAAGGGTTTTTTGCAAATTTTTTAAAGAGAATTCTGCATTCATAGGTTGTCGTTGATTTTTAATAAGGTTATTTTGAATAACCTTATCAATTTGTTTCTTTTATCGTCAACGATAATGGCAGACAACCATTTTACTGAAAAATTATGCATAAGAATTTTTAGATTTAAAGAATCGGTATTTATTTCAACATTCCAGGACCAAATCCAAGGAATTTGAGCTTGGGCAAAAAAGAGGAATTCACTCATTCCATCAATAAAATCTTCGGTTTTAATAATTTGAAGATGAGGAGAATAATCTACCCAATTGTTTTAACTTTGTTGTAATTCGGGTGGAAGAATAGAGATAATGGCTCCTTTAGTTTCCCACCATTTATAAAACCATAAAGGAATTGGATTTTCAAGGATCTCAGGATTGAGGATGAACATCCATGAATGAGAATGAGTGGGATTTAGAACATAAAAAACTTTGTGCATAGCTTGCACATAGGTCCAATAATTGAAAGAGCATGTTTTTAAATTTCCATCAGGAAGTGAAATATCAAATTTTTGAATTTGAAATGGAGTGATTCCCCAATCTTTTGGGTGAATTAGAGTGAGGATATTTGCTCGGCTGTAGGTAATATTGCATTTATCATCATAGTGAAGTTTAACTTTGATGCATTGAAGATAAATAAGGATAAATTCATATGTTTCTCTATCATAATTAGAGTCTTGGAGAAGGGGATTGGTGTTTAGATATTTTTTAAAGATGATCCAAGGTGAAGTTATATCGTTATCTTCACTATTTAGATATAATAAATGTTCAACACTCAGTTTGAGTATTGGTTCGAACATATCTGAAGTTTGCTGAGTAGTTGATTGAGTTTTTTCTGGAATTTTCTCTGACTGTTTCTCTGACTGTGTGGGCTCAGTTGACCCATATAGGTAAGTTTTAAGAGGAATCATTTTTGGAGGAAGAAATTCTCCTCTACCGCGGCCGTTTTGGCCACGTCCTCTTCCACGGGGATTACCACGTAGAGTGGGCCAGCCTCGTCCTCGATTAGGGACGGGTGGCATGGAGGGCCCGTTAGGGGTGCGCCACCCTTCACTGTCCATGCTGAGTGGGTGTTCCTGTAAGATATTCTCGAGTTAGAAAATCGGGTAAAGAATTATCTTTACCTTTAATGTATTCAATGGTAAAATAAAAAATCGCAAGTTGAGCTTGCCAGGTGGAAAATATTTGTTTTGAAGCAAGATTTTGAACATCCTTTTGTAAAATGAATTTAGCAGAGGAACAATCTATTACTTAATTTGGTATCAGAGCCATGTGTGAGTAGTGTTACTCAGGTTGGTAAGTTTATTTTTCAACTCTTTAATCGGGGCGGCAGGACATTATGAGTTTGTGTATGTAAAGTCCCTTACACTTCAGTCTTTTTTGCATAAAAGTATTGAACTTTGACAGTAAATCCCTTGACTTTGGGTTGTTAGTCCGTGATAGTTCATATTTTTATGTAATTAGATGAATAGTGTAAATTTCTTTCCTCACTGAACCATTTCAAACATGCCTCCTCTATTAATATGTTGAAACATAATCTTACCAATCGAGTATTAAAAAGATGGCATCTTCATCTTCTTCATCTATCCTTAATAAGGGTAAAATACCCTCCTTTCGCGATATTAAAAATGCTGAATTGATAGAATATCCTCTCAATGAAGAATATCTAAATAAATGGTCTCTACCTAAGGTAGATAAAACCTTAATTTATTAAATCGGAACCTTAGATTTCAAAGAAAAAACTACCATCAAAATGGTAGAACAATCTATTACAATCGATTCAACAGAGAAAACCATTTCTCTGTTATCTTATGACGATCTCAGATCTTACATGCAAGATTATAAATACTTGCATATTGGTTTAATCCAAATAGCTTTCAAACCATTAACCTTAAGAGGACTAAATGCATCCATCTTAGCCCGTCTAAGAGATGGCAGATGCATTAATTGGGCACAATCACATATGGGAGTAATGGAAACCAGTCTTTGTCATGGACCGGATTACTTTAATACTTTTCCAAATCTTAGTTTAACATTAACTGATGTACATCTCTTTGAAGCAATTAAATTACATCTTCAGCTTCATGGGTACAATTTTCTCCCTCGATCTGAAACAATCATTAATTTTTAGAATCCATTTTAAGGTAATGAATACCTTAAGTCCAAAAGTTAAAAAGATAGTTCAACCCAATAGCCGAACTACTCTAATAGAAACAAATCTACTAGCCTCAAACATAGCAACTAACCGAGTAATTAAATGGAATGAAGTAACATTCCCAGATCAATGGATCTTGCCTCAAGTAATTACATCCAAACCTATTATCAATCAAGATATAGATCAAATAATCCAAACATCTGATGGAGATGTAGAAGTACGATTTAATCCAAGAAGATCTATAAATCTTCCTAGAATCTCTATTCCTTCAACGTCAGGAGACGAAATTAAAATAGCTAATTCAGATGAAACTGATATAGCCTCTACTCCAGGATTAACATTTAATAGAAATAGAATATTTCATCCAGTCAGGGACAGTCAAGAATTTAGATCCCCGACTCCCTCAGAAATGCAATTTCAATGAATTACAGACTTAATACAGCCCTTAGAGAGACGATTATCCGTCACTATATGTTACCCAAATTCAAATCATTTCGTATCTGGTACAGAAACATGTTCTCAGAAGAAGAACGAATAAAATTTTCTGATCAATATTTTGTTGAAATTGAAAATCTAAATCAAAATGGAAAAGCTACCGTTCCATTTGTATATTGGTTTATAACAAAACTAACTTCTAATATTAGAATACTTCAAGGACAATCTTCAAAATCCGATATTTTAATGAGTCAATTTGGAAATATTCCTTCAGATCAACATGTCATAAGAGAATTAGCTATAGTAATTAAACAGCTTAATTTCACTAATCATACAATACAAACTATAACTTCGTATTTAGACATCCTTGATAAAAAAACTAGATCTATTAAAGGATACAATAGAATAATCTAAAAATAGTGATAAAAGAATTGATCTATTCAAAGATACAACAGAACAGGCAAAAATTGAAAACTCAAATTCAAAAATGATCATTACTAGACCAGCTATAAAGCTTCCACCACCAATTAAAATAAAATTAGATGAAGACCTCAATATGTCCGAAGTAATAAAACAAATTAAATCACAAAAAATAACTACTTTAGATGAAAAAGTATAAGATCGTGAAACAGAAGAACAGTCCTCCAGCGACTATGACATTGATCAATTAGAGGATCAATTTAAATCAACAACTTTTAATTATCATTTAAAAAATACCATTATCATTAAATAGAATCAAATACCCTAAAAAATCTTTAGGAAAATATTATTATCAAAGACCATCCCCTACTGATCTTTTATATGAAGAAGAATTAAATGAACAAATTTCGTATGACCCAAGACAGTTATATGAATGGAATTTTAACGGTTTATCTGATTATCAAATTCATAAAACTGTTCATCAAATGTTAATATATGCAACTGTAGCACAAAGTAAAAATAATAATCCATGGGAAGTCGTCCAAATTATAGTCAATGGTTTCACCGGAATCCTTAAAGGATGGTGAGATAACTATTTAAATCAAGCAGAAAGAAATGATATGCAAGCCAAATGATGAAGCAGTTTATACCCTTATTCATAATATCTTACAACATTTTTAAGGATACATGATTGACAATCGAGAACAAATACGTTCTCTATTACAAAAATTAAAATGTCCTTCTTTATCTCATTTTCGATGGTATAAAGATGTATTTATAACTAGAGTAATGAATCTTTCTGATGCTAGTTCAAGTTACTAGAAAGAAAAAAATTTAGAAGGACTACTTGCTACCTTTGCTACTAAAGTTAAAGATAAATTGAGAAATAACAATGGGCAATTAAGCTTTGAACATTATACGTATGGACGTATAATAAGCGAATGTACAAAAGCCGTACAGATTATTAAACGACATGTTAAAAATTTACCTTGTATTAATTTTGCTAATCCCAACTACTTAAAAGGTTGTAGAAACAGATGCTTCAGATATAGGATATTGAGGTATTCTTAAACAAAAGAATTCATCAAGTAATAAAGAAGAATTGGTTCGTTTCACTTCAGGACTTTGGAATTCTACTCAAAAGGATTACTCTACTATTAAAAAAGAAATGTTAGCCATCGTAAAATCTGTTACTAAATTTCAAGATGATCTACTTAATTCTACTTTCGTTTGAGTAGAAGTGCGGTTATAACCGCCGCAAAAATATGCATGTCGTAAATAGCTTCCCCGTCAGTCTTGTAACCGCTGCGGAAGGCCGTTGCAGCGCATTGCAAACACAGCGGTAATGCAGTGGTTCTACAACCGCTGCAAAGAAAATAGTAGCGGTTATAACCGCCAGGAAAGGTGAAAAATTATGCTGCGAAAACCCTATTTTTTGGTAGTGGCCATATATCCTAATGCTAGAGAGAATGATTTAGCTTATCAAGAAGATGATGTAAATGGAACCATCTAGGAGATGTATGAATATCCATAGAAGTAGGAACAATCTTTCTTATTTCCATAATTTCCTTTCTTAAATCTTAGTCTGGACTTTTTGTTATTTCAAGCTTGACACGAGGTTGGGCTCAACTTCTTGAAAATGCGAGATCTCACTGTCTAGTATAGTGTATGCATGCTTAAGCTTAACATGCATGTAATGTTTTTTCTTTTAGCTCATTTTGAAAATTTCAAATTCATGTAACTAAAATAATATGCAATGTTTGCAGGGAAGAGAAATCTTATTTTAATATAGAGTACTTCTTTTTAGCATATTGAAACTAGCATGCAATTCTTTAAAAAATAAAAGTAACTTGTCATAAAAAATGTTATGCACCTACTCTTTATTTGAATCCGCTGATGATCCTTCATTTTTAATTTTCATAAAACTTGTGTATATGTCAAACATGCTTTTATTTAACTACATACAAAATAGTTTATAATCGTGTAATAGTATATTCATGTGAGATTATTTAACTCCATTAATGACTTCATAAGTAATGCAAATTCTATCTTAAACTTTCTTACCCATTTTGCAAGTAGAGACACATATAGTCATATAATTTTTATGTAAAAAAAAATGCTTTAAATTTAGTTATGCAGATTATCTTTCATTAATTGTTTAACCATTGAAAGGATTTAAATATTCTATTTTTTATCTAATTTTTATAGTGGAGTGTGTCCTATTTAAAAAAAACTCCACATTCTATAATAAATGAATCGTATTAATATGTGCATACAAATTTTTGAGTGATAAAAAGAAACATTGTTAAATAGAGGTGGTCGCGTAATAGAATAACCTTCCAAGGAGTTCCAATTTTTTATGTATGCAATAACTATATCAACTTGAGGTGGTAAAACTTCTTGAATAAGCAGCCACTTTGACAGCAATTGGAGTATGTGGCATACCCTTTGGGGTGAATTGTTGTGTTTTCAAATATTTGGAATTTTTATTTAATGTGAAAGAAATATTAGCTGTAAGATGAGCTAGCAAATATTTAATAAAGCCTTTTATTTAAATTTAAAAGTTAAATGTGATATAAAACTAAATGCAACGCATAAATATTTATAATGAAATTTAAATTAAATATTTATTTTTATGAACCTTAATTTCACTCTACGATGATATTACCACTTATAAAGATTAAATTTTATTTTCCATATTCATCATATCATAAGATAATATGAGGGCATACATAAACATCATCATCATAGGTTCTATAGGTAGCACAATAGAATATTGTGTCAAAAAAAAAAAGATACAAGGAAAAGAAGCCTACAATGCAAGGATTGTGTTTCAACTAACCATCCTATGTCCACTTCCCAATTATTCTAAAAGGTAATTGTACTACCTCACTTTTATTACTCCATGCAAGGAAAAGTAGCCTCTCTCCTTTAAAAGATATTGGAGAAACTATTTTACTTGTTTTCCTCCACAAGAAGCATGCACTACAGGAAAGTTAGCATTTAGCCACAGATTTTGGGATTTTCTTTTTGTTAAAAATTTCAAAGGATTTGCATTGAATTTTTTGTTGATTTGTTTGTGGCAGATTTGCAGCGGCATTTCCACCTTAACATTCTAGCAAAATTCCAGCAAATCCTCACAAGTCCGGAGCAAATTACACTATAACACTAACTAATTGGGCATTCTTGTCACTTCTTTATCTATTCTTCACTTCCCTTCAATTCCCTTTAGTTCTCCTTGGACTTCTCTTGCCTCCTTCGACGACATTCCTTACAGTCACATCACCTCATTAGATGCATTCCTTCTTGTCACATTCTAAGTCACACCTCCTCATCGTTCTTCTTCACACCCAAAGTCATAGGATAGGAGCTTGGTAATTTCTACTGTATCCATCTTACTTCCTTTCGCATGCTTCTTTGTCCGGTCGTATTTGAAGTCAAACCTCCTCTTCATTCTTCTATCACAGCCAAAGTTGAACTTCGTCCTTTTACACTTTTTTGTCCAAATCTAAAAATCTGTTGAACTCCCTCCCTCACTGTTGCTAGATGGTATGCATTTTGCTAATGATGTTCTTCTTGTAGATAAGACTAGAGAAAGAGACTTGAAAGTAATATTTAATTATAATGTTCAACCTTAGAGTCCAATTAGATGGATTGTGACTTTGACCAAACAAGTCATTAAAAAGAGCACATGTTTTAGATATATTGAGTCTATTGTTCATAGTGACATATGATAGAAAATTCCCCCTCAAACATAAGGAAAAATTCTATAAGATGTGGTGAGACTACAATGCTTTATGGTGTAGAATGTTGGCCAATAAAAGTGAAGCTTAATATTAAGTTATGTGTTGTAGAAATGGGGATGTTAAGGTGGATGAGTGGATTTACTCTTAGAGGAATTGTTCAAAATGAGCATATACGTTAAAAGGTTTGAGTATCTCCAATAGAAGATAAGATAGAGAGAACCATAGATAGTTTGGTTACATATTATTACTGCATGGTTAAAGTGGAGGAATGAATCAAGCTTGTTGTAGAAATCTATAGCCCTCAAACTTAAGGAAAAATAATATTAAATGTTTGCAAGACTTGCAATGCTTTACGGTGCTAAATGTTAGCCATTAAAGTAGAAGCATAATATTAAGTTAAGTTCTGCAAAGATAAGGATGCTCAGGTGGATCAGCGACATTACTCTTAGAGACAAGTTACGAAATGAGTATATACGTGGAATGGTTGGAGTAACACCGATGGAAGATAAGATTAGAGATAGTCTCCTTAGATAGTTTGGTCACATATTATTACTATATGGTTGAAGTTGAGGATTGCATTGGTCCTGTTGTGTGATTGAAAAGTCTCCCTCAAAGTTAAATAATTAATATTAAATTGATACAAAACTCATTGTTTGCTTGTAGAAATCTATAGCCCAAGTTTGTTGTTGATATTCAAAATTAGAGAAGTTGAATATATAACCGACAATTGTCTGAATGCAAGATGTTAACAAATAAATTTTTACACATAGTGAAATTTTGAATTTTCAAATTTCACTGACCCGGATTCTATTCCTGGTTATCAGGAACTGAGGGGGATGATGGAGGCAGACTGCCGTCGGCAAGGCCATGCAGTGGCTATGGAAGCTGAAGGATGCCGGCAAGCACAGTCATCGGCTTCAAGGTCACCGTTGTTTGTAGGTAACTCAAAGTTAGATTTTAAAGGTAATGGTTCATTGTTTTTGAATTCCAAGCAGAGGATTCATAATCAGTTGACAAAGCCGCAAGGTCTGTTGGTAATAAAGGAGGTATTAGATGTAACTCCTAAGGTGATCAAGCATGTGTAAGGTAAAGGTAAGTCTATTGTTGAGGAGGTGGGTAATGTTACTCCTAGAAGTGCGAAAACATCTATAATTCCGTCTGATTCAGCTGCGTTGTCATCTAGAATGAAAATTTTTGTTAACTGATTTGGGAATTCAAATGCAATCGTTGGACTTAGTCACAGTGTGATAAATTCAAATTCTCTGAATTTGGTTGATAATAATATTCATTCTAAGCTGGGAGTGAAGAAGGCGTCGAATGGAGTTAAGATGTCTGATGGAATGCCTAGTACCACTGTTGGTATGGGTAATGTGAATCCATGGAGTAACAAACCTTATATTAAATTAGATTTTAAAGAAGAGGAGGTGGTGTTATCTGAAGATGGAAAGGCAGTTATGTTAAATGAAGAATTGGAATTATTTAACTCAAATAAACTTTTAAATTTCTTTGTCATTAAGGTGTTTGGTAAGGAATTACCTTCTCACATGGTGTCTTGGGAAATAAGGAGACAATGGAGCCAATTTGGGAAATTTCATTTTACTTCATTGGGAAGAGGATGGTTCTTATATTCATTCAGTTCAGACGATATGGAAGAAGTAATTCATTCTTGAGGCCCTTAGTTTGTAAATGGGCATATAGTAGGCATGGAGAGATGGACTCCTAATTTTTCTTCTTTATCCATGAAGGGGCTTTCTTCTCCAATTTGGATTAGAATGCCACATTTGCCATTGCAATGTTGGGATGAGGTGAATGTAGTGAGTATTGCTTCAAGAATTGGTAAACCACTGATGTTGGATGGTAATATGTTTTATTGGGGAAGGAGATAATTTGCAAGAGTTTGTGTGAGGATAAAGCTTGATCAACCTCTTCTAGTAGGTGTTTGGGTGGATAGCATGTCTTGAAGGTTCTTTCAAAATGTGTAGTATGAAAAAATTTCCAATTTTTGTTTTGAGTGTGGAAAGATTGGACATGTGAAAAATGAATGTGTTCAGGTAGAACTTAATCCAAAGGATGTGGAGGTTGCTGAGATAGGTGGTAGGGGAACTGATGTGGGAAGGAAGCAAGAAGTATTGAAGGATCCTTCTTATGGACCTTGGATACTTGTCAACAATAAGAAAATCAAGAGATCAAAGAAAAACAACAATATGGTTAAGCCAAACAACGTTAGATATGTTAAAAAGTCTGCTGTTCAGGTGACAGTTGAACAAGAGGTTTGGTCTGATATGGATGCTGGTATCAGTGAGGTCTCTAATCTGGAGAATCAAAGAGGTTAAATGCAGTTGTTGAACATTGAAAGAAGGTGAGTGTATACTGGAAGGTGATAGATTTGAAGAGATGGAGCATAATATTATTGCAGAGGAATATAACAGGCCTCTTGACAATAGTAGAAATAGCTCTGATAAAAAATTGGGTAAGAATTGTATACCCGATACTACTTATTTATCAAATTCAGTCAATAAATTTGATATTTTAAATATGGTTAATGGTGATATGTTGGAGGTGGAAGAGATAGAAGGCATAATTGATATTGTTGAACATGGAGGAGATAATGTTATTGTGACTAATACTAGAAGGGGTAAGGAGGAGAGCTGTATAGAATGTATTGACAAGAATAATTCTGGAGGTGAAATTACTAAGGAAGCTGGAAATGGTGGGGAACTTAACAAAATGAAGCCTGCTAAAGAGCTGAGATCTCTTGGTCCAATCAAAAATGCTCCGAGAGGTAGGAATATGGATTTGGGTGGTAGTAAAAAGAAGGAAGGGGCCTCATCCCCTAGATTGAAATTATGAATTCCTTAGCCTTTTGGAATTGTAGGGGAGCCAAGAAAAAAGTGGCTTCTCTCTATCTTAAGGAATTTATAAAGGATCATGGAGTGCTTTTTGTGGGATTGGTGGAAACAAAAGATTAATACTTTTGATAAAGTTTCACTTGAGAAATTTTTGGGCCCTGATTGGGACTTCTTTCTGTTACCTTCAGATGGCTTATCTGGAGGGATTATGGTATTGTGAAGATCTGATTTGGCTTCTTTTATAGTTTTTAAAGATGTCATATCAATGTGTTATTGGAGACCTTACTGTATTCAACAAAGGGATGTGGATGGTAGCTAATGTATATGGGAGAAAGGAGGTGGTGAAGAGGAGGAGTTTATAGGGTTGTATTCAGGAAGTGGCTAGTAGGAAGATCCCTTTGATTGTGGGGGGAGACTTCAACTGTATATTATCTCAAGAAGATAAGAGAGGAGGAAGGAAATTTGTGTTCTCACAAGGTCCAAAGGAGATGGCGGACTTTATGAATTGGAATGATTTGCATGAAGTAGGGGTTGTGGGACCATGATTCACTTGGTTTGGTGCAACAATAAAAGTGGAGGAGGAGGCCGAATTCCTGAAAGGTTGGACAGGTCTTTGATCAACACTTTGGCTATCAATTGCATTCAGGTGGCAGTGGTGAGACATTTAGCCAGAGTAGCTTCAGATCATTATCCTATAGTATTGAGGATTTTTTACTCTTCATTTAAAAGTAAAGGACTTCTCAAGTTTGAGGATGTATGGTTATCTTTTAGAGGTTTGACACACATTATTGCTAAAGTTTTGAGGAAGGGATTTCATGGTGATGATATGGAATTCCTTAACAAAAAATGTAAGAAAGCTTTGAAGGATTTGCATTTTTAGGGAAAGGCCAAAGTCAAGGAGTTCTCTATAAAGAAGGAAAAACTAAAAGAGGAAATATTTAATCTTCAAGAGGAAGAAGCCAATGTGGGTTGGTTGAGTGAAGATAAACTTTGGGAGCTGAGATCAAAAGTCAAGGAGCTTAATTTGACTATTGGCCGTTTGAATACATGGTGGAAGCAAAGAGCAAAGGTGAGATGGTATGAGGAAGGGGTTGCTAATACCAAATTTTTTTATTCTTTTGCAAATGCTAGAAGTAGTGGAAACTGGATATCTCAAGTAAAGAAGACTAATGGGGAGCTTACCGAAGAGCCTAAGGAAGCGGAGGAAGTTTTCTTCAGGTTTTTTCTGGATAAATGGAAGGAAAGGGACTGCTGTGTAGAGAACTGGCCGGTCACATACAGAATTCTGGATGAGGAAGATAGAAAAAAGGTTAGATGCTAAAATTTCGGATTGGGAAATTACAGAAGTAATCAAATTGCTGCTGGGCAATAATAAAGCTTCTGGTTATAATGGCATAACCTATTCTTTTTTCAAGGCATATTGGAATATTGTTGGGAATGATCTTTCCAAAGCAATAAGGCAATTTTTTGTTGCAGGAAGAATGTGCAAGGAATGGAAGGACACACTAGTGGTGCTTATTATGAAAACTATAACTCCAATCACTCATGCTGATTTTCATCTAATTAGCTTGTGTAACTCTATCTATAAGATAGTGGTTAAAGTTTAATTGAATAGATTAATGTTGGTCATTCCAAAAATTATTTCAGAAGAGCAGGTAGCATTTGTCAAAGGTAGAAGCATAGCAGAGCACTTATTATTGGCTCAAGAGGTTTCCAATAAGATGAGGGTGTCTAAAGCAGCTGATGGTATGGTAGCTATCAAATTGGACATGGAACAAGCCTACGACAGCATGTGTTAGAAGACTCTTTACAAGATGATGGGTATCTTGGGATTTTCGGATCAGTTTTTGAAATTGGTGATGGAGTGCATTATGGAGCAATATTTTCTATCTCAATCAATGCTGGGTTCTCCAAGTGGATTGTGGGGAAGAGTGGGTTCCATCAAGGTTATCCACTCTCACCTTTTCTTTTTATTATTTGTTCTCAACTGCTCTCTAATGCCTTTTCTAATGAAGGCAAGGAATTAGGCATCAGGATGGCTCGAAATGTTCAAAAGGTATCTCATTTGCTTTATGTAGATGATGTCCTCTTATTTTCTGATGCTAAGTTAGCTTTAAGAAAGTAAAATTTTGATCAGCAGCATACATATTTGCCAAAATTTTGAGATGGACTGCATGAAGCTGAGGAGAAAATTATCTGGGAAGCTTGTTTCGTCTTTGTTAAGGGAAGAAGACATGAAGTAAGTAGCAATGGTGGATCCCAATTCTTGGATTCATAAGGTAAAAATGAATGCCAGGATAGAGATGTTCATTTGGAGATTGTGTAAAGGAGCAATTTCAACATCAAATTACCTGAAGAGGAGGAAGTTAGCTAGCTGTAACCTCTTTCCTAGAGGTTGCGAGGAGGTGGAGGATGTAGACCATATATCCACTAAGTGTTCAAAGCTGATAAATGTTATCTATAAATTGAGGGATTGGGGTTTTCCTGTTCCTTTATTCAGTTCTTTTCAGCAATGTATGGTTGAATTCAAAGTATTGTATGAAGATAATTATCTATTGGTGAATATGTATTTTTCTTTTCTTTGGTTATCTTGGAATAACAGGAACAAAACCAAACATGGGAAGATTGAAGATGGTGTATCTGTCATTGCAGCAAACGTGATTAACTTTGTGAGCATGGATAAACAGAGCAAGGATATCTCAGATTTTTAGGAGTCCATGGGACTGTATCCTGATTTCTGGCATCCTCCTCTACCCGAGTGGTACAAAATTAATGTAGATGTTGCGTTGAAGAATGACTATGGAGCAGGTATTGGAGGTATTGTTCATGACTTCAAGGGAAGGTTTATCCTGGCATTTGGCTTTCATGGGATGCATTAGTATATATCACAGTTGGAGCTCTTAGCATTCAGTTCTCTTAAAAGAGGTATTGAAAGATTGTTTTCTCAATGCTAAAGGTATTATTTTGGAAGGAGACAATAAAAATGTGATTGAATTTCTTCAAAATTGTATAGCAAAGAGCAGGAATTAGGAGGAAGCATTGCAGATGAAGATTTCTCTTACTTAAATAATTAAAATAATGTTATTTTTCATTATGTTGGTAGATGATATAATAAGGTAGCCGATTATTATGCTATACTTGCTTTTTCTTTTGATTTCATTTGGGACTTCTTTTGTGAGAGTTCACTTCCTTCTTCTTTTGTTCATCTTGTAAAGGAGGAATGTGATAGAGTGGTTAACTCTCACTAGTTTGTACCTAGACTTTCTTTTGGTTGAGTTATTAATGCAAATTGCATTTCTTCAAAAATAAAAAAGTAGGCTAAAACCTACCTTCCTTTATATCAGAGGTTATGTTTCATTGTCCATGTTCTAAACAAGCTATCATATGACTCTCAAACTATTTTTCTTAGTACAAGGAGAAATGCCTACAAGTTCAATAGATCTCTTAAAATCAACATGCTATTGAAACTTGTTAATTATGAATTAGGTTGTTAGACCTAAGCTTATGTCCCAACGACTAACCAAGAGGGGGGTGTATTGGTAATTTAAAAAAAAAAATTCTCTTGTTAATTGGAATTTTAAGAGTTTAAAACCAATGAAATTTTTTAGTGATTTAAAAAAAAAATTCAACCACAGATATCAACAAAACTAAAAATAAAAAGCAACGAAAAACAAAAGACATAAGATTTATAGTGGTTCGGTCAAACACAACCTACATCCCCTCACTGAAGTCTCCCACTTTAGGTATTGCAATATTATCACTAGTATCTCTCCATTTTCTCCCACAGAAAGGCAGAGAAGCCTTCACAAAAACTCTCTTCCACCACTACCCCTGCGGTAGGGAACCGTCAACCTTTTACACCCTCCAAGTGTAGGCAGTGTACTGTCATCCTTTTACACCCTCCAAGTATAGGCAGAGTATCGTCGTCCTTTTACACTCTCCAAGTGTAGGCAAAGAACCTTCAGCTGTTCACACTGTCCAAGTGTATGCAAAGAACCTTCGGCTGTTCACACTCTCCAAGTGTAGGCAGAGAACCTTTGGCTGTTCAAACTCCTCGAGTATTGGCAGAGAACCAGAACTTTTTGAAAGATCTCCTCAAGAGAAATTTAGAAGGATAAGAGAAAAGAGTGAAGTAGTCCCAAATCACAAATAATAATCGTTACCTTTGAATAACCAAGTCAACCCTTCACTCTCCAATAGTAAGAAATCTCCTTCACACACTCTCTCTCACTCTCTCCTTCAAATTCCCGCAGTATGCATGAAAACCAAGTGACAAAAAGATCTTATGATAGTCTAACTTGGACCTTTTATAGAAAAGACACGAAAAATCGTCCAAAAACTATATTTTTCAATTTATGAATGTTTATGATTGTCCTGTATGATCTTATTTCGTATGTATGAACCGTGTAAAAACTGTTGCATACGAACTATATGTGAATCAGTACGAACTATCTTCTCGTACGAATTAAGTTTGTCAAGTACGAATCATCATTCCTAAGGTTCGTTGGTACGGAAATGTAGGATGGACGACAAGTTTAAAAAATAGAGGATATCATCCTGGGACGAATTGGTAACATCGTCTGGACAAATAATTCAAAAGCACAAGTCCAGAGGACTTCGTCCTGGGACGAATGGGTTAAATCGTTTGGATGAATAGTTCAAAGAACAAGTCCAGAGGATATAATCTTTGGACGAATGGGTTAAATCGTCTAGACGAATAGTTCAAAGCACAAGTCTAGAGGACATCATCCTAGGACGAAAGGTTCAATTCATTGGGATGAAAGGTTCAATTTGTCTGGATGAATAGTTCAAAGCACAAGTCCAGAGGACATCATCTTGGGATGAAAGGGTCAATTCGTCTGGATGAATAGTGTAAAGCACAAGTCTAGAGGACATCGTCCTAGGAGGAAAGGGTAATTTCGTCTGGATGAATAGTTCAAAACACAAGTCTAGAGGACACCATTGCTCTTTTTGGGAGTATAACTAACCAGATCATCCCGTACGAATATGGTTCGTACTATAGAATCAGTTTTAAAAATTATGAATTTTAACTCTCCCTCGGTGTGTGTGTGTGTGTGTGTGTGTGTGTGCTAAGTTACTTAATTTATAATCACACTCTCTCAGACTCAAATTAAATAAAAAATACAAACTCTAATTTTACAAATTATTCTAAGCAAATCTTGATTTGAAGTCTTTAATAATCTGGCGTATGACTTCCCTGAAATGTTAGTACACACAAGAGCAAATACAAATATTCCATAATGTGTTAGGAGAAAACAATAATATTTGGAATCATCAAAAACTTACAAGTTGCAAGAGTGTAAAATTTGTAAAGCTAAGTAGCAACTCTCTCAATAATCTCCCCCTTTTTTATGATGGAAAAATAATTATTATTTGTATAGGTTTAAAAGTTCTAAGTTTCTCCTAAACTTTCCATGAAGAAATAAGCATGTGAGAATAAAGGACATTTATTTTGAACAAATCAAAATTTTAATTTTTTTAAAGTTTTTCAACACACAAAAATAATCACACATAAAAATGACCCAAAAACATCAAAATAAATACCAAAAAGACACGAACAAATCAAACATCAGAAAGATACGAACGAAACAATCAGATGTAAAAATAATCAAATGTCAAATCAGATGTTAAATAATATTTCTCCCCCTTTTTTTACAACAGAAAAATGAGTAGAAGAAATGAACATTAAATGCAAGAAGTCATATGAGAAGCCTTTGATAGTTGATCCTGAAAGAGATTAAGTTATATTTGCAATAAACAAGATAAATGTCATTAGAGAAAAAGAAAATTTCATATGATTTAAGTATAGATATAACATAAACAAGAAAAGAATTATCTAGGTCATGAATCAGTGTAGACTATGAGATAAGAAAAATTATTGCAAAGTAGATGAAATGGAAATTTATGAATTTCAAATTTCAATAAAAAATAAAATTGAACAGAAGATTCATTTGAATTTAAAAATAAAAGAGAGGAAAAAACATAAACTTGTGGCGTTTTGCTCATCTTTTCAATATTTCTGGCACACTTTATGCATATTTTATATTTGTGGGATAATTTTATGCCTCTTTTTTCAATTTGCAAACCATTACACATTCTTTTAATTTTTGTACATTTGTACATTTTCAAGTTTTTAATTGATCTTTTCAAAATCAATAATCTAAAATCTCAATTTTTTCTAAGTACAATGATATTTATAATGAAAAGAGAAATAAAATATAAGAATACATCAAACTTGCAAATAATAATATTAAATTATATTAGTCTAACTAAAACATAAATTTGATATCCTTAACTTGATCGAGTTATAAAACAACTTAAATTTTTGAAAAATTAGATTTTATAATGAATTTAACAAAATGTATTACATTTCAAAGTAAAAACACTTGTTAGATCAATTAGTCAGGAAAATCATATAGGCTAACAAACATTTCTAGAAACATGACATGATAATTTTTTATTGATAACATGGTGAATGATAATACATTGAGAATGATAGATATAAATACACAAAGATTTTCAATAAGACATAAAACATAAAAACATAAAATATAAAGACATAAAAACTAACAACATATCATATCACATAACATCACCACTGGTAGAGAAAATCATAAAAGAAGTACAGTCATCACTCAGAGGGTCCTTGATCTGGAGGAGGTCCCTGGTTGAAGAAGTTAAAATAGTTACTCATCATAGCCATATTTGAGCTCACAGAGTCGAGTTGACCTCTAATCCATCCCATATCCTGTTGGTACTATCTCCTGTTGTTGTAAATGAGTCTCAATTTGATCAAAATGTTGATCAAAGTGGCTCTCAAGATGATCAAATTGTTGGACCATCTCCTAAAAGTTTTGACTACCAGCTGATGTAGGTGGATGTCTTCTCCTTTCTTCCTCAGTGTCAGTACTTTAAAATTGAGCATCCTTATTAAAAATTGTTCGGAATGATCCATCATTATAGTAGACAGGCTCCTCTAGATTTTGAACAGGATGAACTAGATCATACTTCTTTTCCAGAATGAAGGTCACAAGATGTCCTAAGGCTATATTCTTCTTTCTCTTGTGGGAGACATGACCAATATCAGAAAGACCATACAAGTAGTAATTGATCAGTTGGGCTTCATCTATTGGTTGGCTAGTCATAATAAGATATGTTACAATGAAAAGAAGAGGAGTAATATTTACTCGATCACCAGCTTTAATAATAATGGAAGTATGAAAAACATGTTGGATTATTTGAGCATTTCAGTTAAGAGTGGGGACACCTTAGGTATATGACCTACCCCGCTAATCCCTCTAATAACTTGATTTATCGTAGTCCAGTCAAAGTTGGAGGAAGAGGTCAAAGTATGGGCTCTAATCCCTTGAGTCCTTAAATTTAAAAATATCCCCAAATCCTCCTTTATTATTTCTACCCTCTTTTTAAAAACATAGAATCTAATCACGCTCTGATCAGTATTAAAAGACATGTTTGCAAGGAAGTAGTGGAATGTTTCCTTATTGAAGGAGTGGATTAAAGTCAGAATATGTAGAAAATTGGGTAGAAGCAAAAAGGTCCATAACTTTAAAGGTAAGTTGTTCCTGGAGAAGAACTCTAGAAAGGGTGATTTTTGAGGATACAAACCTAGGAAAAGACTCTTTATTTTCTTTGGACAAAAAATTTTCTCCTATATTTCTAGAGGAAGGTCCCCTAGTCAGTTCCTTAGTGTGCCTAACTCTCTTTCTTGAACTCGCCATAGAAAAGATCAAAGGGAATAGAGGATTGAAAAGGCTTCTGAAGTGAATGAAGTTTGAGTTCTAAAACCTTTCAATTTAAAGGAAAAATAAACTTTCGTACGTACAAAAATAATTTCATCTTGTACGATATAGGGTTTGTACATACGAAATAAAATTTTATATGTATGAATGAATGTGTCTAAAAATGAATCTGCTTTTCATAAACATACAAGTTACGGGGCATCCTTTCATTCAGACTTTTGATCAAATGATCGTACAGACGAACAGGTGTTCATCCTGGACGGTCAGTTAATTAAGATCATTTTTATGATGGTTTGAAATGTCCCCTACATAGAAATGAAACGTTCTGAATGTTCGTGCGTACGATCAGAAAAAAAAACTGATCTTATCCATATAGTCATCTATATGTGTACAAACGAATGCATACATATCGTCCGGACGATTAGGGGATCATACAGATGAATGGTAATAAAAATTAAAAAATTAAATGCAAATTGTTTAACTCAATGATTGATACGCTACAGGATTCATCCCGTATGAAAATATTTTGTACAGACGAATATTGCACTTAAAAATTTTCATATGATTACTAAAAAATATGAATTTTGATGCAAAAATACATAAAACAAAATAGATAATAATTATAAAAGAAAATACATATAAAAACTGAAAAAACACACAGGGAAAATAAACAAAACAAATTAACAAAACATAAAATAATGTTGCAGAAACCTTTATTTATGCATTCAAATCAATCACACCAGCCTTGTTCTTAATGTGCTGAAAGTAACAAAGCTTAGTGGTTTTGTAAAAATGTCTGCAAGTTGATTTTCAGTTGAAACATGATTGAGTTCAATTTCTCCTTTGAATACATGACCCCTTATAAAATGATGCCTGATGTCTATATGCTTTATTCTTGAATGTTAAATAGGATTTTTAGAAATATAAATGCACTTGTATTATCACAATAAATGGGAATAGTGCCTATTATTAATCTTAAATCAATCAAAGTATTTATGCCACACAACTTTCTAAGGTAATGTATTCAGCTTCAGTAGTAGATAGGGCTATAGAATTCTATTTTCTATGGGAGCAAGAGACTAAAGAATTTTTAATAAATTGATATGTTTCAGAAGTACTCTTTCTATCAACCCTATAACTTGCAAAGTCCAAATCTGAATATCCAATTATTTCAAATGAAGAGCTAAACTTAGTATACCAAATCTCTAAGTTCCGAGTTCCTAAGAGATATCTCAAAATCTTTTTCACTACTGTCAAATATGATTCCTTTGGATTTGATTGAAATCTAGCACATAAACAAACTCTAAATATAATATCGGGTCGGCTAGTTGGCAAGTAAAGCAAAGATCTAATAATTCCCCTAAATTTCTCTTGATTAATAGATTTTCCCTTTGGGTCGTTATTCAACTGAATAGAGGAACTCATAGGTGTACTAACAGGTTTAGTATTATCCATTTTATACTTTTTGAGGATGTTCTTAACATTCTTTAATTGACTAAAAAATGTACCTTCCTCATTTTGCTTAATGCTAAAGCCTAAAAGTAACTCAAATCTCTCATTAGACTCATCTCAAATTCACTACTCATTATTTTAGAAAATTCATCGCAAAGATTTTTATCAGTAGATCCAAAGTTGATATTACCAACATAAATCTGTACAATGAGTATATCTTCTCTCAATTTCTTCAAAAATAGAGTTGTATCCACACTTTCTTTTTCAAAAAATTTCTCAAGTAGAAAGGTGCTCAACCTCTCATACCAAGCCTTAGGTACTTGTTTCAATTCATAGAATGCTTTTTTTAACTTAAATATATGATTTGAGTATTTTGAATTTTCAAAGCTTGGATGTTGTTCTATAAACATATATTCTGGAATTAAGTCATTTAAAAAGACACTTTTAACATCCATTTGATACATCTTAAATCATCTAAAACAGGCAAAGGCTAATAAAACCCTAATTGCTTCAAGTCTAGCTACAAGGGCAAAAATCTCCTCAAAATCAATCCTTTCAATCTGATTATATCTCTTAGCCCCTAATCTAGCCTTCTTTCTAATGACTACTCCTAAAGCATTCATTTTATTCTTGAATACACACTTAGTCCCAACTACACTTTGATCCTTGGGCCTTGCAATTAATTCTCATACTTTATTTCTTACAAATTGATTTAATTCTTCTTGCATTGCCAAAATCCAAAATTCATCCGAAAATGCTTAATCAATATTTGTAGGTTCTATGGTAGAAATAAAAGTTGAATGATTGACTTTTTTGCTCAATCCATGCTTAGTCCTAACACCCTCACTAGGTTCACCTATAATCAATTCCTTTGGGTGGTTTTTAGAAAATTTCAAATCTCTAGGAAATGAGTTTTCTATCTCCAAATTTTCATCCAAATTTATTTTCTTAATCTTTTGGGAATCAATTTCTTTTTCATCCTCTTCAATAATTGGCTCTTTTAAAATGCCAGATTCATCAAATACAACATGTATGATCTCTTCAATTATCAAAGTTCTTTTATTGAATACTCTATAAGATTTTCCAACACTAGAGTATTCTAGAAAAATTCCTTCTTCTAATTTTGGATAAAATTTCTCTAAGGCAGAGTTTCAATTGTTATATATGAACACCTTACATCCAAAAACATACAAATGTGAAAAATTAGGTGTTCTCCATTTTAGTAACTCATAGGGTATTTTATTCAAGTTTGATCTAACATTCACCCTATTCAGAACATAACATGTTGTGCTAACCGCTTTAGCACAAAAATATTTAGGAAGTGAATATTCTGTCAATATGGCTCGAGTGGCTTCTATTAATGTTCTATTTTTCCTTTTGACTACCCTATTCTTTTGAGAGGTTATAGGTGCAGAAAAAATTGTGATCAATCTCTTTCTTCTTACAAAAATCCTTAAATTTCTCATTTTGAAATTATCCTCCATGATCATTTTGAATTGTCAAAATCTCATATCATATTTTTTTTGAATCGAAGTCAAAAAATTTCTAAACTCCTCAAATGATTCACTCTTATGATATAGAAATTTAACTCATGTGAATCTTGAGAAATTATCCACAATTACAAATTCGTATACCTTCCCTCTTAGACTTATAGTTCCTACTCGTCCAAAAAGATCCATATGTAAAATCTTCAATGGTTTACTAGTTATAAGATTCTTATAGGACTAAAAAGAGGACTTCACCTATTTTCCTAATTGGCATGAATCACAAAGGTGATCCTTAGTAAAGTCTAGTTCTGGTATACCTCTCACTAAGTTCTTTTGGGTAATCCTCTTAATGCTTTTCATGCTAGAGTGAAAAAGTCTCCTATGCCAAAGCCACGACTCCTCAGAAATAGTTTTTAAATAAAAAGCAATAGAAGTTTTGAGATAATTCAAATCTAACATATACACATTGTTTACCCGTATATCATATAAAATATTATTACCATTCAGGCTTAATATGCAGTTACTAGGAAAAATTTTTATACAATATCTTTTATCACATAGCTGACTAATACTCAGAAGAATATGTTTTAAGCCTTCTACTAATAAAATATTTTATATAAAAAGTTTTTCAAGTTTCCTATCATACCTGATCCAACCACCTTCCTTATGGTGTTATCTCAAAGTGTTACCTTGCCTCCACTCCTAGCTTCCAGTGATATAATTATGCAGTGTCTCTAATCATATGCTTTGAGCAACTATTGTCCAGGTACCATATGCTCTCACGAGGCCTTGTGTAAGAGCAATCCTAAAAAATCATCAAATGTTAGACCTAGGAACTCAAACAAGTTAGGGTTCATCTTTTGGCAACTTATAAATAGATGCATGTATGATATGTCTATTATTATGCATCTTAGGTTTCTACACAAAGTGAGTTTTTTCTATCTGAAGTACATGTATGTGCTATATGTCCAAACATGCCACAATTAAAATATTTAACTCCAGGAAATAGATTTCTCAATTTTCTATAATTATACTGTTTCCTGCAAAGTTTTAAATATTTTGGTTATAAAATAGGATTTGTAAAATCTTCAAGTGTTGGGAATATCCTATTATCCTCGAGAGCTTTTATCTTCAATTTGTAAAAGGTATTCATATCTTCCAATATATAATTTGTATAATTTATCTGATAATTTTTGCTCTCATATTCATCCTTAAAATCTTTAAATTCTTTTTCAAGTTTTGCATAGGATGATTTTAAATTTCCATGGTTCTTATTCAAATCATAGAACTCATCAAGTAACTTAATGTGGTTGTTATCAATTAAAGTATGATCTTTCCTAAGGATCTCTTATTCTCTTTGTAGTTATTGTAACTCTAAGTTCAGACTAGTATGCATTTTCTTTAACTTCATATATACAACATGTATGCATTCAAAGACTTTTAAAATTTTATTGTAAGTCAAGTCGCATACCTCTTCTTGATCTGACTGATCAAGATTATCTGCCATCAAGCACAGATTAGCGACTTCCTCTTCCTTATCAGTCTCTGATGAGTCTGAAGCTGAGTCCTCCCAGAAAGCTCTTTGGAATTTCTTCTTTCCATTCTTCAAAATTGGTTTCTCCTCTACCTTCTCCTTACTAGGAGTGGCTTTGTGTTTTGGGTAGTCTGACTTAATGTGTTCAGGTTTCCTACACTCATAGCAAATAACATCATTTAAATTCTTAATATTTTTATTGAACTTACCTCGATTCTATTGCTGGTGTTTCTTTTTCTTCCTCTTTAGAAAGCTTTTAAACTGTCTAGTCATCAGAGCGATGTCGTCTTCATCCTCAGGTTCTGATAGATCACTCTCCGACTCCTCCACTTTCAGTACTATGTTCTTCTCCCTTCATGGTTCACCTGCATCAATCTTTCTTTGACTCACTCCTTACTCTTAAGCAATTAATGATTCAAGAAGATTGTTAATAAAGTAAACATTTAGTCTTTAGACTCTGTAATCGCAGTTATTTTAGCATCATATGTAGTAGGCAAATAATGAAGTATCTTATTAACCATTCAGCATTCGTTAGTTCCCTACCCAATGCATATAAAGAGGTGACTATTTATATGAATCTTATGTACATGTTAGAAATAGATTAATTAGGTTTCATGAGAAATAATTCATAGTCAGCCAATAAGATATTAAGTCTGGATTATTTAACTTCATTAGTCCCTTGATATGTTATATAAAGTCTATCCCATATATCCTTTCCATTCTTGCAAGTGGAAACCCGCATGTAATCCTCTGACTTAAGTGCATAAAAGAAACTATTTAAACATTCAGCATTAAGTTATGCTAAGTAGCGTTCTTCTATAGTCTAATCCACAAATGGTGTTTTTACACTAATGCCATCAACTAGTCTAGTTGGTTTTATATATCCTTCTTGAACTAAAATCCACATGCGATAATCAAGTGACTGTAAAAATGTAGACATATGTGTTTTCTAAAAATCAAAAGAAATATTGTCAAATAAGGGAGGTCTAGTTATAGAGTAACCTTCAGGTGTGTTTCGGTTTTCAAATGTACTCATGGTTGTTAATCAAAAAGTAGTCTAAACTTATGGTTTTGAAACTTAGCTTTGATACCACTTGTTGAAACTTGTTAATTATGAATTAGGTTTTTAGACCTAAGTTTATGTCCCAATGGCAAACCAAGAGGGAGGGGTGAATTGATAATTTAAAAAAATTTCCTCTTATTAATTAGAATTTTAAGAGTTTAAAACTAATGAAATTTTTAGTGATTTAAAAAAAAAAATCAACCACAGATATCAATAAAACTAAAAATAAAAAGCAGCGGAAAATAAAGACACAAGATTTATAATGGTTCGATCAAACACCACCTACATCCACTCCCTAAAGTCTCCCACTTCAGGTATTGCACTATTACCACTAATGTCTCTCCTTTTGCTCACACAGCAAGGTAGAGAAGCCTTCACAAAAACTCTCTTTCACCACTACCTGGTGCGGCAGAGAACCGTCATCATTTTACTCCCTTGAAGTATAGGCAGAGTACCGTCATCCTTTTACACCCTCCAAGTGTAGGCAGAGTACCATCATCCTTTTACACCCTCTAAGTGTAGACAGAGAACCTTTGGCTATTCACACTCTCCAAGTGTAGGCAGAGAACCTTCGGCTGTTCACACTCTCCAAGTGTAGGCAGAGAACCTTTGGCTATTCACACTCTCCAAGTGTTAGACAGAGAACCTTTGGCTGTTTACACTCCTTAAGTGTCGGCAGAGAACTAGATCTTCTTGAAAGATCTCCTCACGAGAAATCTAGAAGGACAAGGGAAAAGAATAAAATAATCCCAAATCAAAAACAGAGATCCTTACCTTTGAATAACCAAGTGAACCCTTCACTCTCCAGTAGTAAGAAATCTCCTTCACACACTCTCTCTCACTCTCTCCTTCAAATTCTCATCGGTATGCATGAAGAACAAGTGACAAAAAGATCTTAAGATAGTCTAACTTGGACCTTTTATAGAAAAGATATGAAAAACCATCCAAAAACTATATTTTTCAATTTCGTATGTACGAACAGTGTAAAAACTATTGCGTATGAACTATATGTGAATCAATACAAACTTTCTTCGTACTTGATAATTATCTCGTACGAACTATGTTCGTCATGTATGAATCATTATTCTCAAGGTTCGTTGGTATAAAATGTAGGACAGACAACAAGTTTAATGAATAGAGGACATCATCCTAGGATGAACTGGCAACATCGTTTGGATTAAAAGTTCAAAAGCACAAATCCAGAGGACTTCATCCTGGGATAAATGGGTTAAATCGTCTGGACAAATAGTTTAAAGCACAAGTCCAGAGAACATCCTGGGACGAATGGGTTAAATCATCTAGACGAATACTTCAAAGCACAAGTCTAGAGGACATCGTCCTAGGATAAAAGGTTTAATTCTTCTGGACAAATAGTTCAAAGCACAAGTCCAGAGGACGTCATCCTGGGATGAAAGGGTCAATTCGTCTAGACAAATAGTTCAAAGCACAAGTCCAGAGGACATCATTCTGGGATGAAAGGGTAAATTCGTCTCAAAACACAAGTCCAGAGGACATCATCCTAGGATGAAATGGTAAATTCATCTGGACGAATAAGAATTAGAAAAATTTTCACCTGTTCTATTTGTTTCATTGCTCTTTTTGGGATTATAACTGACCAGATCATCCTGTACTAACATGGTTCGTACTGTATGATCAGTTTTAAAAATTATGAATTTTAACTCTCCCTCGGTGTGTATGTGTGTGTGCGCGCGCGCTAAGTTACTCAATTTATAATCACACTCTCTTATACTCAAATAAAATGAAAAATACATACTCCAATTTTACAAAACATTCTAAGCAGATCTTGATTTGAAGTCTTCAATAATCTCGAGTATGACTTCCCTGAAATGTTAGTACACACAAGAGCAAATACAAATATTCCATAATGTTTTAGGAGAAAACAATAATATTTAGAATCATAAAAAACATACAAGTTGCAAGAGTATAAAATATGTAAAGCTAAGTAGCAACTCTCTCAACACATACAACAAGCCCTAGACCATAACATAGATTCCCAACTCAAAGTATCAAGGATATAACTTTAGAAAAAAAAAAAACAACAAAGCAAAATGCTCACAAGAACTCTCGCTTTATATGGTTAAATTATCAAAGTAGGAAAAGTAGCAAAAGGACAAACTCTTTCTCCCCAAAGCTCTAAAATTAAAACAAACTCTCTCTTATTTTAGGATTATTAGAAAAACATAAATTAAGTTGACTTAATTAGGAAACCTAAATATCTAATTTTTAAAATTTTAGGCAAGATCTAACAATTTTATCCTATCATTATACAATAAGATTTGTAAATTTGAGCATATTCTTAAAAATATCTCTATTTGATTAAACTATTTGATATGATTGTAAAATATGATATATTTTCAATATTTGACTTTAATTCATTCATGAATGCACACTTATTCATTAGGTAAACTGCTTATTGCATCATATACTCCAATATATATCATATAGTACGATTATTTTAATTTTATAATTCACCTTTTTTTAGGAGCCAATGATAGTCATGTCATTACATTATAATTGATTCTACGGTCCAATTACATCGTATGGTATGATAAATTTAAAATTTTAAATTTTGAAATTTTTGGCAATCAATACAACTTAATTCCTCAGAATTTCAAAAAAATGTTGTATACATCATATAGTATGATATATTATCAAAAAATTTGATTTGTCAAAGATTAAATTATATTGGGTTAACTATTTAACAAAATTTTTATTTTAATTATACTTTTGTGTTTGTATTCTTAGTTATTTCTCACAAATCATATACCAGACAAGTACAAGAAGACATAGCTAAAAAATAAATATATAAATTCTAGATTTTCGATAATCTTCTTTTATCTTAATGGCTTTAATTCTAAGTAGATATTTCCTACTTTAGTTTAGACTGAGTGCACTTTCATCAGCTTGTCATAGCCATCATATTTGTGTGTCTAATCTTTTGTTTTCCTTCTTTTCATGTTAACCTATAATTATTTGTGCAACTAGATAGTCTTTGCATAGAAAATTATTTGCAAATAATCAACACAATGATTAAAATTTGTGGTCATTAAAATCTCAAAAAAGCTTTTAGGTTGATGGGATTTAACAATACATCTTTTTTGGACAATCTCATGGAATGTCAAGTATTTAACATAAAAGATCAAAGTACACCTAAAGTAAACCTTAAGTTAGCCAAGTTTATAGACATTTAGAGGTATAGTTTAACTAAGAGAATTTTTAGATATAAGGAGTTATAACTTTGTTTGCAATTTCAAAACCTAACTACTTATCATTAGTAATTCATTTATATCTACTCTACTCAAGCATCTATTGTTCATAAGCTCCATTCGGTCTCTACCTCTGCTATCAAGGTAAAATGTATTTTTACTAATAATTATTTGGATTATCCAAAATTAGCTCAAGTTATTCCTAAACCTATTATTACTCAGATCATACAAATTTCCTTAAATTTGCTGCTGAGGATCTTTTGTTGTGTAATATGACTAGTAATTGCATCTTTAGTATTAAGGATGCTTTGAATAATTTTAGCACAAAACATTCTACTTCTAATTTTTTTACTATGTTATGGTATAAAATTATTCCTACTATAATTGATACTTTCATTTGAAGGACTATGCATAATTATGTGCCTATTGATAAGATCTTATTGAAAAGAGGCTTCATTTTGGCTTCCAATTGACAATGTTGTTACTAAATTGAGAATATGCATCTTGTTTATATTTATGGGCCTATTGCTACTAAAATTAGGATTTATTTCGAGGTCCTTTTCAAACTTACTTATTTAAAGGGAAATATTTCGCTCAAGTATATCCTTTATCTATGGTTTACTAATTCTAGAGGTCATATTACCAACCTTATTCCTTGTCTTATTATCTGGTATCATTGGATTGCTAAGAATGACTCTCTTTTTAACAATATTTCTATGAATCATGATCAAATTATTAGAAATGTTAAAGAAAAAGTTAGTAGGTTATTTAATGTCAATCTTTTGAATTCTAAGAATTTTGAAGGTTTTTTCCATGTTGATAAAAATTTTGGTTTAGTCCATCATGACAAGTACAACAATGATGGGTCTAGGTTTAGTTATGGGATTAAACCTCCTCAAAATATGTTCAAGTTAAATATGGATGGTTTGGTGAAAGGGGAGATGTGTGGCTATGGTGGTATCATTAGAGATTTTAATGGTAATTTTTTTACTGCTTATGTTAGCCCACTTCCTAAATGCTCTGTTATTGTTTCTAAACTTTCTACCATCATTTCTGGTTTGTAATTATATCTTTTTTACTTGGTCTGGTTAATATTTGGATTGAAGTTGATGATTTACACATGCTTTTTTGCCTCAAAGATAATGTTGAGAAGAGTTGCAGTACAGAATTATTTTATCTTATTTGAGAAAATGAAGCAACTATTTATCTTCTTTAATGTAAAGTTGACACATATTAATAAAGAAGACAATGCTTGTGCTGATTAGTTAGATAATCATGGTTATATTCTCCTATTTCGTACTTTATTTTCTTATAATCAGCTACCTTCCTTAGTTAAAGGCATCATTAGGTTAGATAAACTTAACTTTCCTTATGTTAGAACTTAATTTTTGCAATATTAGGCTAGGTTTTGGCTTATTTGTTATTCTTCTATTTTAGACTTAGTTGGCTGTTTTCAGGTAGTGAATGTTAAGAGTGCTATCAACATTCTACTTCCCATGGTTCATGGTCAGTAGTCTATTTTTTTGGGAATGTTTGTTTAGTTACAAACTTTACACATAGTTTCATTTTCTATTTTTCTTTTTGTTTCACTACTTTGAATAGGAAGGGAATTTATCATCTTGTGTTGGTTGGCTCTTTCTAGGGTTCAGTTTTTATGATCTGGAAGAATCATCATTTTGGGCCAAATATGAATTGAAAAAGTTTCATTTTGAAGTATTCCAATCAACATTAGTTTTATAATCATTCTAGAAATATTTTAGTTTTTCATTCAGCTGCTATCTGCTGTGATTGGACTGTTTTGAGTGATGATTGGATTAATTTTCAGGTTGATCATTACAATCATTGCTTCTCGTCTACTCCCTGGGTTGATGTGTTTTGGCTATTAGGCTTTCCCCTATTTTGGCATTTCAGGTGGGGCTATCTGATTATGTCCTTTCTAGGGTTTCTATATTTTGACTTACTAGTTTTTTCTATTATTCTATTGGAGATGAAAGCTATGAATGATCATTGTGTCTTGAGTTTTTTTGTTGATAGTGGGGTAAAGTTTTGTGGTTGTGTGGCACTTATATTTTGGATCCTATGCTTCCCCTTATATTCCAATGGTAATTCCAAGTGCAGGATCCTCGTGAGTCTGGGTGGGCATGGGACTAGATTGAAGTGGCATATGGGTTTCAATCAAGATAGTAAAATATATACTACATGTATGAGCTTAAATGGCCACTCTCATCGCAGTTTTCCCTTCTATCTTACTTGTTTTTTTTTTTTTTTTTTCAGATGGACTTATGGAATTATGAAGTTTGGATAAATTGGATGGTGAGGTCTTTAGTTTGGTGGCATAATTTATGTATCTTTTCTACTTTTTTTTTTTCAAAATAGTTTGTCTAGCTCATTCTTTTCAGTCCTCGGTTGCTTTTGATTTACTAACAGTGTGGCTTTCTTTATGTTGTTTTCATAATCTTCTTGGTACCTTGGTGGTTTTTGTTGTTGGTCTAGCTGAATGCTTAACATTTCAGTTGCTGTGGGATTGGGGTTTTATGGGTTAGGATTGTGTTATTTTGGTCGGTTCGTAGTCTTTGATTCTATGTATTTTTTACTTGATGATGTTCAAGTTGATGCTAAATTGTTGTTACTTATTGATGGCCTTTTGGCCTAATACTTTGCAGCTCTTCATGCTTGTCATTTTGTTTACTAATAACTTTGGGAGCTGGGTTTCCGTCTACAAGCAAGTTCTTGGTCGATTAATTTTATTTTGCTTTTCTTCTTATGTGATGAGCATATGTGGTTTGTTGATGGGTTACCTCTACTTTACAATTTATATTTTGTTTTCATTATTATTTCTTGCTCTTACATTTTCCCTATTGTTGTTTAATTATTTTTGAAGGGGATTATTACTGATATCATTCTGCTGACTAGAATTTTTGGGAGAAAGATTGTGCTTGAAGAATATCAGATGATATTGTCTCTTTTTTGGGGTGTGGGCTGCTTGCCCCATTCTAGAATGTACCTAGGTTCTTATGTATTTTTTTCTTCGTAGGGACCTTGATCTTGTATGATCTTTTTCGCCTTTTTTGTAGCTCTTTTTAATATGGATTTTAATGAGGACATCATCCACCATCCTTAACAAATACAAATGTCCACAATCACCAATCATCAAATGAGTTGATGCCCACTGTTGTCTCTCTCTTTCATCTTTCTCATGTAGTGCACCAATCATCACTGGAGGCCATCCTTGCTCACCCTCCTCCATCATCATCAACCAACATCTGATGTTACTCATCCTTCGTTACTTTTTATCTACTGATGTCAGCAACCATCTTCTCTTATTGCCAATTTGCTTTGATAACCACCATCAATCATGCAACTATCACTAACATTTGTTTTATTTCAATGCCTTCAAATACTCTTTACAAAAAATATAACCACACTTCAAATCATATAATCACACTTTCTCTAACTCTATTGATAGTCTTTTTTTCTTTTTATGTAACATATACTAGTAAAGTGAAACTTATATAGTGTTGTTGCCCCAACTATGTTAGGCTTCATGGATTTTATTTTTTTTTTAAGTTTTTCATATTAAAATTGCTACATCTCCTAAGAATTTTTCATCATTTATTAATACATATGCATTTTTTATGCAATATTAAGATGATAAACTCCTCCACTATTGCCATAAATATTCTTGTACATAATAATTTATGAATATAATCATATGAAATAATTTTATAATTTTCATACACTCAATTAAGTATCTTATTTGACACTGAAATAGTTGTATATGAACTATAATTATAAAAAAATTAAATATATATATTATTGTTATTTGAATTATTATGTGATATCCAAAATGATCATGAGATATATTTTACAAAGAAGTGATTTATATAAAACTCCCTATTGTTCTTTAGTTTACCATGTTATTCAAATAATGATAAATCGATTTTAGTTTTAATTTTTTCAAATACTAAAATTTTTCAGTTTTGATCGTTAAAATAATTTTATAATTTTTTTATGCAAATATAATTTTAGTTTCACTTAATTTCTTAATACAAATTATTTTAAAAACTTGATTACAAATTTTAAATAAAGTAAATTATTTAATTTAAATATTAGTTACAACTCAAAGAGCTTTTTATAGTGTTTAATGATAAAATTATAATACAATTAAAAAGTAAACCGTCTCTCGTGATGCTCCTTTCGTTCTGCTAGGGCTTTGCCCTAGCTGCTCCTTTAGTGAATTTTTTATGCTCTCCGCCTCCAATTCTCGGATTGCATCATTCTGGAGTCTGTAGGAAAGTCTCCTTTCCTTCTCCTCTTATTATTCTGCTTTCGTTGCTATTTTTTCTGGTTTGGCAGCCTCGTCCTGTCCTCCTCCGGCCCTTTGTAGCCACAATGGCAGCCCAACATGTTGTTGATCCTAGTTTTTTGAATGGCTCATTTAAATCTTCGTCGTTTTTTGATGCCCTTCTTGGTTTCTTCATCGACTAATTGTTTTCCTGAGCTCTGTCAAGGATCTTTCAGTGGTTTACCCTCGTTGTGGGTTTCTGAGGAAGAAATTAGAGCTCTTTTTTTTCCTTTTCAATTCACTTTGATTTGTTTTTTTCCTAAGAGACATCCGTCTCTGGATGCTATTCACAATTTTTTTTTTTTACTTTAAAGCTTATTTTTGAATTCTCTTCCACTGTTCTTGATCAGACACACATTTTGATTAAACTTTCTAATGACTTAGATTATAGAAGAGTGTTTTGCCATCGTTCCTATTTGATGAATAACTGTTTCAAGAAACTCACTAAATGGTCCCTACTCCTAGATGTCGATTTTGAATTTCTGGTTATAATAATTTAGGTTTCCTTTACTAATATAAGACCACATCTTTACTCTCCCCGTATGCTCCACTCTTTGGGTTCTATGTTCAGTCAACCATCGAAGGTTGATAGTGCCACTTCCATTGGATCTAGGCCATCCCTTGGGCCAGTTTTAGTGGAACTGGACATTACTAAAAGCTTTCCATCTCAAATTTGGCTTAGGCCTGAGGAGTTTGGGCATATCCAAAAGGTGCAAATGGAGGTTTCTCATGATTTATGTGAGTCTTGTAAGCATCTTGGTTATCTTAGGGGTGAGTGTGCTTCTTCTTCTATGTCTAATCCCCATTCTCTTCCTATTGGGGTTAAGCGTCAAGCTTTGTTTGTTAATGAGGAAAAGGTTGGGGAGGATCCAAATGTTGTGGATCATTCTTTGGCTGCTTATGAGGAAAAGGTTGGGGCGGATATGAATGTTGTGGATCGTCCGGTGGAAATTTTGGTTCTTAGGATTGTAGGCTGTGCTGTTGGTCCTATGGCTTTTGCTAAGGGCCATGTTGTTTCAGATATTAAAAATGTTAATACTTGAGGCTTTAATAGGGATTCTGGTATCCCTATTATCAGTGTTGGTTCAGTGGGTGTAAGGAAGCTGCTGGTATAAATTTGGATACTGCGGGCTTGGATTCTAATGTTGTGGATGCCTTGAGCAATATCCCTTGCATGGTTAATCATGTTTCTACCCCTATTCCATCTCCCACTAATGTTTATGATGAGGAAGAATTTTTTTTTTCTAACTAGCCCTTTGATGCCAATTTCTCTGACTCCAAACTCTGATGTTCTGGGTCATGATGGTTGTGTGGGTTTTGCCTCTAATCCTTTAGGGGCGGTTGGTAATTGCGATTATATGGCTAGTATGGTTGTTGAGGCTTCGGTTGTTCCTGAAGGGACTTTGGGTGGGGATGTGATTTATCCTTTTGTCAACTTGGTTTTGCCGACAACTTTTGTTGATATTCCTATTTTAGTTATGTCCAATGCGGAGTTAAAAGCCCATCTAGCCGCCTCAGTGAGTAAATCCTGCATGGACCATTTGGATTGGTCAAATGTGTCCGACGACGATTTTGATGAGAATGAAAATGAGTTCCAAGAATTTCAAGATAAGTTGTATTTTGTGGCAGGCCGATTTGTTGAACAAGCTATTTCTAGTGGTGTTGGGAAAAGGTCTAAAAATAAATCAAGGAAAAAATAGCGATTCTGGCTATGCTTGTGTGGTTTTTCATTTGGATGCTCGCTATGATGAGGCAATCTTGTAACCTTGGGTTGGCCTTGAGCTGGCAACCTTGGTGGTTAGTGTGGCTAGTGCCTTATGGTGTTGCTTATTTTACTTCGGCTGGTTGCTATGTAGCTTATTCTGCTAATGAATGGTCAACTCTTAGCTACTCGATGGGTGCAGTATTACCAAACTGAGTCCTCTTTGTTGGCTTTTTATACGGCATGTTTTATCTGCTTAGCTAGGCCTTTTGCAATGTTGGGAGTTTTTGCTGTTTTTGTGCGTTGTTGGCTTTGTTTGGTTATTGTAATTATCCTTTTTGTTTCAATAAAATTTGGGGCTAGTCCCCTTTCCGTTAAAAAAACTAAAATAAAAAAATGATAAAATTATATTAGAATTTCGAAGGCTACTCAAAATTTAATAAGTTTCAATTAAAATAATTAAATTTGATTGATTTGTTAGCTTAATCAAATTAAATTTTCGAAAAATTCTTGATTTTCAGTCAAACCCATAAATTTGGTCAGTTTTGAAATAATAAGAGATCATTTTGGAATCAATTTTATTCTTAATTAATTTTAATAACCGGATTTAAATTGTTTCTTATTGAGTTCAGTTGATTTATTTTTTTATAATTTAATATAATTTGGCTATAAAAAATAGGATATTAAATTATAATGTTTTCTTGAACATTTTTTATTTTAATTCGGTAGTAAAATTTTCGTCGTGCATAAGTTCAATTTTCATTAATAATAGTATATTATAGTGGAGGAAGATATAAATATAGTTTTTATTATTTTGGATTTTAAAAACTAATAAGTTTGCCAAAAAAAGGTATATTTGGAATCAAATTAGTCATCTAAAATATTTAAATCTAAACGACCAAATAAAAATTGGAGAAGTCCAGGTCAAAATTTTATAAGATAGATTTTAAAAATTAAGAATTTATTATAAGATAAGTATAATATAAAAATTAAGTGATAAATTATATTAAATTTATGTCACAATAAATTTTAAATTTTAAAAATTTATTCTTATAAATTTTAGTCAGAACATTATAGAGGTCAAACTTAGGGTCTACAGATTTTCATTTGATGAAGATATTATTAGTAGAATTCAAATTGGATTGTTGCAGTTGTGGAATTTATCAGGCCTACTGTGTGACGGAAAAGCACCCCTCAAACTTAAAAGAAAATTCTAGTGGTGAGACATGCAATACTTTATGTTGCAAATTGTTCGACATTAAATGCGAAGCCGGAGAAGACTTAGGGTTCGTTTGGGACGACTTTTTTATTGTTTTCTAAAACGGAGTTTTAGTTCAAATTTTTTTTATTTTTGTACTAAAACTCTATTTTAGAAACCAATAAAAAGCCATCCCAAACGAAGCCTTAGAAAGTATTAGAAATGACCCTTTTTATTATCTTTGAACGAAAATTTGATTTTAACATGACAATGAAAAAAAAGATTCATATTGTTGTCCCCACCTATAAAGGAATAGTTATTACGTCCGGTAAAAACCGAACGTATCTGAATGTATACTGAGCAATACTGAGTTCTCAATATCGAGTTTCAGGTGACGTGACGAGTGGGTATTGGCCTATGAATGCATTCGGTGAACGGACATAATAATTGTTCCCTATAAATGCTTGATGTTGTAGTTGTTTGGTTGTTGTTAGAATATTATGACCTAAAATTTCTCCCACACACATCAATAATAATAATAATAATAATAATAATAATAATAATAATAATAAAGCAATGAACTAACTACCCCCGAAAAAAAAAAACTTTGGAAAATAAAATTTTAAAATTTTATATTTAAATAGAAAATAAGTAAAAAAAAGTGCCATGAGATCTATTTTGGTTCTAATTTTATTTTTTCAAAATATTATTTTATTCCACTTAAGTTTACTAGATGATCAATTCATCTTATAAAAATTCCATTCTACACAATCTTTATTTTTAAATATTTAAATAATAACACACATTATATATATATATATATATATATATATATATATATATATATATATATTTAACAACTGACTCTAAGGCGGTCAAGGTGAAGGAAGATCGGAAGCGCATAAGCTTCCTCCTGGAATTCGTTGGGATGGAATCCTCCAACTACCTCCCTCCTCACGAACTATCGCCGACGTATTTTCGGTCAAATCTAACATCCCGGAATTTATATTCTCTTTCAGATTAGTTGGGAACTTGGGCTTGAAGCCAAAGATTATCTGCCATTTATTTATTTATTTATTGCGGTTTTTTTATATGAAATGAGTTTTAGCTTGTTCGAAACCGGCTTGAATTTGACTCATTGGTTGTACCAGATCTATATCAGGTTATATTCTTCTCACATTTTTTGTGCTGAATAAATATTGTTTAAATAACAAAATCAATTGAAATGGATCATAATAAATTAAGCATGCATGCAACTCATCGGCTGTTGTTGGCGGCCAATGGCCACTTTACATCTAGAGGTTTGAGCAACAACTATGGACTCTTGCATACGAAGACGACTCTCATTTATAGACTCACGCCCTACATATCGGATTCTAAAGACTTAGGCATTCTCCTTGAATGACTCACATAGGGAACTCACCTCTAAACTGGGAGCTACGAAAAAGGTAGGGATCCTCATGGAACCATATTCACTACGCCACATGTGCATGATGGTTTGCAACAATGATACTATACATTGTACATTATATAAATATATTTCCAAGTTTAGCATTCTTTGTAGCCATCAAAGCCTTATAAATAAGGGATAATGAAGTATATTTTTTTATTTCCTAGCATACAAACAGCTCATTAGAGAAATGTTGTTAAAACTTTAAATATTGGCTTAGCCACATCTCCAAGCGAAGGGCAGGATGTGTCCAGACCGAGGTTTATTGTGCATAGATCCACCAACTGACCTACAGAGAAATAAACATGATACGAAATAATACGGAATAAGTCTATCATTAAAATATTAGATATTAATATTTTATAATAATTATATAAATTAAATAAATAGGAAAATCCGAAATAAAGAAAAAAAAATTGTCTCAAGAAAAAACACAACTCTTCAATATTCTTCCTTTTAGCTCAACTTTATGAATTTCATTTTATTTTAACTTACTTCCCTTTTAAATATTAGTGGAATATATCAGTTTCAAAAAAAAAAAAAAAAAATCTTTTTGTGGGAAGAGGGGAGGCTAGGGAGACTGGGCGTTTGCTGGCCTGATGCAAAGGATTCAAGGAGACTGTTTGGATGATGGTGTCAAATACGCACAAGAAATTATTTTATGCAGAAGCGGACTCCGTCTGGATGTCTAAGCCCGTAGCTTGTATCGCTCTGTACTGTGCATCGGTACTGCTCGGTACCGCAGCTCGGTATGACTGATGTGACTCATTCTGATTGATATCCGTCAGTGTTGCTCGGTACCGCAGCTCGTCATGACGTCACCACAGAATAATCTCTTCAAACACACAGGTTATTCAAGAACTTACATGTTATTCATGTGTCCCAGATATTAGTTTAATTTTTAAATTGGGCAAATAGGTGATGCATTTAGCGTGTCGAAAGTATATCATCACATGTGCATCCATATTGCAAACTGCTTTCTAAATAGCAACCATAGGTCAAGCTTCTTGTCTTATTATGAATTACAACCATGCTGACTCGTGACTGCTCTTGAGCTAATTATATAGTACGGGCTTCTTTGATGGGTTGGATGTTGATATTATTGGTCTAGTTAGTGATTATAAGAAATGCTTTATTTAATTATAAAGTGGGAAATATGTTAGTTACCTCTTTGATTTTTAAGGCGTGGAGATTTTATATTACAATTGTTGTATTCAAATTTGTCTATAAATAATATCCGACTTTATTAGCAGGCAAATTTTTTTAGGGGTGACCATGAACCTATGTCAAACTAGAGAAAAAATAGTATGCTAGAGAAAATCCATAACGAATTGCTTAAGTGCTCAATATCGCACTCAATTGAAAGATGTAAGAAGATGCAGAGGATGTAAAAGATAAGGGATTAAATAGAAAAAAATTTCAAAATCCTTATTTTCATCCCTTATTTATAGGGATCATAGTGTTATATAAACTGTTACATCAAAAGCAAGAATAAATAATACACTAACTCAAATGATTCTAAGTATAAACTAAACTAGACATCTATTATGTCATGACTATTTGAGGAGGATGGTGTTGAATGTCTCTTAATGATCTTTGTCTAGACGAGTTCAGAGGTGCCGAGTAGGTTTGGTTGAGTGCACTTGAGTTAGTCCATCAAAGAGTGATGAGCTGAGAGGGATTTATTGCTAGCAGGTTGGTTGTGGTTGATGGAAACACATTTGAATGCTTTAGATTGCCTTCAAAGAGAAAAACTCGAGAGTTTGTTATAATGTGAAAAGAGAGATTTAAGTAAGGTGTGTTGAGTCTAGTAAATAGGTTGTTAGACTTAAGTTGATGTCCCAAGGCTACCAAGAGGGGGGTGAATTGGTATTTTAAAAATTTAAACCCTCTTTGAAAATGTGTTGAACCGAAATAAAAATTTTTATTAAGTTTTTATAGAAAACGTTTTTCAACCACAAAGTTTTTTAAACAAAAAATGCGGAAAAGTAAACACAGTAAAGTAAATGATACCAGATTTATAGTGGTTCGGTCTAAACCAGAGCTACATCCACTCCCCAGAGGCACCCTCTGAGTATTGCACTAATACCAATAGTGATTCTCCTTTTGCACCCATAGCAAGGCGGAGAAGCCTTTACAAAACACTCTTTTCACCACTACCCGGTATGGCAGAGAACCGTCGTCCTTTTACACAATCCCCAGTGTTGGTAGAGAACCGTCCGTCCTTTCACAATCTCCTAGTGTGGGCAGAGAACCCTTCGTCCTTTCACACTCTCCTAGTGTGGGCAGAGAACCCTTCGTCCTTTCACACTCCCCTAGTGTGGGTAGAGAACCCTTTGGCTGTTCACACTCTCCTAGTGTGGGCAGAGAACCCTTCAGCTATTCACACTCTCCAAGTGTCGGTAGCGAACCGGATCTCCTTAACAGATCTTCTCACAAGAATCTAGAAGGAAGAAAGAAAATAGTGAAGTAATCCCAATTCACAAGTAGAGATTCTTACCTTTAAACTCCAAGTGAAGCCTTCACGCTCCAGTGGTAGGAATCCTCCTTTGAATGCACTCTTACACTCTCCTTGGCTATTCTCTCAAAAGACACGAAGATCAAATGACAAAAAGATTGGGTGGCAGTCTAATTTGGACTAATATACAAAAGACAAGAAAAACTGCCCAAAAACTGCAAGTTTTTAATTCTGTACGCAGTGGATCGTCCCGTACGATCGTGGATCGTCCTTAACGATATTACTTAAAAGCCTTGAAACGAACCTGTTTGTACATGTGTACGAAATGATTCGTACAAACTGATCGACCCGTATGAACCAAGTTTGTCCGGTACGAACGGTTATTACAAGGTCGGTTCCAAAAACTGCAGAAAAATCGTTCTAAGAAGGTTGTATCGTCTGGACGAAAATTTGTTCGTCTGGATGAAATTTTTACAGAGACCAGATCGTCCTGGACGATATTTAATTTCGTCTGGACAAAAATCTTACAGAGAGCAAATCGTCATGTACGATAATTTAATTTCGTCTGGACGAAAATCTTAAAGAGACCAGATCGTCCTGGACGATATTTAATTTCTTCTGGATGAAAATCTTACAGAGAGCAAATCGTCATGTACGATAATTTAATTTCGTCTGGACGAAAATTTTACAGAGAACAAATCCTCCCGGACGATTTTTAATTTCGTCCTGGATGAAGAGGACTTCGAAAATTTTTCTGGCCAGTTCCTATTCGTTCTATGTGATCTTAATAGGAGATAACTGTCTGATCGTCCCGTACGAACTGATATCGTCCCGTATGATCAGTACAAATTTTATATGATCTCCTTATGTATGTGTGTGTATGTTTTTATTCACTCAATTACAATCACTCCCTTTCAAGTTTATTTCAAAGAAAAGTACAAGCTTCAAATTCACAAAGTATCTCATGCTGAATTTGATTTGAATTCTTCGTAGTCTGGAGTTCAATTTTCCTGAAATGTTAGTACACACAAGAGCAAATACAAATCTTATAAAATTATTAGGAGATAACTATACATTTGAACAATAATGTTTGGAATCATCAAAACTATACAAGTTGTAAAAATGTAAAACATGCAAATAGCAACTATCTTAACAATCTCCCCTTTTTTGATGATGGCAAAACAATTATTGTTTGTATGATCTCAAATTAAAAAAATCTCCTAAACTCTAACTTGAATCAAAATACAAATAAACACAATAATTTCTCCCCCTTTTTGACAACAATAAAAAGTGAAGAAGAAATAGACCAGAAATATAAGTAATTATATGAAATCTATTTGAAAATTTAATCTAAAAAGTGATTGACATAAGGTATGCAATCTAAAACTAATAACATTAGGTAAATCATAGAAATTCATAGAATTTAAGAAGTGATATAACATTATAAATAAGAAGAATTTATCAAAGACATGATTCAATTTAGACATTTGAGATATAGAAAATCATTACAAGAGAGATGAATAAAAATTCTATATTTCAAAGTTCAATAGAAATATAAATGAACATAAGATCAATTTGAATTAAGAGATTGAAAGAATATGAAAAGAAGAGATTTACCACATGTGGCGCTTTGCACATCTTTTTCAAATTTTTGGCACATTTTTGTGCATCTTTTTACATTTGGCTTATTTTGTGCATCTTTTTCACATTTGCAAACCTTTGCGCATTCCTTTTGATTTTTGTACACTTTGTATAATTTTCAAGAGTAATTGAAATCAATTCTTTCCAAGATCAATAATCTAAAATTTCAAATTTTTCTAAGTGCATAAATATCACTTGAGCAAAGAAATACAAAATAAGAAAGCATCTAAATTGCAATAATAATATTAATTTTTATGTAATCTAAATGAATAGACATGAAATTAAAAATTCTAATTATAACAAGTTATAAATAAATTTTAAATTTAGAAAGACTAGATATTCTAATGAAATTAATCTCAAATTACAATCTAATTTAAGCACAATTAAGATTAAAAAGACTAATTAAATTCATAAAAACTAATCACATTTCAAAAATAATCCAAATTTAAAGCAAATACAACATATATTGATATTATTGAAAAAGATTACAAAATTACTTCATAATATCAATACTAAAATAAAAAGGAAAAAAAATACACTGAACTTTTAACACAACTAAAACAAACTAAAACAAACACTAATACAACAAAAATCTAGAAAATCATCACTCAAATTTCTATTCTTCTGGAGGAGGAGGAATGCCATCAAATAAGTTGAAGTAGGAAGTCATCAACATAACATTGGTATTAATTTCATGAACTTCATTTCTTATACTACCAATGTCCTGTTGCTGCTGCTGAAGTTTAGCATCAATTTGATCAAATCGTTGATCAAAATGAGTTTCAAGTCTATCAAATTTCTCAATCAAATTCTGATAATTTGATTGAGGTGCAGATGTTTTCTCTCCTTCTTCTTCTTCTTCAGAAGCACTGGAAGGTGCTTTCTCTTTTTGCTCCTTGAAGATTGCTCTAAAAGAAGCATCATTGTAGTAGACCGGCTCCTCATATTCTTCATCAGGATGCACTAGATTGTATTTCTTTTCTAAAATAAATGTAATCAAGTGACCCAATGAAATATTCTTTTTTCTTTTCTGATCAGCATGCCCAATTTCGGAAAGCCCATAAAGATGATCTAAGATAAGTTGGGCTTCATCAATAGGACTATTATTCATAATAAAAAAAGTCACAACAGAAAGGAGTGGAGTAATGTTGATTCTATCACCAGCTTTTGGAATAATAGAAGATCTAAGAATGTGCTGGATGATTCGAGCATTTTTGGTCATTCCAGAAACTCTAGCAATATGATAATCTAAGCCATTTCCTCTAATCACCCTATTGATTTCAAACCACTTGAAGGTGTTATCGTTCATAAGGGTGTGGGCTTTAAAACCTTCAATTCTTAAGTTGAGAAAAGCACCTAAGTCATGCTTAGTGATTTCAACTTTTTGTTTAAACACATAAGAACTGACAGAAGAGTGATCGGAGTTGAAACTCATATTGGCTAGGAAGTAAAGGAAAGTCTGTCTATTGTAGAGGTGGATGAGATATAAGATAAATCCAAACTGAGTGGAAGCAAAAAGGTGCATTACCTTGAATTTATCTCACTTTGAATCAGAATGCGAGGAGTGATTTTTGCAGAAGCAAATCGAGGAAAGGATTCCTCATTTGCTTTTGAAAGAAAGTTTTCAGAAGCATTCCTATGAGGTTTCTTTGCTAACACCTTTTGTCGCTTGCTAGAGGAGGCCATTGTTGATTTGGAAGTCGAAAGGTATTGAAAGAGATGTTTAGAGATGTGATTGTTGAGGTAGAAAGCCTTCTTATTTAAAGAAAACGATACGTTTGTCCTGGACGAAAATTATCGTTCGTCTGGACGAAACAATTTCGTACAGACGATTAAATTCGTCCAAAATGTAACCAACACAATTTACGATACGTCCTTTCGTACAAACTTTTTGACTTGACCGATTGTACAGACGAAAACGTTTCGTACAGACGATCAAAAGTAATTCGTTTTAATGTCAGTTGAAAACCGTCCCTCGCTATGAATCGACGTCTGTTCGTCTAGACGAACCAAAAGTTCATACGGACGAAGTTCATAATTAAAACTGCCTTATCCATTCAACTGCTGCATTCAATCGTCCCGACGTTTGAGAGAGAAAAAAATTTTGTCCTAGACGATCATTCAGATCGTACAGACGAACTACATTAAAAACTACTCTCAAGACGTTCCATATCACGCAAACTGAATTTTACACACATCGTCCCGTACGAAAAATTTTATCCCGGACGATTTCCACATTTTTAGATTTTTGAATTTTTATTAAAGAAAATCAAACAAAACACAAATCACAATACACTATGACAAATGCACAAACTCTAAAAATAAAATCAATCAAAACACAAAAAAAAAAATCACAAAAACATAAAAACATAAAAACATAAATTATGAAAACATAAGTATCAATGTTGCAAAAACGTTTTTATTTAAGCATTCAAATCAATTACACCAAGCCTTGTTCTTAATGTACTGAAAGTATCAAAGGCAAAAGGTTTTGTAAAAATGTCTGCAAGTTGATTTTCAGTTGAAACATGAGTAAGTTCAATTTCTCCCTTGGATACATGATCCCTTATGAAATGATGCCTTATGTCAATGTGTTTGGTTCTAGAATGTTGAATAGGATTTTTGGAAATGCAAATATCACTAGTATTATCAAGGTAGTTGTTGTTAGATAAACAGAGGGCCGTATGAGTAAGATGTTGACCTCAATTCAACCATAAAACCATTACTTGACAGGCACCCTTGATTATTATTTGATCATTTGTTCAATCACTTAACAATCACAAAATGTATATCAATGATATGATCAATGCAAAGCCAAAATACCTCCAATCATTAACCTTCATTCAAAAATTTATATCCCAAATCAAAATTAAATATTAAATTCTCCAGTTGATAGTCCCCAATGATAGTAAACTAATCGCATGTTTAATTACTTATGATAATTAATGATTGTCACTGATAAGAGCATTTAAAATCTTAAATCCTCCTAAATCATTGACTAAATTAAATCTAAATTCAATCCACTGACTAAGCTCATTAATAATTCAAAACTCAACAAATCAAGCGTTAGAACCAAACCCAAAACCCCTTGGTTCATAACCTATTTTTGGAAAATTTTTTGTTGCCCTAAAACATGACTAAATGACCTTGGATTCATGATGTATAACTTGCATATTGAATAGAAATGCCCCTAGAGTCAACCACATTAATTTGAAGGTATTTCAAAACCAACAACCCCTAAAATACAAAGCATTTTCATAGGCTTTAAAACCTTAAAATTTATAGCCTATGCTAATGATCATGTCATATTATGATATTTGACCTTGGTGCCCTCTCTAAAATCATTGTTCATGATCATCATCATTTGAATGATGCTTTGAACTAGCATTAAACCTTGGTTGACCACAAGCCCCTAAAACCCTAAATCATTAAACTAGTAAAACTAAATTATCCTTAAATCTGAACATGGCTCAGTAAAGCCAATCCATGCAACCTACTCCATCATTTCCAAAATAAGATTTGGAGTGCATTAAACCAAATTTCAAGCCTTGGTCTAGCTTATTTGACCAAGTCAACCCTGAGTTGACCAAATAACCCTTTTACCCCTTTAAGCTATATTACATGCGTGGAGACCCCAACAAATATTGGGATAATCTCTAACAAACCCTAAATATTATTAAGAATATATTGAACAAAATTCTAACCCTTCGAAAACTCTGGTTGACCAAACAGACCTTTTAGTCCTTAAACATGCATTTTGAACTAAAGGACCCCACCAAATCATGGGACCGGTTCCAACATATCCAAAATATCATTTTGAATGAGTTGGATCCATCATTGACCCTTTGTCAAACTTGATTGACCAAGTAAACATGGCTAACTAAAACACATCATATACACTTTAAAAAATTTAAGCTCTAGATTTTAACCACATCATTGAATCAAACTTTGGGAGACAACTCATTGGATCACCATGAGTCATCCAAAAAACATTGAGAACATGGGCCAAACAAGTTTAGCCATTTGGATTGAACCAAGTGAATTAAAAGGTGTTTCATTTGCCAAAACAAAACTATACTAAAATTAAATTCCTTAAATGGTTTTAGCAGGTGTGTATTGACCCAATGCATGTGGCCTATGAGACCTTACTCATGGTTTGACCTAGGTCAGCCATTCGGGTTAAACCAAGCCGAACAAAATCTACTTTCTTGGGCCCATTCTTGATCTACCCATATTAGATACAACCAATAATTTGAATAGGCTCTAGAACCTTCACTTAATAACTCATGTTAAGCTTATGCCAACTCAGCTACTAATGTGGAAGGATTCCCTATATTTACATCTCTCTAATGATTGGTTCAACCATAACTCCCTCAAAACCAACCATGTGCTTTCAAAATCTCCAAAACCTACCCTTAGATCTTATTTGTCAATACCTAACCAAAATGGTTTCTTTCCTAGGATTATGGGGCAAGATCTAAGCTCTCCATCTTATTTTCTCTCTCCTATAAATATCCACTCTTCCCATGAGAAAAGTGTGATCAATCAATTTCCCTAGCTCCATAGCCAACTTGTTAGCTCTCGCATATCTTCCTCTACCCTTTGATTGTTCGGTAAAACCTCAAACCATCACAAGAGAGAGAGAGAGAGAGAGAGAGAGAGAGAGAGAGAAGATAATCTCACCTTATCTTTAGATCCAATGGAAACCAGCTCTTGGAGTTTTCTGTAAAATTGAAGAGGATCCTTCAAGCAATCCATAAAGTATAAGATCCTACAAAACCATCCACAATTTAGTGAGTTATCCCTTTTTAAAGTTTAAAATTCAAATGAAAATTCCCAATGATCTTAATGCATGGATTCTCCAAAATCAAGAAATTAGTGACCAAAAAAATAGATACTAAAAGAAATTGGTCGCTAAAGATATCTTTTAGCGACCAAAAATAAGTAAGGCCTCGAAATAATAAGAAAGTGTTATATTAGCCACAAAAAAAATTGGCTGCTATTTTTGTCGCTAAAAGTCTAGATAATTTTTTTTCACAAATATATACATTTCATTTTTGTGACTAATTATTCTTTTCAATTGTGTACAAAATCTCACGCTTCGCAGATATGTCAAGTGTCCAAGGGGGCAGCACTCCTTAACGGGATTCGACCTGTCTGGTCAGGTCGTGGGGTCAAGGGGCAGCGCCCCTATGGGGGTTTTCGGGGGCAGCGCCCCCGAAATTTTTTTTGATTGTAATACTATTTTTGAAATACAAATTAATAAATAAAATGATGAATTTAGTTTAATATAAATGATGAATTAAATTTAATATTTATATTTTTATGATGATAAATCTAATAATTTATTGATAAAATAAATTACAATATATATTATATAAATTTTAACAATTATTTATTTAAATAAAATTTTCCATTACAGCAAAACCTACCTACTCTCGCAATCTTCTCACGCACGCGAACTTCTCATTTTCGCTGTTACCATTTCCCTACCTCTTCAGCGGTGACCTCCAACTGCAATCACCAACAACTGTAATTGATGGACTCCACCTTTCGTGGCCACGATCTTTCTCATTCGCGTGTTGATATGAGTTTCTTCACTCACAGTTCATCGGACAATCCCGCAAATTCGTCTCCCTCAATTTTTCCTTCTCAGGTTATCCCTATCACCCTTATTCTTCTTTTCATTTCAAAATTTCTATGATCTTCTTTATACTATGCTTGGTTTTCATTTTTATGATATCATTCACCATTGTTGATTGTTATATTTGTTTTAAGCGGTTTGGGTTGATTTTCAATGGTTGTGTGGAAAAGATCTAATGATTGTTCATGTGTTGATTTTCACTCTCCTCTCACTATTTTGCATTCAGTATTTTTTTTCTTTTTTACTCAGTCTCTGCTAAAGTTTCTCAGAGTCCGGTGATAGCCTATTAGGCATTTTGTATTTTAGGACTTAGGAGAATATTTTACCTCTGCATATATATGTTTTCCTTTCTCATATATTTTCCCAATTCTGTTAACTCATTTTCTTATCTTTTCTAGATGTGAGTAGTATTTCTTACTGAAATCCCCTCATGCGTCCTCCTAACTGCCATGAATCTTTGTGTTATTGGATTGTTGGAGTATTGAATACCATAGGTTTCTTTTTAATTAGCATTGTAGTTGAATTTTCCTTAAGCATAATAGTTTTTAATAGTGAATTTTCTTCAATGATGTTCTCGTCTTACATATTTTCATGAAAGAAAATATTGGCATATGTAGTTTTGACCTTTGGGACTAATAAATGTTAAAGTAGAGAAGTATCACTTTTTACTCTTGGTTTCAAATAAGAATATGGATTCTTAGAAATGATAGAGATCTATTCAATCTACCAATAATCTCACAAAACTTGCCACTGAGGTATATGTTGAAAAAAAAGGTTAAGCAGATTAGCTTATTTATCAGATTGATCAAAGCTGTCTATGAAGCACATTCTTTCTTATTATCACTCAGCAACTGTTTCTTATTCATGCTAAGGAAATTCTATCTTTTAAAAAAAAAGAAGCTTCTATCAAATCCCATATAGTATTTCATGTCAGTTTGTTCTCCGAACCAGTCTGGCCCAAAGATCTAACATAATGTTGTTCATCACTTGAGAACAGTTCCATAACTATATTTTATTTGGGTAGAAAGGTGTAAAAAAGCCGTGGTATTACCTTTTAACATTGAATTCATCTTTTCTTAGGAGGATAAAAATTTTTAGGTAATTTTATTATAGTTTGTAGGTTTCATTACTAATTGCAGATTAACAAATTCCATTTATACAGCAATTTTAAAACTAACATGGTGGCTAAACTCGAACTTGAGACCTATACCCTTAGAAGCAGGAGAGCATGCAACTATGTTAGATCTCTTTGGTTGCTTTGCATTCATCTTTCATCAGCATGAAAGAGATTTTATTCCTTCTTATATTATAACTACATACAAAGAAAACTAGCAATGCTTGGTCGTCTTTGGTTTTTCTTATATGAACACTTGTAATTCTTGAAACTCAAACAAATATGTCCAAAGGAATTTATTATTTTCTATCTTTTTCTATCTTTTGAGAAGAGATGGGACAGTTCTATGAGATTATTGATGCAGGGAATGTTTCTTCCCAGCACCACCAAAATAATCTATCTTCCATAGGTAATGTCTTGTGTCAAAAATTTGTCTATAAAAACTACCTTTCAGAAGATCTAGAGAGAAACCATCAAAACTGAAAGCTGTAACATAACTGAGAACCAAATTATATATGAATTCTTGAATTCCTGAAGTGCTACTCTTCCAAGTCTTGTGGAAAACCATCTAAAAATAGCTATCTTTCATGGCAAGTACTGTATTCATTCTTGCTTAATCTAGTAAGAACTGCTCTGCTACCAGTGAAAACATGAAAAACTCTTATATAATTGGTCTTGCTTTGATTTTTATTTCCATCCCATCCTTGCTTCTCCAGGTTATCGAACACCATAAACATGGGAAAAAACAGAAATCTATCAACAATTGAATGGTGTCGTTTCTCCTGCGGCCCAGTTTTGGAGCATCCCAGGAGCTGTGAGATACCAGTATCTCCTAGAAAGGAAATCTAGTCTCTTGGTGTAAGCTACCAGGAGACCATGTTTAATCCGAGGACAATAAGTTGTGTGCCTAGTTCGCGCGAGTCTCCAATTTCAGTATCTCATGTATATCCAATCCCCCCCTACGCGTGCATGCAGGATCACCATTAGGATGTCAAGAAGAATTGAAAAGCCCTCCTCATCCATTACCTTTGCCTCAATTATAGCATGTTACACAAATCTTCAATTGCTTGATTTGAGTGGGTATGTTCCATTTTCCTTTCCACGAGTACTCTATTATTAAATGGTTTGAGACGATAGTCAAGCTCAGTTTGAGCTATTTTTGTCTCATTAGTTGAACTTATTAGGCAAATTATGGCTTCACTGTTTGTTATTTGTAATATCTTATTATATGAACTTATAAATATTGAATATCTAACTATTGGTTGTGCTTCTTTCAGGTCAAGCAGTACTGATAATGGTGTTGGAATGATATGCAATGCATTGCCTAGAAGGTTGTCCATGCTCTACCTTGCTCTTTGTCCAAACATAACTTCAAGTAATCATCTTTAAAGAGGTAATAAATGATACTGCATGTTGTCTTTTTGTTTGGTTTTAGTTGATACATTGGAATGTTCTATTGTTTCTGATTAGTTGGAGCTGAGAGAATTGAGTGAGGCTTGTCAATGATTTGCGATTGGAAACTGGCGGTTCATTAACTCTAATTTGTTTATTGGTTTTCTTTATTTCTTTCACATTTGTTCTATTGACGATCCATAGTCGTACGGGATGATCCACTTTGTAAAGACTTAAAAATCAGCAATTTTTGGACAGTTTTTTTGTGTCTTTCCTATATAAAGTCCAATTAGAATTACCTCATAATCTTTTTTCCTACTGATCTTCATGCCTACTGAAAGGAGAGTCAAGGAGAGAGTGTGAGATAATGTTTGAAGGAGGATTCTTACTACTGGAGCATGAAGGTTTCACTTGGTACTCAAAGGTAAGAGTATCTACGTGTGGTTTTTGTTACTTCACTCTTTTCTCTCTTCCTTCTAGATTTCTTGCGAGAAGTTCTATTAAGGAGATCCGATTCTCTGCCGACACTTGGAAAGTGTGAAAGGACGAAAGGTTCTCTGCCTACACTTGGAGAGTGTGAACAGCCGACGAGTTCTCTGCCTACACTAGGAGAGTGTGAAAGGATGACGGGTTCTCTGCCTACACTGGGAGAGTGTGAAAGAGAGGAGGGTTCTCTGCCTACACCGGGAGAGTGTGAAAGGACAGACAGTTCTCTGCCAACACGGGGAAGAGTGTAAAAGAATGACGATTCTCTGTCGCACCGGGTAGTGGTGGAAGAGAGTTTTGTAAAGGCTTATCCGCCTTGCTGTGGGTGCAAAAGGAGAGTCACTACTGGTATTAGTGCAATACTCAGAGGGTGCCTCCGGGGAGTGGATGTAGGTCATGTTTGACTAAACCACTATAAATCTCGTGTCTTTTATTTTTCCGCTGTTTTTATTTTTATCGTTATTAACTTGTGGTTGAAAAATCTATTTCTGCAAATTCATTAAAGTTTATTTTCAGTTTAAAATATTATAATGAGGGACTAAATTTTTAATTACCAATTCACCCCCCTCTTAGTTAGTCACGGGACATAAGTTTAGGTTTAACAACCTAATTCATATTAAACAAGTTTCAACACTTATGACAGCCGTGAGTCTCAAATGTGTGATAATTTTGAGACCTTTTAGGCTACGTAGACACATCAAGATCATTTATTATGTTCGTTGTTCGATCTGACATCTGTGTTTGATTATCGACATGGTTAAGTGAAGATCGATCTATCTAACACTTGTACTAGACATGACGAGCCACCGCCTCTTCATCCAATCATTACCAATGACTTGGTAATGATGTACCGGCAAAATAAATCTATATAAATGCATTTAATTTCACAAAACTTTGATAAATAATAGAAAATCCAAATTAACCACAAATTGAGTGATCTTTGGCTCCTTGAAATGGGCTTGAGCCCTAATATTCTCTAAAAATATTACCAAGTTATTTTGATCACTATATCCAAGAAAATCAGATATGTTCAAATTCAAATTTTATTGATTTTCTCAAGATCTTGTGATCAAATTGAGCTAAATTTTGGCGGGTTAATTTTTAAGCAGGTTATTCACCACTTATAATTTTCTTGAACCATAACTAATTATAGAAAAATTAAAATCTAGTAAACTCAATAGCATTTGAATTTATGTATGGGTATAATATTTATGTAAAATATGAAAAACTACAAAATCCACTAGGAATAATAAAGTTAATATTTGGGTCAAACTTAATGTAAAGAATGCATCAAGCTTATGAAATTCATAACTAATTATAAAAAAAAATCCAAAACCAATAATATTAATTGCATTGGACTCATCTTTGTGCCTAATATTTATGAAAATATTGAATTTTCATAATTCACTATAAAAAAGTCAACTATTTTGTCAAACCTAATACAAAAATATATTATACTTGTAAAAATCCCTAAATAATTGTTGAAAAATAAAAATTAAGAAAACTCAAAAGAATTAAATTCATAATCAGATCTAATATTTATAAAAAAATATAAGTTTTTTAGAAACCAATACAAATTAAAAAGTTAAAAAATGGACAACATATTAAATTCTTTAAAATATTGATTAAAATATGAAAAATTAATAAATCATTAAAATTTTAGTAAATTAACAACGTAATGAATTAAATTAGAAAACAACAGTAAAAGTAAAAATGAAAACTCTATCAATAAAGTTTTTAGGATGGACTATCTCACGATATGGGGCAACATGTCCTAAGGAGGCCTTTGTCCTCCTTCCATGGTGACAACACTAAGAATGAATTTTATAGAATATAACGTGAAATTTGTAATCTTAATAAATTAGTAATCAATAAACTAATTTAATTAAAAATTATTGATAAAATACTTATACATTACATCTTTTATACGCTTGTAGTTGATTCCTTTTAAGAGGGCCAAAGTGTATTGGATTGGAAGCTTTAAGGACCAAAACACTTAACTAAAATAAAGGACTCTACGATATCCATCTACCCCAATTTCAAAACATTTACATCTTTTATACTATTAAAGGGTAGTATTACAAATATGAGGTTAGGACTTGCTAATTCAAGCTTATGTTATATTGAAGTTATTGAGCTCTATGTTCTATAAAATTTAAAATTAATATTTATAATAAATAAATTCCTCTTTAAATAAAATTTAAATTATCTAAATTATTAAATACTTAAATTCAAACTACCCTTTAATGACCTTAAAAAATTAAATCAATTATAATTAATTATAAACAATTAAAACCTAGGACTTATCCATGCCACATTGTCTTATAAACACACTTAGATAGTTTGTTAGCACAACAAACTCTAGCTTAGGCTAGGCTAGTGATTTGATTTGGTTAACATGGAGTGCCTTTCATAGAGGGTACTCATATTTGTATGTTTACTTTCTATACTCTTGATGTATATTTTACTTTCTGTTAGTGCACAAGAGATCAGACTAAAATTCAAATCAGTGTAATTTTATTTCAATTTAATTTTTTATATATTTTAAAGTGCTCATAATTCACCATTTCATATGCACATTTTTATAACTGCTTTTTTATATAACTTCCAAAAAAAAAAGAATGTACCTAGGAAATGATGTAAATGTAAATGGAAAAGTAATGATATAAATGTTTTAGATCTTTGTATAGCAAGATTGAGTTATATTATATCATAAGTTATAAGAGACAAAAAATTATTATATATATATGAATGATGGGCAGCGTATATGAATTTTTACATGTTGACTTACTATTTTTTATTGAGCAATTACATATAATTTATAAGAAATTAAGGAAAAATTTTTTCAATCTTAAAATAAAAATTCTACACGTTCTAGGATGAGCATAATAATCTAGTGAAATAGTATGAAAATTTGAAAAGTTAATTTAATGTGAAAGTCATTTTGCATAGAAAATTTTAAAGTGCTTATGATACATTAAAGACAAGGGTTTGGTACTTCCTTGAGGTTAACCATGATCTTCAAGTTAAAATAAAGAATATAAATGGTGTAGATATAAAATTAAGAAAGAAGGTCCTTGAGCTTAAAAAATTTTCATTTAATTCCACACTTATAAAGAACCTATTAGGGGCACCTCATGTTTAATCCTCTTCTAAAAGAAGAGTTTTTCGTTAATTAGATTCTCATTTTCATTTCATGGTTTGACTTGTTATTCTTATGGCATTGTATAATATATTGTATGAATTTGCAGACATATAATCTGACAAAGCAATCAATATTGAAAGAGGCCAAAAGCCTAAGAATACAACATAACACATATTTATTGCATAGTATTGGGAACCTAAGCTTAATTCGATTCCTAAGATTACAACCTAGTCAATTTTATAAGTGTGCCTTGATAATAGAACTTGTAAAGGCATGTGATAAATGGATGGTAAACATTCAAGCATATTACCTTAGATAAGATGAAGTTCATGATGCTCAAGTCTAGAAATAGCAAAAAATATATTTTTGGAAATAATACCATAATAAGGTTTATTGGTAGAAGTATTATCTGTAAGGTTAATTATCTTAAAACGAAGAAGGTCATTTTTTTAGGGGAAACCCACAATAGGGGCCTGCGCGTTTATATCAGGAAAAAAGTACAGGGTCCTTAAGGGAAACTCAATTTCACTACCGCTCAAAGAGCTACAAATAAAAAGAGAAAAGAAACCTACGAGCTCGAGTTCCCCACTACAAAACAATACAAAGCAACCTAAGAACATTCTATGGTGCTTAAGGAAAAGCACCCAAAAAATGGGAGTAAATAAAAAATTACCAAAAAAACTCCTAGCAACAGGTCTCCACCGAAATATTCCAATCAACCATCCAAAAATGAGCCTGCAAAAAAAAAAAAAAAAAGGCAAGAGAAACCAAACAGATAATCTGGCGAAAGACAATCCTGAGAAAAATATAGAGTAACTCGAAAAAGGATATAGCCAATTGGGATAAACCCCATATTGTTCCAAATTAACCGGACTAGTGTAGACGCACTGTAGCAAAACATGACACCTATAATAGAACCAAACAAACAGGGCACCAGCAATAAAAGAGGACCCCCGAATACCAACATAAAAACTCTTTGAACAACAATCACATAAGAATCGAACCAAAAGAAGAGAGCAGCAAGAACACGCCCAGTAAACCTGGAACACCCAGAAGAACAGCAGAAAGAAACAACCAAAGTCCCAGCTAACGGAAGCAACCGAAAAACAGGACAACCCATGTTAGTTGAAGGTTTAGCATATATTGTTTTAAGCATTAATCAATTATATGATAATGGTTTTAGTATTAAATTTTGTTTATGAGAAATACTTGGCTTTATTGAAAGAACAAGTTATTTTAGAAGGGCGATATATTAACTATGTTTATAAAGTTGAATTGGATTGCAATAGTAAATATATAGAAGTATGCTATTTGAAAACTACTATAGTTGTGTCATAGTTATTGTATAGATGTGTCATAGTTATTGCATAGGAGGCTAGGTTATGTAGAAATGAGAAAACTTAAGAAAATCAAAACACTTAGAATTGGTTAGAGATATAATGAAAATAGATTTTAATAATGAACATTTATGTAATGCATGTTAGCTATGAAAATAGATCAACATATATTTTCCCCAAATAAAGGACATACTCACCCCTATACACTAGAACTGCTTCATTTTGACCCATTATTATTATGAGTCTAGAAGAAAAATTATGGCTCATGTTAGTAAAGGATTACACCAAATTGATTGAGGTGTAATTTGGTATATAAGAGTGAATACTTTGTTAAATTTAAAATATTTTGTATAAGGAATTAAAAGAAGATGGGCTGCACCATCACTACTATTAATAATGATTACGGTAAAGAATTTTAAAATTAGAAATTTTAATTGATCGATTAAGAGGTAGGAATAATGCATAACCTCTTAGCCCTTATAACACCTCAATAGATGGCATAGTAGAGAGGGAAAATAGAATCACTATTGAGGCTACAAGAGAAAAGCTTAATGAATACAAATTATTTGAATGTTTTTGGGCTGAAGCTGTAAACAAAACTTGTTACAAGTTGAACAAGGTGAATATTAGAATAAGAATGAATAAAACCTCTTATGAACTACTACAATGTACAACTCAAAATCTTTAGCATTTGCATGTGTTTAGGTGTAAATACTTTATCTAAAATTGTGAGAAATTAAATTTGGGAAGGTATGACATAAAGTCAAATGAGGGCATTTTTTTAAGGCATTTCTCCATGCAAAAGACTATAGGACACTTAATAAAAGGACACTCAAATTTGAAGAGTCAACCCATGTCACATTTGATGAATTTGATAAGGTTGTTTATTTTTATAAAGAAGAAGGTGAGGAAGATATGAAATTTAGAGTTTAGACCATAAGTCTAAAAGAAAGACAAGAAAACTAGTAGGCACTACCTAAATATTGGAAGTATACATTGAGTAATCCTGATGAATTAATTATAGGAAATCATTCTAATAGAGTTAGGATTGAAAAGTCACCTTAGAGAAGAGATTATTAATACCACTATTCTTTTAATAGTTGAACCAACTAGTATAGATGAGGCCTTAACAACTTATTTTCGGATTATAGATATCCAAGAAGAACAGAATCAATTTGTTAGAAATGGTATATGATGATTATTATAAAAACATTCTAGTAGGGGTGTGAATTAAATGGGTTTTCAAAAATAAGTTAAAAGACTTTAGATTAGTAGTAAGAAAGAAGATAAAATTGGTAAAAATATGTATGATTAAACAGCACTATAGGAAAACTTGCAATTACCGTAGGAGCTTCTAGCGGATAAATATACGCCAAAAATTATGACATTTTTACCAGCGTTTTATGCGATGGTAATATTACGGTGAACTTACCAGCATATAGTACACCGATAAATTTTTGATTCATTTTCATCATTATAGACGTCGTAAATTGTTAGCACATAGTATAATGTGATGTATTGTACACCAGTAATTTCAGGCGTACGAACTGATGGATATTACACTAGTTCATTTTAAACACAACAAAATGTTACCGTCGAAAAAGATGACGGAAACATCACCAGCGGCTTATCCGCCAAAAAAATCATCGGTTGAAGCCCTATTTCTCTCCCGAGCCCGTCTACCTTATTATTCATTTTCTCCATTTCATTTAGGGTTTATGCTCTCCAGCGTCGCCGTAGAGATAGTTGAAATACTAGACCTAGTGAGGGGATTGTAACTTTGGGCTAGCAAGTCGTTAATATGAGTACCTGTTTTAGATATCTTGGATCTATTATTCATTGTGTTGCAGAGATGTGGATACTCAGGTGGATGAGTGGTTTTACCCTTAGAGATAGGATCCGAACTGAGCATATACGTGATAAGGTTGGAGAAGCTCCATTGGAAAATAAGATTAGAGAGAGTCGCCTTAGATGGTTTGGGCACATAAAATGATGATAATTATAGGAAGAACATAATTGAGCCATTGTGGTTAGAAGGAGAGTAGACAGTAATCCATCAGAAATGACGATACAACGAATTCTGTATAGCTTACCTACGTATTTATACGCCGGCCTTTCCGGCGACAAATGTGCGGTTATCTTCGTCTTTTCATTTTTGGCGTATTTAGTGAGGTTTGTTACGTCGGAATTTCTAGCGTATTTTTACACTGGAAGTACCAGTGTATTTAATGTCGGAATATTTGTAGATGAAGCGACGTAACAACCATCTACTTTTTCACCGGTTGTGCACCGAAAAGTTCGTCGGAAAGGTTTCTAGCATACTATTTGCACCAGAAATTTTTTACCGACGTGCAAATTACTGTTGTATGGAAATCTGATGAAAATGCGACAGAAACGTAATGTTTATGTCGAAATTTTAACGTTAATGGCGTATTCAGTCTGCCGGTAAAACTGGATTTTCCTGTAGTGCAAAATAAATAAGCGTTGAGAAAACACTTGCTCGAGTTGAAAAATTAGAGGCCATTAGGTATTGTTAGTATTTGCATATGTTAGAAGACTCAATATGTATCAAATAGATGTAAATAATAATTTTCTAAATAAAGTTATCAAAGAAGATGTATATGCTGAGAAACCACTAGAATTTGAGAATATATTTTTTGTTGATCATATTTATAAATTGAAAAAAGCTATATACTAAAATGATTGAAATATGCACTTAGGGCATCATATGAAAGGGTTTGTATATTTTTAATAGATAAATTTTTGTAGAAGTGATACTAGATTCCACATTATTAATCAAATGATTTTTGTCTGATACTCTAATAATATATATATATATATATATATATATATATATATATATATATATATATATATATATATATATATTTACCTCTTCTACAATTTTTTTTTTTTAGGATTGACATTTGCCCACAATTCGATGCTCACCCTGAACTGATCGATGGGGGATCTGTCCATGCTTGCATTATTTGCTTTTGACTTGGTTTTAAGATATTTAGGCATTTTTCTGTTCTGTAAATTGTAAATTAAGTATTGTTAATATCAGTTCAAAAACTCATCTTTGTCTGTTTGGTTGAAAACTTAGGCTATCAACTAAGAGGTTTTGAATTCGAGTTTTTAGTATGCGATGTGTGTGTGAGTCTGCCTTAATTTACCTTACTGTAAAAAAAAATTAATATCCGGTCAGGCAATAAGGCTCAATGTATTTTTAAGTATTCATGATAAATAATCTATGTAGCATATGCCACATTGAACATAACACAAACTTTTAGTGGATAAATTTGGAGAATTTAATTTGATATATATATATATAATTTCATTTAATTTCAAGAAGTTTTCATAATTAGAAAAAAATAATTTATTAAATTTAGTAAAGTTATCTTTCATTTTATTTATTAAAGATTTTTTCCATTTCAAGTCTTCAATCCACCTTCAACTGATACCATGCAATGCTTTAGCTGTTGAGACAGGAAATCTACTTCTGCTGTTGAGAGAGAAAGACTAATGGGGTAAAATAATAAAAGAGAGAGGGAGGAATGAATTTCTATTATGGATGTACAAAATGATGAAACCTGTTCTAATTTTTTGTCGCTTAACAAAGGAAACATGCTCTAATTTTTAAAGTTTTGGTGGCCTAACAGAAGTTTTTCAATGAGGAAACAAGCTCTAATTTTTGTAATTTTTAAAGTTATTTATTAATCCATAGAAGCCACCATATCTTTTTTTTGGACACATGAAAAGCATCAGTGGTTCATTTTGTTCTATGCTCCTCTCTCGCGACTCGACTCACGACTCAAGACCTCGAGCACGGCTTTTGTTTTGCCTTTCGCTCCTCTCTCACCCCCAAACGAAGACCGCCTTTGGCAGATATTTGTCTTCTAAGCTTTAAGGGTCATATTATTTTCATTCTTTTTATTTTTTTTAATGTTATTTACATTCTTAATTTTGATCTTATAACTCTTTTTAGCTCCATTAATGAGATGTTAAACATAATTATTTTAAGGTATTCTAACCTTTCAAAATGAGACGACAAACATAACTATTTTAATTTAGCCCCCCCTACGTGGGTGGGTGTTAATATGATTACCCAATGCAGGCTCTCTTATATTGAGGAATCCTCAATGATAACTTCAAATATAATTATTTATCAAATTTTATCTTTCAGTCGTAACACTTCATTAATAATATATCGGGGCTTATGGATAGAGCTGGTTACCCCTCTTTTACTTTAATGGTCATCTATGCTGAAAAATGATAGAGAGAGTAGATCTTCTCTCTGGGATTTGCTTCGTAACTGTGCTGCTTCTCAAATTACTCGCTAGATCATTATGGGAGACTTCAATTGCTGTAGGTTTGCTTCTGATAAATCGGGTGGCAATCCCTTGTCTCACCGTCAGCTGGGAGAATTGAACTCTGTCATTTTTGATGCCAACCTTGCAGATTTATACTCTGTTGCAAATGCCTATACCTGGTTTAATCAGTGACAAAGCAACCCAATACACATTAAAATAGACAGAGTTTTGATTAAAGATTTGTGGGCTTCAACTTTTCCAAACTCCTACTATTCTGTGCAAGCTCCTTCTTGCTCAGATCATTGTCCCTTATTCCTCCACTCCTCGGACGCTGTCTCCCTTCATCATAGATTCCTTTTCAAGAACTTATGGACTCATCTTGATGGTTATTGCTTTATTTTGCTGGAGGTTTTTTCTGCTAAACCTATTAGTAATCCTATGGCTGATTTTTACTCCAAGCTTAGGCGTTTTAAAAGTCGCATTAAACTTGAATCCTGGGCTAATTCCAATGCCATTCAAGTTCAGCTGGACTCTTTACACCGCAGACAACTTGAATGTCTAGACCAGATTAATTTGGATCTTCAAAATGATGATCTGATTAGGAAACTGAATAGTATCAACTACAATATTTCTAATGCTTCCTCTCTTCATTCCTCTTGGATTATCCAGCGCGCTATGGCCTCGTGGCTATCTCAGGGGGAAGACAATCTTAAGTTTATGTATGCTAAAATTCACCGTAGAAAGGCTTATAGTAATGCTGCGATTAACTTGGGGACTTCTTCTAATCTCTCAAGACCTGATGCTATTTCTGATATTATTAATCATTTTCATAAGCTTTTTAATCCTCCCCCTATTGAGGATTTGAATATGGAACTTTTTCCCTCTGGTAACACTCTGCAACCTCCTCTTGCTGATTCTCTTATTTTCCTTGTTACTGATGATGAAATTAGGCAATCAGTTTTTAATGGTGCTGCCTCCTCTTTCTCGGGCCCTGATGGTTTCAATTACCATTTCTACAAACGTAGCTAGCATATTATAGGTCCTTGGGTTTGTAAGGATGTTAAATTCTTTTTTGTCAATGGCTCTTTAGTTCCTGGCATCAAAGCCACAGTTTTAGCACTCATTCCCAAGACCAAACATGCCTCCTCATTTGCTGATTTCATGCATATTGCTCTTTGTAATGTGATTTATAAGATTGTCTCCAAAAATTTGGCTACTAGGCTAAGGCCCATCATGCATTTGATAGTTATGGAGACCCAATCTTGTTTTATTAATGGCAGAATATCCACTGATAACATTATTCTGGCTCAAGAACTTCTTTCTTATGCTAAATCTGGAAAGAAAAACATCTTATGTGCAAAGTATGATATCCGTAAGGCTTTTGATACGGTCTCTAGGGATTTTGTCTTGGCTAGACTTGTTCGGAAAGGTATCCCCCCTTATTTATTTCCTGGATTAAGGCTTGCATCTCTGACGTCAATTTCTCCATTGTGATTAAAGGAGCTCTTGAGGGCTACTTTCCCTCCTCGTCTAGCTTAATGCAGGGATGCCCTTTAAGCCCGTATCTTTTCTGTATAGTGATGGATGCATTCTCTTCCCTTATTGACCAACAACCGTTTGTGGGAGCTAATTTTTGATAACTTTAAGATTAGTCATCTTCTTTCTGCTGATGATTTACTTGTTTTTGGTGAAGCTTCTCTCAACAACTGTAGGCACCTTAACCATATTATTAACTGTTTTTCTAATGCCTATGGTCTTCATATGAACCTTGATAAAAGATCCCTCATGCTTCCCAAACACTTTGTGAATGTTGATTTGATCTGTAAGGCTCTTAGCTTGCTCCCAAAGAGATCACTACCTATCTTGGTATTCCTATATCTTTCAAGAGGCTTAAAATAGCTGATTTTCCCCCTCTCATGGAAGACATTACTAAGAAATTATCTGGATGGAATGCTAGTCTGTTATATTTGGCTGGAAGATTGCAATATCTCAAATTCACTATGTTAAACTCCAAAGCCTATTGGATTAGGGGAGTAATTTTACCAAAGGCTGTTGTGAAATTTTTTAGAAAAGCTGCTTCTAAGTTTTTATTTTCTGAAAATCTGTCTGCTACTAATAAGTTACATTTGGTAGCCTGGGACACTGTCTGCAAGCCTAAAGATAGGGGGGGGGGGGGGGGGGGTGGCTTGGGCTTTCTAGCATCTCTGCTCTCGAATATGCTTTTAATTGTTCCTTAATACTTATGATTTACACCAGTAAGTCCCCTCTTGCTGATTGGTTGTTAATGAATTATTCTTCTCCTTGGAAGCCGCCTGATTATAAGGCTTCAAAAATGTGGAAAACTATATGCTTAATTGCTCAGTCTTCTTAAGCAAATTGGAGCTACAATATTTCCCCCTCATCTCATTTCTCTTTTGTTTGGGACTACTGGTGCAACAACACTCGGCTTGTGGATTTATATCCATCTTGTATCAATTTTGGTAAGCATGTGGTAAGCAATTTCATTGCTAATGGGGTATGGCAGTTACCTTTAGGCTTACCCATTGATTTGGTAAATTCTATAAACTGTGTCAGCATTTCTGATTGTCAGGCTAATTGCTTGGTTTGGGGAAGTAACAAGAAAGCTAAATTCCCTGATTTTGTAAACGATTTTTACAAGCTGCTGCCTCTGTGTTCTTGGTCTGGCTTTGTTTGGCACAAAAGACATATCCTGAGATATTCAGTTTTTACTTGGCTTACTCTTGTGGGAGGTCTTAAAATTGCTTGGGAACTTAACAAAAGGAACATTGGTGTGGATCTTTACTGCTCTTTTTTGTCAAAGCTATCCTGAAAATTCAGCACATTTATTTTTTGATTGTTCCTTTACTCACGCTATTATTACTTTCCTTGTTCCGGAATGTGCCACTATTTTTCTTAGGCCTAATCTGCTACAACATTTTGATTGGGTTACTGATAACCCCAATTTCTCTTCACTTACAAAGAGAATTTATGTTCTTACTTTATGCTGCACTACTTACTATGTTTGGCGTGAAAGAAATGAGAGGAGATTTGACATGTCTGCCTCTAGTGCTAACTTGATTTGTCTGAAGATTAAAACGGCCATTCACTCAAAGATATGTAACTGGAGGGATAGATAACTTTTGCAGCTTCTGTTATGTTTTTATCTTCTCGGATTGTCTTGATTTTCTCTGCCTGCTGCACTCTGCTTTGGATATTGGCTCTGGTTTTGGTCTTTTGGCTTCAGGACGGGTATATGTTGGATCTGGGGGCTATGATGCCCAATTGCCCCTGCCATTCCCTGGAAGGTAGACGATTGCAACCTGTTTATTCTAGATGGCATTGCCTGCAACCGGGATTTTTGCTCTGGCTTCGACAATTGATTTTGATACTGAGCCCAACTACTTCAGAATCCAACTTTTTTTGTTCAGTTTTGGACATGTGTTAAATTTTGGTTCTTAGTCTTTATATGGTGGATTTCTTTCACCTAGCTTTCTTTATTTTCCCTACACATGTAACTAGTTTTTAATTATCAATGAAAAGGGCTTTTGCCCCTAATTTTCCCAAAAAAAAACAATAATTTCATTAATAATACCAAAATAAAAGTAAACAAAGACCGTAGCCATCACCATATTGGAACACTCACATGGCCACTTGCACACGATTAATCACAACCGCTGTCCGCTGCCCCTTTTCTCCATAAAACCCACGCAGATTTTCCCTTTAAGCTCACAACCAGCAAAAGCCAAAGATGGGCCTCTCTAACCACCTCTGCGACCTCTCCGGCGGCTCCATACTCATCCTCCTCGTCACCGTGGCCTCAGCATGGCTCTCCTTCCTCCGCTCTCTACACCTCCACCGCCCTGCCGCCCCAAGATTACAAGCCACCAGTTATTCCTCCCCCGTGGCCGCCGATCAGCTGAAAGCCTTCCGACCGTATATTCACATCAGCGAGGGCGAAGAGGAAGCCGAATGCGTGGTTTGCCTGTGTGGGATTAGGAGAGGGGAGAGGGTGCGACGGCTAGGATGCTACCACCTGTTTCACAGTGAGTGTTTGCACGGTTGGATTAGAGGGAGCAATCCGACCTGCCCACTCTGTAGGTCGCCGTTGTTGGCTGAGGAGCAGCGCCGCCGTGGAAAGCCGGATTGCGGCGGAGCACCTCCCCTGGTTTTCAACCCACTAGACCTCAAGTAGAGGCTAACTAGTGGTTGGTGGCAATTATGCATAAATCTTTATTGTTTTGGTTCAACTAACGGATTTTTGTAAGAAATCTTTTAATTTTTTTTAAAACGTAATGATTAAAAGTTATTGAATATGCATGAAATTTTATGCTGCATTAATAAAAAAATTATGCATATTAAATAACTTTTTATTATTATTGAAAAAAATAAGAAATTTCTTTGAAGAATTTTTTTTTTCTTTTAAGATTTTTTTTTTGTCGCTTGTTTTGTGAGAAGAATTTATGTGAAATATTAATTGGAGAAATATTTTACTTAAGTTGTGCTTCATAAATTAGTAATTAATTAATGCCTTTCACACTCAATAAACAGTAGATTTTAGGTCAATATCTTTTAATGATAAAAAATTTATAAATTATATGCTAATAGAAAGGGATTGAGTGGTTGATTTGCTTTATCTCATGTGATTAAGTCAATGTCGAACAAACTAACAACAACCATTATTATGATTGCTGTACTTAATACTAAAAAAATAATAATAAATGATATCGAAAATAAATTGATTTTGATTATAATTATAACTATGTACCTATTAATTTTTTATTTATTACTGTGTTGAGTTGTTGAAAATCTTAGTAAGTATTGATTGTGAGTTAAATGATCAGTTATTCATTTTTCAGAGTAGTAGTTTTTATGTCATTAACTTGAGTCACTTATTTTGTGATTGATCGCACATAATTTAAATAAAGGGCATTGCTTGAAAGGGTGTAAATGATTATTTTGTACTAAAATTTGGATTTGATAGATGTATATATTTAATGTATAAACTTAAAGAACTTTATTTTAAAATTAAGGTGTTTTCTTTTTTAAGTATTTAAAAAAGAGATGAAAAGTGATAGATATTTCTTTGTATGACACATTAATATTTAAAATTATATTTAAGTTTGCTTACTTTTTTTTTTTTTAATTATAAGGAAATAAAAAGTTCTTTTAGAATTAATTTTTTTTTCTTAATTAACATGAGAAAAAAATTGAAGAGAAGAATATATATAGATTATATTTTTTTTATTCTTTAACTTTTAAATAAGAACTAGTTTTGCTCATAAAAATAATAAATATAGATTTAAATGTTGGATCCAAATTGGTTACTAGGTGATACCTGACCCTACAAGTTTGTTTGGCTAGTTAATTAGAATGAGAGAACCAAGTGACAAAAATGGTAACAGTCGAAAATAAGGAAAAAAACTCAGAGATCTCTATGAATAGTGAAAATAGCATGATATCCATAGTATACCTCTTAACCCATATTTGTAGAATTATGAGTCATACAAGATAGGTTACACCTTAAAAAAAATTAAGGAAAAAATACAAGATATAATGGATACAAATAGACATAGACATGTTGATTGATCTTAGTAGGATACAAATGCCCCCATGCCTATCATCTTTTCTTCTAACAAGGAAATCAAAAGAGAATTTGGGCATTCTTAAGGAAAGGCTTGTAACTCAAAATCACAAGTGAGTTTCTAGGTTAGCTTTCGAGCGGGTATAGGTGTTGACATTGACTAAATGGGGACTTGGCTTATATAGGAGGAATTTGGACATCCATGCTATGCTACTTGAATCCTCCTATCTTGATCATTCACTCTATATTATACGGACCACTTTATTGAAGAAGGGCATATTGAGCAATCACATACTAACATTTGTGTGAGTCCTTTTTCTATGTTGACTATTTAGATCAAGGCCAAGCTTACGATAGGTGCAATGTCCTCGATATTGGAATATATCAATGCTCCACCCATTATATTGTAACTCCACCCCTTTGAAATTCATCCCTCTACCCAAATGCTAGGAGGCTAACACTAGGTGATTTCATGCCTTAGAAAGAAGGAGCTTACTAGTAACTATGTCAAGTATGAGAGAAGGTTTGAAGTCCTATAGAAGGTAGACATAGTGAATGATGAAGCCTCCACATTTTTCTAGGAGGTTTTGGAGATGGGGCCCAAGGAGTTGTCAATATATAGGCCTCTAAAGCCATATGTATTAAATTAGTTCTTGTCTAGTGGTTACATCATCCTGCATCATCAAAAAGAGTTAAGGTCATATCTACTAATGTTTTTTTAGATTTATTGAATAGGTTATTTTTTTATGGAGCGAGTAGACTGGTCCTTATATAATGTTGCTTATATAAAACTTATGTATAAAAAGTAAAATTAAGTAATAAAGTTTTCTGATAAATTCATAATCTTCTTATTTAGAATTAAAACTTATAGTTTATTCTTAATTTGTTTTTCTTCCTATTTAATTTTTGTGACCACTCTTCATTTTTTTAAAAGGTGAAGAATATTTACTTTTTACTTCTTTACATGAGAGTAACACCTTGACAAGTAGTCGAGGATTACTCTTTCTTGGGAAAATTAAGTGTGATATTTTGTTTGGCAAGTTGGGTACCATCGCACATTGAGCGAGTCAAGCATGACTCTTTGTCAATTTATTGAGAGTGACTTTGAGTAGGGTGAATGAGGGAAAAGAGACTCCATATTTTAAAAACAATGAGAGGAAGGGGTGAGTGATGAAGTAATAATGAGTGTGACTGAGCATCATAATTTAGGCCATCAATTTCTCTATAAATTACCTTTCACCATATGCTGCAAGATAATTTATATTTATTTCTCCCTTTTGTACTATCCTTTTCCCTTTTTCCATTTTATTCTTCACTGATGCTAGCCTTCCCATTTGAAATGAAGATTTTATTGAGGTTCTGTAAGCATTTGTCAAGTTTAAGAATTATCAAATCTATTGTGCAATTAATATGTTTGCGAATATGATCTTCTTTGAGTACCATTAACTGTGCATCACTTGTAACAACTTCAAGAAAGGCTTGTAACTCAAAATCTACCCAGAGGCCAGTGAGATCCTCAATTTCTACAATTTTATGTAGGTACAAATTATGCAAAACTTTGTGACTAGTACACTATCCTTCCTCTTGCACCTACAACAGAGAATTTCAAGTAGAGGATCTCCTCATTCTATCATATACTCATTACTAATTAATTCAGAAATGGAAAAGTTCAATTCTCCTAACTTTATGTGAGGATGTGCGCGCTATCAGTCAAGGTGTTGGACTTAAAGTTCATCTTCATGCTGATTAAGTAACAAGTTAGTTTGGCAGTGTCGTTTAACATCATCCACTATACCAAGGACAAAGTTACCTTCCTCCCACTATGTGATTTTGAGCTTTTAGAAATTTAAAGAGAGTTCTCTTCTAATTTCATGCTCATGTGAACACATGGGCCATGCATGACATGTTTTATAGTATGTTCTCACCTCTTCGACATAATATTTCTAATTTTATTTTGTTAGGTGTTAACACAAAGTTTTCCTCTAGGTGATTATACCCAACTATATTTATCATGAAGATACCTTTATATTGGAACTCCTCAATGTGAACCCTCGTTTTATAGAAGAGGAGGCAAAAAGAAAAGGAAATCTAGAGAGAAGTCATTAGTGAGCTTCAAAGTATGGCGATTGATGGGTGGACTTATGTGTATAAGCAAGTAATACAATTACAGACTGCATAATAAATACTTGTTATGTCAATGCTAAGTAATGCTTAAGTTTTCTTTGATATGTCAATAGTGGAAGCCAACATAAATATGTTGAAGTATAAGCATCAAATCAAATAATAAAGTATTGAAGTAGAGTGTTGAACCTACGAGGAAGTAGTTTGCTTACTTGCAACAAAAAAACTAGTACTACTTATTATAAATGCATAAGTTATCTTACTGAAATAAAATTAACATTTTTGGATTTTCTATCACTGTATAAAAATAGTTGAATAATTAATATAATGCTTAAAATACTTTGAAATTACGAATGCAAAATATTATAAATTTTCTTAGGAGACTCTTAATTGTAGATGTGATTCAAAACATGTGCATCCCCAGATCTCTATCAAACTTGTAGGGGTGAAAAGATATCCACTGACCTTTAATTATTCACTTTCTTAATCAAAAGAACAATGTATAAGTGTATAACTTATAAATCTAAGTTAAGTAAATAGCTTAAATGATCAAAGTTAGTTAATCATTAAAATTTTTAATATATGAATTATAATGCAGTGTTTATTTAAATTATAATCTAGAATTTTATTATTATCCTCTTTTTACATAATTTTTAATTATCATTTTCATACTGATTAAATAAATAAAAAAAACTGTTGATATTAATGGAATATAATGTAACATTATAAACTTAAGGAGAAATAAATCAAATGTAAATTCAAGCAATTTGGAAATATAATTAATGACACATGCTTTTAAAAATATGGATGTTAAAAGGCTAAAAAAATAAGTGATACATATAAAACTAAGCAAATAAAATAGGATAACTAGTGCTTAAGGCACCATAATAACATTACAATAACCTTGGCTCTTATCGCCATATGTGGGTTGCCTCCCATAAGTTATTTTAGCCAAACTATACCAATAATTTTATTTTAGGATGAACTATTTCAGTTATATTTATGAAATAATAAAAAATTTCACCAAAATAATATTTCATTATGTGCTCATTAACTTTAAAAATATGCAGGCTTTTGTTATCCTAAACTTCCACGGTTACATAAGAAAATATTCTCAAGACCGTGAATGGTATTGACCACCTAATATTTATTTTTCTAGAAATAACTTAAGTATTGATTTAAGAAGTTAAAAATCCTACCCAAGCGTGAATTCTTTCCTAAGAATCTTATGTTTTTGCCATTTTTTTAACTTTATCTTCATAAATCCTTGCATTTTCGTTAGCCTCATTTCTGATTTCTTTCAATTCATTTAATTGCATAAATATTTTCTATTTCAAATTTTTAAAATTTGAATTAAATTATTTAATAACATAGAATTCCTTATGTTCTAATCCTACGGGAAAGTGGGAAGCTATTCCAAAAATTAATTTACAGGAAGTCAAATTGATAAGGATTTTAAAAGCAGTTTTACAGGTTCATATTGCATCATCTAACTTAATAGCTCAATCCTTCATATTAGAAATGATAGTTTTTTTTTTTCAAAATTTGCTTAATCTACAAATTACCCACAATACTGATAAAAACTCTTGCCATTCCAAATCTAGGAAGAGTTTTTTTTTTTAAAAACAAAATTAATTATGACTTGAGCATCAATTTAGAGGTTTTCACCCATTCAATCCATTCTGAAACTTATCCACAATAATAATATTATATTGACTTCCATGGGATTGCACAAAATGTCCCATAAAATCTAATCCCCAAACATCAAATTTCCCAATTTCCAAAATATAGTTTAAATAGTTTTTATTTCTTTTTGAAATATTCTCTACCCTTTAACATTGATTGCATTTCCTAATATATTCATTTACAACCTTAAAAAAGTAGGCCTAAAATGTCCAGTTTGAGGGATTTTATTAGCAGTACTAAAACCTCTGAAATGTCATCTATAATGAGAATCATAGCAATCCCTAATAATTTGTTCTATTTCTTTCTCAGGGATAAATCTTCTAATGATTTGATTTTTATAATATCTTAATTAATAAGTTTCATTCCTAAAATAATACTTGGTACCATGCAAAAACTCTCTTTTGAATTGTTAATAAATCATATAAAAGTATACCACTAAGGATGAAATTAACAATGTCATCATATCATGGTAATTTGTTCAAATGCATAGGAAACAATTATTCATATGTAAAGTATTCATTAATCTCACACTTGGTTGATGCATGCTTTTTAATAGAGTGTCTAGAAAGATGACTAGCAATTTGATTTCTAGTCCCTTTTTTATCCAAAATTTCTACGTCAAACTCTTGTAACAATATAGTCCAACTAACCAATCTATGTTTAGTTTATTTCATTATCATAAGATATTTGATAGAAAAATGATCATTGTATCAAATTACTTTGGTACCAAACAAATTTGATTTAAACTTGTCAAAAGCAAAGACAATGGCTAGATATTTTGTTTTCAATAGTTATGTAATTACATCGAGCAGAATTTAATGTTTTTCTAGCATTAAAAATGATATCACACTTTTGTCCTAGAACAACATCTTTAGTAATGTCGCTAGCTTCACACATCACTACAAAAAGCAATATTCTTTAGGAATAATAATAATTAGAGTAGTAATCAAATATTATTTTAAAGTATTAAATCTTCAAGGCATGCATAATTAAATATACAAGAAAAAAATCCTTCCCTAATAAATGTAAAAATTTCAAAAAACACTTTAATGGATCGTCTATAAAATCCTACATTACGAAAAAAACTTCTAATTCCTTTAAGTTAGGTAGGGGAAGGTAATGTTTCTATCACCTGAATTTGGTAACATCTACTTTCAATCCTTAGAAATTTTATGTCCTGAGATAATGTCTTTAGTCACCACGAATCAACACTTTTCCCAATTTAACACTAAATTATTTCTACACATCTTTACAAAATAGAAGTTAAAGTGCTCAAGATAAGAATCAAATGTAGTGCCAAATAAAGAGAAGATATCAATAAAAATTTCAATACCCTACTCGATTAGGTTTGAATAAATTAATATCATGCACGATTAAAAAGTAACAGGGGCATTATAAAGATCAAAAGGCATTATCCTAAAAGCAAAAAAAAATTATAAGAATATGTGAATGTAGTCATTTATTGATCCTCAAGTGCAATAAGAATTTGACGACACCCTAAATATCCATCTATAAAATAATAAAATGAATGCCTCGCTAACCTATCTAGAACCTGGACAAGAAAAAGTGAGGAAAAATAATCTTTTTAAAAATCTTATTTAATTTCTTATAAATTATGCAAGTCCTCTTCCTAGTGACATTCTTGTTGGTATGTGTTCATCATGTTCATTTCTTATAATAGTCAATCCACTATTTCAAGGAACACAATGAATAGGGCTAACCCAAAAACTATCAAAAATGGGATAGATCCCAACATCGAACCATTTACAAATATATTTCTTAACATCATCTTTCATAGAATTGTTAAATCATCTTTGAGGATCGACTTTTGGTACTGAATTTGCTCCCATTAAGATTCTATGCATGCAAATTGATGGGCTATTTCCTTTAATATCATCAATTGTTAACCAAAAAGAAATTTTAAAATCACTTAAAATCGAAATTAATTCACTTTGCTGATATTGTTCTATTTTTTTTAGAAATGATTGTAAGATGAGTATAGTTTGAATGTTCTAATGTTGGTTATTAGAGTAACTTAAACTACAAGTACACACCGAGAGGATGGGAAGGGGGGGGGGGAGTTGTATTGGTTCTTTAAAATATTATTCTTTTTTTTTTTTTGAAATGATTATGATCTAAAAATAATTTGATAACAACGATTCTCAAAAATAACTTTACTTTTTTTCTTTTTAAAGATAAACAAGCAAAGAAGAATATATATTTTTATTTCAAATTTTATTAGTTTCTCTTTAAGCAAGACCAAGATATTCAGTTCATGTAATGTTAATATGACAAAATCAAAGATTTTATAACAAGTGAAAATCAATAAATAAAATGGCAAAAAGTTAATGAAAATTAAAAAAATAAGCACACTAGAAATTTATAGTGGTTCACTCAACCTTAACATACATCTAATCACAGAAATAATCCACTCTAAGAATTACACTGAACACTTAGTGACTCTCCTTTTTCCCCCATATCAAGGCAGAGAATCCCTTATAAATCCCTTCCACCTCCTTGATGTGGTAGAGGATTTGAATCCACTTCACCTCCTCGGTGGGGCAGATTAGCCGAATCCCTTTCACCTGCTCGGTGCTGTGAAGTAGCTAAATCCCTTTAACTTCCTTGGTATAATAGAGTAGTTGAATCCCCTTCACCTCCCTCGATGTGAAAAACAAGTTAAATCCTTCCCATAAAGAGACTCTTCCAAGATTTTTCTCAAGCAAAGACATAAACTTTGGAGGAAGAAGGTGCATGATGTCCGAGCAACCATGTATAGAAACCCTTCTTACACACTCTCTTTTTCCCATGAGAATTCTCTCCCTGAAGACCTCGCTTCTCTCTCCCAGGGTAATGCACCTTCTTCAAACTCTTCTCATAGAAGCTCACGCTCAGGAAAAGTGGCAAAAGCTCTTTCAACATGACTTAAGGATGATATTTTAACAAGATAAAAATAACCACAATATTTAAGTTAGCCGACTTCTATTCATACATCATGATCGTGGATCATACAATATGATTAGTTCAAAGAAATAGTTTTTTTATTTAAGTACATCAATAGTCACCTCTTGATCTTGAACATTCATGGTCATCTCATATTTTTACATATCAATCATGACCTTCCAAATTCCTAAAAAAGGTCTTCCTAAAATGAGGGGTATTTCCTAATCTTATTCCATATAAAAATGAACAGGGAAAATAAATTTATTGACCTTAATAAAAAATATTTTCTATTACTCCCCTTCGATAAGTGAAAGATCTATCAGAATTCAAGAGTAACAAAAGTAGGTTGAACCCCTCCTACATCTAATTTTATAGAGATTGAATGTGGCATGAGATTAATAGTTGATCCTAAATCACATAAAGCTCTTCTATTGAATTTATCACAAATAGTTAATGAAATGGTAAAACTATAAGGATCTTTAAGTTTCTCAAAAAAGTTTCTTTTAAATTACAACACTACACTTTTCAATTAATGATAGCATTTTGAATTCTCCTAACTTCCTTTTCTTATTCAAAATATTATTAATAAACATTACATAGGTGGGAAACTACTCTATAGCTTCAAATAAGGGTACATTAATGGTTAATTTTTTAAATACTTCTAAGAACTTTGGGAACTGTTCATTAAGTTTTTGTTTTATTAACATCTAAGAAAAAGTTGGTGGTGACCTCTCCACAACATTCATAATTAGTTTTTTAGGTTCCTTTATAGGATGATGTTCTTCAACTGAATATTTATTTTCTAAATATTTTTCAGCTCCTTTAATTTTATTCTTCTTAGGTTAATCTCTATTCTTATAAGAGTCTTCAAAATCTCTCCCACTCTTGGGTTTGATTTTATTACATTATTTTTCTAAATTTTGATAATTAGCCAACCTAGCAAGATGCCCTATATGATCTTCAATTTTTCTAAGTGCAGTAAATATATTATGATGTTGGATTTAAAGTTGTATAACATCTTCCAAAGTTATCTTCCATTCCTATCATGATAGAGTTATTCAAAATATGAAGCGGTTACAGTAGTGCTATATGAAATGTCATTGCAGCATTTAAATTTTTAGCATCTCTAACAAAATTATCATACATGTTTTTAACTTTTAAATTATCTAATTTATTGGAAATTGCTACAACTTGAGTAGCTAAAATTGATAATGCATCTAATTCATTAATTACAGCTATTCTCTTAGGATTTACCCTATAAAAAGGCAACTAAAAATTATTAGTAGTCATTTTCTCTATTAATTCATATGTTTTCTCAAATGGCTTGCATATTAAAGACCGTTCAACTGTAGCATTGATGATTACTCTAAAATAACCTAATAATTCATTATAAAAGGTTTGAATAACCAACCAATCAAGTAAGATGTGGTAAAGGTATTTCCTAAATACTTCCTTAAATCTCTCACAACTTTTATAAATTGATTCTCCTTTAAATTGGGAAAATGATGTGTATCATTTCTAAGTTTGATAGTCTTTAAAGGTGGGAATTACTTAGCAAGAAATTTATGAGATAGTTTATTCCAAATGGTTATTAACCCTTGGGATAAAGAATTAAACCACACCTTAGCATTATCCCTTAGAGAAAGATGAAATAATCTAAGCCTAATAACACCATCATTAATACCATTATATAAAAATGTTATATAGATTTTTAAGGAGCTAGCTAAGTGTAAATTGTGATCTTTAACATGTGTTCCCAAAAATTAGGAATTTTGAACAATCTGAATTATGGCAGGTTTTAATTCAAAATTATTACCTGTAATAGAAAGTCAATTAATACTCTGATAAATTCTATCTACTATAGGATTAGCATAATCACTAAGAGGTCTAGATTAATCTTAATCTAGTATTATTTCAAACATTTTCAAAATCTTTTTGAATTGTTCCTTTCTATCTCAAAATCAAATAATAAAGGTTTTATTCTAGATCTACAATGCATGTAATAATGGATACAAAAAAAAAAATCTAATAATAATAATAAATAATAAGAAAAACTATATTCAATATACAAGTAGGTATAATTTGTACTTGTTTCAACAATATACTTAAAGTTTATGATAAGCAAATTACTTCAATGTCAATGGCATCAAAAACTTGATGCATAGGACATGTGCATTTAGGCAAGCAAGCCTTTGTTATAGATTGTGTAATAAATGCTTATTCTGCCAATATTGAATAATTATTAGGTTTTCCTTAATATATCAATAATGGAAACACACTTAAATGTATGTAACTATATGTGCCAAATCAAGTAATAAAGTAATGAAGTAGAGCGTCAAACCATGAGGATGTATTATGCTTACTTGCAAAATAAATACTACTATTGCTTACTGAAAATGTATAAGTTATCCTACTGAAGTAAAACATAATATTTTTTTGGAGTTTCTATCACTATATAGAAATAATAAAAAAATTTATACAATATATAGTATAATATTTTTGATTGATGAATGGACAATTTCATTTTTTTTTAATTGAGACTCTTAATTATTGATATGATTCAAAGAATTTACATCCCTAGATCTATATCAAGCATGTAGGTAATAAAAGAATATCTAGCGACCTCTTTAGAAATTAGAATATACAAACATCCTATTTCTAGGCATGCCAACAATCTGTCTAAATATTTTTATTATTCTTGCATTCCTCCATTTAGGCAATATATTACATTAGGTTTTAATTATACATGTAGCCACTATATGCATTAAATGAAAAGTAAGAGGTAATTGAGAATGTCATTAAATATTTAAAGCATAATAGCTTCATTAAGATTCTTATGTTCTTTACATCATTAATAAAAAATAAGAGATCTAGTCGGACATAGAATAAAGACTAGCAAACTCAACTTCATTATATTCATAGAAGAATCCAAAAATCAAAGGAATAGTAGAATTTTATCACTTGTTAGGATCAAAGTATCTCCTTTATAATCCTTCTCCCTTCACTTACAAAGTTGCTTAAAAATATATAAGCTAAACACTCCAATAGATTGTATCACCCTTAACTTTTACTTTAAGAGGGTAATAAAGAAGCATAATGAAAAGTATTAAGTTTTACAGAAGTGACAAAACTCTCGACAAATTAAACACACACACACACACACACACACACACACACACACACACACACACACACACACACACACATATATATATATATATATAAGAAAACAAAAGAAAGGTGTCAAGAACTGCGACGCTTAAAAGTGTTGTGCTGGGGCGCTTAAATGTGAACTAGTGCCTCAGTGCTAAAATGTTTGATCCACCATGATGTTTGATGATGTGTAGCAGTTATCAAGTGAATAGACACCTCTTTTTTACTTTAGTGACCTATCTCATAGAAGTTATAATTGTAACACCATTTCTCGATGGAAATTGGAGTGCTGTGGTGCATGAGTGGACAAAATTATGCTAAGGTGTCGAAATGTGTAGTTATGCGACATTTAGTTTCTTTAGAACCCAAGGCTACCAAGGTGATCTTTTAATGCAATGGCACATCAAATGTTGTGGCACTGATTGTGATACCACTTTAGCGCTCGTAAATATAGCGATTGGAGTTGCAATGTCCAAAAGTGATGCTTTGGTAATGTTGAATGGAGCACAATGAAGGTGTCTCCTATGGCGCCATAGCCTATTATTATATTTTCTTACCATTTTTTTAGTTTTTCCTGTACAAAAATATATAAAGTAATACATTTTCATTGAAATTCAAACATAATAAATAGAACATAATTTACACTAATCAATGACCCAAGATAAAAAAATGACTCCTATGCACTCTCTAATAGTAGTAGTTTAAGTCCACTCTATATCTCTTCCAGCCACCAACATGGCTCTAACCAAGTTTAAAAAGAAGTTGAGTAAGCATATACATGGAAAGCAACCTAAATTCTCTTCAAATGAACCTAATGTTGTTACCCCTTCACCAATAACAAGTTAGGTAATAGTCATCAATGAAGAGATATTGCAGAAAGGGATTGAGGTGGTGTTGATATCCCAGCCTAAAAAAGGACAGAGCAAATATAGAGCAACTATTCAAAGTCAAATAAAGAGTATAAGGAGTCAGGGAAGGCCATCAAGACTATTGATGGCTTAAAGGGACAACATAAAGATGGCCCCTCCTAGAGGTTATATGACTTGGGGTCTTTTATTTCCTCTAATCACCTAGATAAAGACATGAAGATGGTCCATTACGATGAGCCCACCTTTGTTATGATGAGTGCATACATAGTGATATTCTAAAGTACACTTTGTATATAACCGTTGGTAAAAGGGCCAGGGTACTTTCCAACTTGATTTAGAATATATGGAAAGTGGAAGGCCTTCTTTAAATTTCCATAATATTAGGAGAAGCTTAGCAAGAAGTATAATGAGGAAATAAAACATTGACTTTAAATCTCATAGCTACCAATGAGCCCAATAAAAAGTTTGATGATAATAATTGCATTCATGACTTGATATCATATTCCTCAAACTAGAGTAATAAGATGAGTGTAATGAGTAATTAAATATGCCTTTTTTTATTTTTCATATTTTTTTCCTTCTATCTTGTGACTTTTAATCTTGAAATTCTAAAGGACTAAATAAAGAATTATTTTTACTCCTCTTTTCATTTATGTACAAGTTATGCATGTGAATCTTTATGCTAGGTCGTTAGAGTTTGCATTTGTCACAAATTGACTTCACTTGCAGGGGATTAATTTATATTTGCTTAATGTTGAATGGGGGTTGATTGCAAGAGTGTTATAGCATCCATTTCTTGTCACTGATTAACACTTATGCATCTGCGACACATTTTCCATCATTGTCAGCAAGTGCTCACATTCATTGCATCTCTTCCTGCATTTATTTGCAAATAATTTACTGCATGTATTCCTGTGATTATTTGTAGGTAATGTGATGCATGCATTAAGGGTCTCCTATTGTGGCCGGTAGTTATTTATATGTGTTGCTGGTGCAACATCCTTGCTTGCAGGTAATGGCTAATAGGTCATTGCATTTATTGTATGTTATTCATCATCATCTATAGGTGAACTATTGTTAGTCTCCTACAATTACTTAGAGGTATATGTGCTCCTCACTACTTATTGTCTTGGATAGTAGATGATATATTGGAGACATCATATATGCATTAGATCATATATATATATATATATATATATATATATATATATATATATATATATATATATATATATATATATATATATATATATATATATAGTTTACTGCACCTGCTTGAAATTCTATTTTTTTTGTTGATGTAGATCTTATTACATTCATTATGTACGTACTCTTCACATTTTGCTTTCGATCATCTCATATTACATTTTGATTATTATAGCTTGCAGAGTTTCAGTGCATTTATTTCAAAGTCAATAGTATCAATTGTGCACTAGCTTTTAGGCCCTCTTCATGAATATATTATGACTCTCACTGTCACGACTCAACCCGACCGGGACGGATCCCGCTCGCATCGGGTCGTGATCCAGATTTCAAACTAACTGAACTGATTCCAGGATCTGGCTTTGGAATTTGTTTCAGAACTTTCTTCCAAACATACAGACAGAAACAAACGCATAGAGCTACTATAAACATCAAATACAACGGAACAGATCATCTATATTTTTCTTCCTAAAAAAGAATCATATACAAATACAGCTCATGGCTTTCAGACAGAAAGAAGAATATAACAGAAAAGCCATGACTGTACAAAAATCAAAAGTATAAAATACCTATAACAGATTAGACTCTGAACTCCTACTCCAAGACTTCCTTTCCTTTCCCAGAACCTGAAAACCACATAGAAAATAAGGATGAGCTACAACAGCTCAGCAAGACATCAAACCTCCAATCAGAATCATCAGAATCAACATCAAACACATCAGACAAAATCCGTACAGAAATCAGATCAATAGAATCGTCTATCGAATCAGAATAGAATAGAAATCACAGAAATCATAATTCCAGAAATTGAATCAGAACAGAATCATACAGATCAGATCAAATTAGAACAGAATAGAATCATATCAGAATTAGATCAAATCAGAACAAATATTTTAGAACAAATCTTCCTTCCAGATTTCAGAACTTCCCCTTATATCTTCCTTGTGCATACAGCACCAGAACTTCCGCTTATAGCTCCCTTGTGCATACAGCACCAAAACTTCCCCTTATAGCTCCCAATTGTGCTCATAGCCCCAGAACAGAACATATATACAGAATTTCAGAATTTCACAGAACTTCTCAGAACTTCCCCCTTATAGCTCCATTGTGCTTATAACACCTTCCCCTTATAGCTCCCAATAGCATATGAATAATTAATTCAATTCAGAAAAAATCCGGACAAATTCAAAAATTGTACGAAAATCCGGCGGCATAATGGCAGTATACAGAATTTACACAAAATTTCCTAAAAATCAAAAATTACCAAATTATCACAGAATGTTCACAACAACATTGCAAGATAATTATTCTACTGCCACAACATTTTCAGACATCATGAAAATTTACAGTCAACAGAAAACGCCGCCAAATCAAAACTATCCGGTCAAAAGTCTCCAGGAAATAATCAAAACGTGCACACTCGGCACCTCAGAAACATACCAAAAGTTACGAGGTAAAAACTGAACCAATCGGAAAATATGGACGAAATTCGCTAATGAAAATGAAATCTGGACAGAAAAATCGTTCAAACTTCACCGTTATGAAAATTGAGAAAGGTGGAATGTGCCTTACCTTGAACTGTCTCGACGGACGAAAACAGCCCGGCGTTGCCCAAAAATCAACTTTTCCTCTTTTGTCCTCGACTTTCTCTCTCCTCAAAAAATTAGATATTTTATTTTGATTTTTCTCTCTCTTCAAAACGACTGATTTTCATTAAATAACCTTGAGATCGGCCCGGCCGATCGCACGATCGTCCTGGACGATCTGAACAAAATTGCATCGTCCTGGGACGATTTCTCAGGACGATAATTAATTTTTTTGGATGATAAAAACCCCTATTCTCTGACTTGTGCATTGCTCTGATCGTCCCGGGACGATCCCCTATCGGCCCGGACGATCCTTACAGGAAAACTTTCCTGTAACTTCTGTACAGATTCTAGAACAAAAATTGAACTGATCGTCCCAGGACGATCCACGATCGGCCTGGACGATAGGAGCAAAATTGATGTTACAATCTTCCCAACTTCAAAAAAAATGTCGTCCTCGACATTGTCCAATCCAAACTCAGTCAAAACAAATACAGATACGACTTCCTCATGTCCGACTCCTTCTCCCAAGTCGCTTCTCGTGCAGTTTGGTGCTTCCACTGCACCTTAACCATCAGAATATGTTTACTTCTCAACTTACGAACATCGTAAGCTAGAATCAACTCATGTTCTTCTTTATATCTCAGATTCTCCTGAATCTCAACCTCATCAGCAGACGCTTTCTTTCCAGAGTCAGATATCAACTTTCTCAAAGTAGATACGTGGAACACATTATAAATATCGGATATCTGATCAGATAACAACAGCCGATAAGCAGATTTACCAATCCTTTCAAGGATTTCTAAAGGTCCAACATACCTTGGATTGAGCTTACTCACTCTGCCAAATCTGCTCACACCCTTCATCGGACTGACTTTGACATACACAAAGTCACCAACTTGAAATTCAACGAACCTGTGCTTCTGATTGTAATATTTCTACTATCGATCTTGTGCAGCTTTCAACCTTTCTTTAATCAAATTGACTTTCTTAACAGTTTCATCTACAAAAGTGGCACCCATCTCCTGTTTATCTCCAACCTCAGTCAGAGTCAAAGGAGTTCTACACTTCCGGCCACACAGAGCTTCATAAGGTGCCATACGAATACTGGACTGAAAACTGTTATTGTAAGCAAACTCTATAAGAGGAATATGATCTTCCTAGCTTCCACCAAAATCTAAAACACATAGCCTCAGCAGATCTTCCAGTACCTGAATAGTCCTTTCAGACTGTCCATCAGTCTGCGGATGAAAAGCTGTACTGAAATGTAACTTCGTACCCAAACCTTGCTGAATACCCTTCCAAAGTCTGGAAGTAAACCGCCCATCTCGATCAGAAACAATCACCTTAGGCACACCGTGTAATCTGACAATCTCTTTCACATACACCTGTGCAAATCTATCCACCTGATCGGTCTGCCTGATCGGAAGAAAATGAGCAGACTTCGTCAATCGATCCACAATCACCCAAATGGCATCGTGCCCTTGCCTTGATCGAGGAAAACCCATAGCAAAATCCATTGTTACCTCCTCCCATTTCCACTCAGGGATAGGCAACGACTGCAAAAATCGTCCTAGTCATTGTTGCTCTGCCTTCACCAACTAACAGGCCTCGCATCTAGCAACAAAATCTGCTACATCCTTTTTCATTCCTGGCCACCAGAACAACCTCTTCACATCTTCGTACATCTTGCCACTTCCCGGATGAACAGTGTAGCCTGAATGATGAGATTCATACAAAATCTCTTTCCTCAGATCTCTAAACACAGGAATCCACAACCTGTTCTTGCAGAAAATAGTACCAGAATCAGAAATTCGAAGTTCAGGCTTCTTACCATATTCAATCTGAGCAATCAACGTCGAATAATCAGAATCTAACTTCTAGGCTTCCTGAATCCTTTCTTCCAAAGAAGACTGAATGCTCAACTGAGTCAAAACTCCAGAATCCAAACTACTGGAGGAAATCACCTCCAACTGCAACCGTTCCATATCACGAATCAGAAAATCATCAGAAGTGAGCTGAAAACCTAATAATCTAAAAGATTTCCTGCTCAGAGCATCTGTTACCACATTAGATTTACCAGGCTGATACTGAATCGTCAGATCGTAATCCTTGATCAACTCAAGCCACCTTCTTTGCCTCAAATTCAGATCCTTCTGAGTGAAAATGTACTTCAAACTCTTGTGATCTGTGAAGATCTCACATCTGACGCCATACAAATAGTGACGCCAAATCTTCAAAGCAAAAACAACTGCAGCTAATTCCAAATCATGTTTCGGGTAATTCTTCTCATGTGGTTTTAATTGTCTCGAAGCATAAGCAATTACATTATCATGATGATGCAACACACATCCCAAACCTTTCAGTGAAGCATCACTGAACACCTGAAATCCTTCTGTACCTGACAGAAGTGCTAACACTGGAGCTGAAGTCAGACAATCCTTCAATATCTGAAAACTAGCCTCACACTCCGGTGTCCAAACAAAAGCTACTGACTTATGAGTCAGTCTCGTCAAAGGTGTAGCAATCTGAGAAAATCCCTTCACAAATTTTTTGTAATATCCAGCCATGCCTAAGAAACTACGTACCTCAAATATCGTAGTAGGCCTTGGCCAATCCGCAACAGCTTGAATCTTCTGGGGATCAACAGAAATACCTTCACCACTAACCACATGCCTCAGAAATGAAATGCTCTTCAGTCAGAATTCACACTTGGAGAACTTAGCATACAACTGATGCCGTCTCAGAGTCTCCAACACAATGCTCAAATGTCTGGCATGATCATCCTCAGAAATAGAATACACCAGAATATCATCGATGAAGACGATCACAAACTGATCTAGGTATTCCCTGAACACTCTGTTCATCAGATCCATAAAAATAGCAGGTGTATTGGTTACCCCAAAAGGCATAACCAAGAACTCATAGTGTCCGTACCGAGTACTGAAAGCTGTTTTCAACACATCAGCTTTCTTCACCTTCACCTGATAATATCCAGATCTCAAATCAATCTTCAAAAACATAGAAGAACCAGAAAGCTGGTCAAACAAGTCATCAATCCGTGGTAAGGGATACTTGTTCTTGATCGTGACTTTATTCAAATCTCGGTAGTCAACACACATACGGAGTGTTCCGTCCTTCTTCTTCACAAATAAAACAGGTACTCCCCAAGGAGAAACACTGGGATGAACGAATCCTCTATCCACCAACTCCTGAAGCTGAACTTTCAACTCAGAAAGTTCTTTCGGTGCCATCCTATACAGAGCTTTTGATATCGGAGCTGTACCCGGAAAAATATCAATAGAGAACTCCACATCTCTATCCAGAGGTAAACCAACCAACTCCTCAGGAAATACATCTGCAAACTCTCGTACCACTGGGATATCAGAAAAAGAAGTGGGTTCTAGGTTCAGATCCCGTATAGAAGCCAAAAATACTGGACAACCTTTCTTCCACATTCTTCTCAATTCCAATACAGAAATCAGACAAAAGAGAACACCTTGTAAGCCTTGGAATACACATCTCTCTCCTGACATAAGCAAGCTCACTTGCTTCTTCAAACAATCAATCTGAGCCTCATACAGACTCAGCCAATCCATGCCCAAAATCACATTGTACGAAGAAATCAGCAATTAAATCAAACTCGACTTCCACTTCTTGCCAGCAATATCAATCTTACAAAAACAAAACTTCCGAGCAATCAAATTACTTCCAGCCAGCAAAATCACAGAAAGAGAAACCGGTAGTAAAATCGAATCCAGATACAAAGCATCAATACAACGCTCGGAAAGAAACGAGTGACTGGCTCCAGAATCAAACAAAATACGACAGGGCTGATCAAAAATATAAATCGTACCTGTCACAACATCCGGAGCATCTCGAGCCTCCTGCTAACTCAGACTGTACACTCGTGGCTGAACTGGAGCTGCAGCTGAAGCTACAGAACTACTAGGCTCCCTCTGACTAACAGTAGGTGGTCTCCATGGCACAAAACTCGAACCACCACCTCTACCAGAAAATCCCTCAGTCACAGAGCGTGGAGGAACAGTCCTCGGTCTTCCTGCTGAACCGGCAGGTCTAACAAACTCTTGGATCGAAACTCAGATCGTCGATCAAATCCAGCATGTGGACACTCTGCAATCCGATGCCCCGGCTGACCACATCTGAAGCACTGACCAGTCATCCTGTAGCACTGGCCAAAATGTCATCGTCCACAACTCTGGCCCACAGGTGCCCCATTAACAGATCTAGAGCTAGTCGTACTAGGCGTAGCAGTACCAGCAAATCCTGTTTGTCCACTCCTCCTGGAGTCTCCAGAACCAGAAATAAATCTCCTCTTGCTAGAGGAACTACTTCTCGAATCACCCCCAAACCTCTTCCTACTCGCAGTCCACCGCTGCTTGGTAGCCATTAGATCATTCTCTATCAGACGAGCTGTCACGACCCGACCCGATCCGGGACGGATTCCGCTCGCACCGGGTCGCGACACGGAACGAACAGACTGAGCAGGATCTGGTTATGGAATTTGGTTCGGAACTGAATCTTCCAAATAATTTAACTCAAACAGACACACAGACACAGAGCTACTATGAATCATCAAACACAGCGGAACAAAATATCTATATTTTTCTTTTCCTCAAAACAATCATCTACAAATACAATACATGGCTTTTAACCAGAAAGGAAGACAGAACAGAAAAGCCATGACTGTACAAAAATCAAAAGGTACAAAACAATACCTACAGATCAGACTCTGAAATCTATTCCAGGACTTCCTTCCCTTTTCCAGAACCTGAAAACCACCAGAAAACAAGAGTGAGCTCAACAGCTCAGCAAAGCAACAAACCTCCAATCAAAATTTTCAGAATCTTAAAACCAACACATCAGACAGAAATCCGTACAGATATTAGAACAGAATTGGACAAATGTCAAATCGGACAGAATCAAATCAGAACTTATACGGACATATATCAAACCAGAATCAGAGTCGTACAGATCAGATCACATCAGAATACAAATCAGAACAGAATAAATCAACAGAGTCAGAATCGTACAGAAATCAGAAATTCAGATCATATCAGAACAGAACTGAACGGAACAGATATCAAATCAAACAGATCAGATCAGACAGATCACATCAACAGAATCAGAAATCAGAATTGCAGATCATATCGTATCAGAATCATAATTGCTTACGAAACAGATACGGAAATCAGAACCATATCAAATCAGATATCAGATATCAGATATATAATTAATAGCTAAATGCCCTGACACTGACGGAATCTCTACGGATTCCGGCCCCTTATGCCTCCCTTCCCAGACACTGACTGAATCTCATAGGATCCAGACCCCTTATGCCTCCCTTTGTGCTCACGGCACCAGAACAGAATTCATCGGATCCAGAACAGAACAGATATCAGATTTCAGATTTGAGCTCATTTCAGAATTCCCAGACACTAACTGAATCACTTAGGATCCAGTCCCCTTATAACTCCCTTTTTATAACATATACTGATAGCATATCAATTCAGAAGAAATCCAGACAAATCAGAAATCAGATAAAAATCGGGCAGCACAACGGCAGTATACAGAATTTACACAATTTTTCCAGAAAATCACAAAATACCAAATTTGCACATAATGTAGATAACAACATTACAAGACTTTAATTCTACTGCTTAGCAAATTTTAGACTACACAGAAAAATCCAATCGACAAAAAACACCGTCGAATCAAAAATACCCGGACAAAAATCTTCAAAAAATAACCAAAATGTGCACACTCGGCACGTCAACACTATACAGAAAGTTACACGGTAAAAACTGAACCAATCAAATGATACGGACGAAAATCATTAACGAAAGCAAAATTCGGACAGAAAATACCGCCAAACACGATGGTTCTGAAAATTGAGAAAGGCGGAATGTGCCTTACCTTGCGTACAGCAATATTCTGAACATTCTCTTCGGACGAAAATGGCTCCGCGTCGCCCGAAAATCAACTTTTCCAAAAATCACCTCGACTTTCTCTCTCCTCAAAGATATTTTTCATTTTTTAAAATTTTTTCTCTCTCTTCAAAATGACTGATTTCAGCTTTATAATACTCAGATCGGTCCGGCCGATCGCCAGATCGTCCCGGGACGATCAGACCAAATTGGATCATCCTGGACGGTTCCCAGAACTAGCTTCAGGACGATATTTTGAACAGTGCCAATTGGCCTGGCCGAAGCCTCGATCGGCCTGGACGATGCTTACAGAAAATCACCTGGAGTAAATCTGGGCAAATTATGGAGCAAATTCTCAATTGATCGTCCCAGGACTATCCCAGATCGTCCTGGACGATCCTGGAGCAGATTTTTGATATTACAATCTCCCCAACTTCAGAAAAATATCATCCCCGACATTATCCAATCCAAACTCAGTCAAAACAAGTACGGGTACGACTGTCTCATGTCAGACTCCTTCTCCCAAGTCGCTTCCCGTGCAGTCTGGTGCTTCCACTGAACTTTAACCATCGGAATCTGTTTATTTCTTAACTTTCGGACGTCGTACGCCAAAATTAACTCTGGCTCTTCCTTGTACGCCAGATTCTCCTGAATCTCAACTTCATCAGCTGATACCTTCTTCCCAGAGTCGGAAACCCACTTCCTCAGAGTGGATACGTGAAACACGTTATGCACGTCCGACATCGAATCAAAAAGCAACAGTTGGTAAGCAGATTTTCCAATCCTTTCCAAAATTTCAAAAGGTCCAACATACCTTGAACTAAGCTTGCTCACCTGACCAAATCTGCTCACACCCTTCATCGGGCTGACTTTGACATACACAAAGTCACCAACCTGAAACTCAACAAACCTGTGCTTCTGATTATAATACTTCTGCTGTCGATCCTGAGCTGCTTTCAATCTTTCTTTTATCAAATTGATCTTCTTAACAGTTTCATCAACAAAAGTGGCACCCAGCTCCTGTCTATCTCCGACCTCAGTCAAAGTCAAAGGAGTACGGCACTTCCTGCCATATAGAGCCTCGTACGGTGCCATACCGATACTGGACTGAAAACTGTTATTATAAGCAAACTCAATCAGCGGGATATGATACTCCCAGCTTCCGCCAAAGTCCAGAACACAAAGTCTCAACAGATCTTCCAGCACCTGAATAGTCCTCTCAGACTGTCCATCTGTCTGAGGATGAAAGGCTGTACTGAAATGCAGTTTTGTACCCAAGCCTTGCTGAATGCCTTTCCAAAGTCTGGAAGTAAATCGTCCGTCTCGGTCAGAAACAATCACTTGAGGCACACCGTGCAATCTGACTATTTCCTTCACATATATCTGTGCCAAACGATCCACCGGATCGGTCTGTCTGGCCGAAAGAAAATGGGCGGACTTCGTCAATCGATCTACAACCACCCAAATAGCGTCGTGCCCTTGTCTAGATCGAGGAAAACCCATCGCAAAATCCATCGTTACCTCCTCCCACTTCCACTCAGGGATAGGCAACGACTGCAACAGTCCACCTGGTCGCTAATGCTCTGCCTTCACCAACTGACAGGCTTCGCATCTCGACACAAACTCTGCCACATCCTTCTTCATTCCAGGCCACCAGAACAAAAGTTTCATATCAGCATACATCTTACCACTGCCTGGATGAACAATGTAGCCTGAATGGTGAGATTCGTATGGAATCTCCTGTATCAAATCTCCAAATACAGGTACCCACAACCTGTTCTTACAGAAAATAGCACCAGAATTAGAAATTCGAAGTTCAGGAGTCTTACCAGATCCAATCTGAGCAATCAACTTCGAATAATCAGAATCTGACTTCTGGGCTTCCTGAATCCTTGGAAGCAAGGAAGACTGAATACTCATCTGAGCCAAGTCCAAATCACTGGAGGAAATCACCTCCAACTGCAATCGCTCCATGTCTCGAATCAGGAAATCATCAAAAGTAAGCTGCAAACCTGATAATCCAGAAGATTTCCTACTCAGAGCGTCCGCTACCACATTAGCCTTTCCAGGCTGATACTGAATAGTCAAATCATAGTCCTTGATCTACTCGAGCCATCTTCTCTGCCTCAAATTCAGATCCTTCTGGGTAAAAATGTACTTCAGGCTCTTATGATCAGTGAAAATCTCACATCTGACGCCATACAGGTAATGACGCCAAATCTTTAAAGCAAAAATAATAGCAACCAACTCCAAATCATGCGTCGGGTAATTCTTCTCATGTGGTTTCAACTATCTAGAGGCATAAGCAATTACCCTTCCATTCTATATCAACACACAACCCAAACCTTTCAGTGAAGCATCACTGAACACCTGAAAACCTTCCGTACCTGACGGAAGTGCTAACACTGGAGCTGAAGTCAAACAATCCTTCAATCTCTGAAAAATTGCTTCACACTTTGGTGTCCAAACAAAAGGTACTGACTTCTGAGTCAGTCTCGTCAGAGGTGTCAAAATCTGTGAAAATCCCTTCACAAATTTCCTGTAATATCCGGCCATGCCCAAGAAACTACGTACCTCAAATACCGTAGTCGGCCTTGGCCAATCAGCAACTGCCTGAATCTTCCGGGGATCCACAGAAATGCCTTCTCCGCTCACCACATTCCCCAGAAAAGAAATGCTCTTCAGCCAGAATTCACACTTGGAGAACTTGGCATACAGCTGATGCCGCCTCCAAGTTTCCAACACAAGCCTCAAATGTCTGGCATGATCATCCTCAGAAGTAGAATATACCAAAATATCGTCGATGAAGACGATTACAAACTGATCCAAATACTCCCCGAATACTCGGTTCATCAAATCCATGAAAATCGCAGGCGCGTTGGTTACCCCAAAAGGCATAACCAAGAACTCGTAGTGCCCGTACCGAGTACTGAAAGCTGTCTTCACTATATCAGTTTCCTTCACTTTCACCTGATAGTATCTAGATCGCAAATCAATCTTCGAGAATACTGAAGATCCGGAAAGCTGATCAAACAAGTCGTCAATCTGAGGCAAAGGATACTTGTTCTTGATCGTAACTTTGTTCAAATCCCTGTAATCAATACACATATGGAGTGTACCGTCCTTCTTTTTCACAAACAAAACAGGTGCTTCCCAGGGCAAAACACTAGGACGGACAAAACCTTTGTCAACCAACTCCTGAAGTTGAACTTTCAACTCAGAAAGTTCTTTTGGTGCCATCCTGTACGTAGCTTTTGCTATAGGAGCGGTACCCAGAAAAACATCGATAGAGAACTCCACATCTCTATCCGGAGGTAAACCAACCAACTCCTCAGGAAAAGCATCAGCAAACTCTCGTACCACTGGGATCTCAGAAACAGAACCAACCTCCAGGTTCAGATCCCGCACCGAAGCCATAAACACTGGGCATCCCTTCTTCCACATTCTGTTCACCTCCAACACAGAAATCAGACTGGAGAGAACACCTCGTAATCCCTGAAATACAACTCTCTCTCCATCCACAAGCAAACTAACATGCTTCTTCAGACAGTCAATCTGAGCTGCATACAGACTCAGCCAATCCATGCCCAGAATCACATCATACGATGAAATCGGCAATAAAATCAGATTTGATTTCCACTTCTTGCCAGCAATATCGATCTCACGAAAACAAAACTTGCGGGCCATCAAATTACTTTCAGCCGGCAAAATCACAGAAAGAGAAACTGGCAACAAAACCGAATCCAAATGCAAAAGCTCAAAACAGTGCTCGGACAGAAAAGAGTGACTCGCTCCAGAGTCAAACAAGACACGACAGGGCTGATCAGAAATGTAAATCGTACATGTCACAACATCTGGAGCATCACGAGCCTCCTGCTGACTCAGACTATAAACTCGTGGCTGAACTGGAGCAGGAGCTGAAGCAACAGAACTACTTTGCTCCCTCTGAACAGTAGGTGGTCTCCGTGGTCCATAACTAGAACTACCACCTCTACCAGAAAATCCCTCAGGGCGAGGAGGAACAGTCCTCGGTCTTCCTGCTGAACTGACAGGTCTAACAGAACCCTCTGATCGGAACTCAGAACGCCGATCAAACCCAGCCTGTGGACACTCTGCAATCCTATGTCCTGGCTGACCACATCGGAAGCACAGACCAGCCATCCTGTAGCACTGACCAAAATATCGCCGTCCACAACTCTGGCACACAGGTGCCATACTCACAGATCCAGAACTTGTCGTACTGGTAGCAGTACCAGACAATCCTCCACTCCTCCTGGAATCAACAGATCCAGAACCAGCTACAAATCTCCTCTTCCTAGAGGAACCACTGCCAGAAGTCTCGCCTCCAAATCTCTTCCTACTAGCAGTCCACCGCCGCTGAGTAACTGTCATGTCATTCTCAATCAAATGAGCTCGCTCCACAAGCTCAGAAAAATTAGTAATCCGGAACGGTATCAGGGGCTGCCTCAAAGTATCTTGTAATCCCCTCAGGAATCTGTAGCACCTCTCAGCAGAAGTACTAACCAGCTGTGGAGCATACCTGGCTAAGGCAGTAAACTCAGCCTCATACTGCATCACCGTCTTGCTCCCCTGAACAAGCCTCAGAAAACTCTCCTGCATCTGCTGTCGTGCACAAGGGGGAACAAACCAGTCTCGAAACACTTCAGTGAACTCTTCCCAGGTAATCAAAGAGTTCAATCTGCCCTGAAATCTGGCTGCCTGCTGGCCTTCCCACCAGTGCTCAGCCTCTCCATCAAACAGAAAAACAGCCAAAGGAACCTTCCTATCTGACGGACACTGCATTCCGTCAAAGGTCTTCTCCAACCTCCTCAGCCACTCCTCGGCTTCTCTGGGCTCAACAGTGCTCTCAAATCTCGGAGATTTCAACCTAAAAAACAATTGCAAATGTATATCAATGTCATCAGATCTGACAGTAACAGCTCTGCTCTGAGTCTCGCTCATCATCTGAGCAACAAGTGTAGCAAACTGAGACAATGTATCTGCACCAGCCACTGGGGCTGTACTCCCCACTGGTGCTGCCTGACTAGCACTCTGCCCGTCTGTCATGTCTGGGTCTGGCTGATCCATACAGAAAATCCAGAAAAATTCGAAGAACTATCACAAAAATAACACAATAAAAAGACGAACAAGCAAAAACTACCCCCAGACAGACTCACTGATCACTTCCTATAGCTCTGTTTTACACAATCCAAAATTCCATAACCAATGCTCTGATACCACTAAAGTTTGTCACGACCCGACCCGATCCGGGATGGATCCCGCTCGCACCGGGTCGCGACACGAAACGAACAGACTGACCAGGATCTGGTTATGGAATTTGGTGCGGAACTGAATCTTCCAAATAATTTAACTCAAACAGACACACAGACACAGAGCTACTATGAATCATCAAACACAGCGGAACAAAACATCTATATTTTTCTTTTCCTCAAAACAATCATCTACAAATACAGTACATGGCTTTTAACCAGAAAGAAAGACAGAACAGAAAAGCCATGACTGTACAAAAATCAAAAGGTACAAAATAATACCCGCAGATCAGACTCTGAAATCTATTCCTAAACTTCCTTCCCTTTCCCAGAACCTGAAAACCACCAGAAAACAAGAGTGAGCTCAACAGCTCAGCAAAGCAACAAACCTCCAATCAAAATTTTCAGAATATCAAAACTAACACATCAGACAGAAATCCGTACAGAGATCAGAACAGAATCGGATAAATGTCAAATCGGACAGAATCAAATCAGAACTTATACGGACATATATCAAACCAGAATCAGAGTCGTACAGATCAGATCACATCAGAATACAAATCAGAACAGAATAAATCAAGAGAGTCAGAATCGTACAGAAATTAGAAATTCAGATCATATCAGAACAGAACTGAACGGAACAGATATCAAATCAAACAGATCAGATCAGACAGATCACATCAACAGAATCAGAAATCAGAATTGCAGATCATATTATATCAGAATCATAATTGCTTACGAAACAGATACGGAAATCAGAACCATATAAAATCAGATATCAGATATATAATTAATAGCTAAATGCCCTGACACTGACGAAATCTCTACGGATTCCGGCCCCTTATGCCTCTCTTCCCAGATACTGACTGAATCTCATAGGATCCAGGCCCCTTATGCCTCCATTTGTGCTCACGGCACCAGAACAGATGTGCTTATAGCACCAGAACAGAATTCATCGGATCCGGAACAGAACAGATATCAGATTTCAGATTTGAGCTCATTTCAGAATTCCCAGACACTAACTGAATCACTTAGTATCCAGGCCCCTTATAACTCCCTTTTTATAGCATATACAGATAGCATATCAATTCAGAAGAAATTAGGACAAATCAGAAATCAGACAAAAATCGGGCAGCACAACGGCAGTATACGGAATTTACACAATTTTTCCTGAAAATTACAAAATACCAAATTTGCACAGAATGTAGATAACAATATTACAAGACTTTAATTCTACTGCTCAGCAAATTTTAGACTACACAGAAAAATCCAATCGATGAAAAACACCATCGAATCAAAAACACCCGGACAAAAATCTTCAGAAAATAACCAAAATGTGCACACTCGGCACGTCAACACTATACAGAAAGTTACACGGTAAAAAATGAACCAATCAAAAGATACGGACGAAAATCATTAACGAAAGCAAAATCCAGACAGAAAATACCGCCAAACACGACGGTTCTGAAAATTGAAAAAGGCGGAATGTGCCTTACCTTGCGTACAGCAATATCCTGAACAGTCTCTTCGGATGAAAATGGCTCTGCGTCGCCCGAAAATCAACTTTTCCAAAAATCACCTTGACTTTCTCTCTCCTCAAAGATATTTTTCATTTTTTAAAATTTTTTCTCTCTCTTCAAAACGACTGATTTCAGCTTTATAATACTCAGATTGGCCCGGCCGATCGCCAGATCGTCCCGGGACGATCAGACCAAATTGGATCGTCCTGGACGGTTCCCAGAACTAGTTTCAGGCTGATATTTTGAACAGTGTCAATCGGCCTGGACGATGCTTACAGAAAATCACCTGGAGCAAATCTGGGCAAATTCTGGAGCAAATTCTCAACTGATCGTCCCAGGACGATCCCAGATCGTCCTGGACGATCTTGGAGCAGATTTTTGATATTACACGAGCTCTCTCCACAAGATCAGAAAAATCAGAAATATGAAAGGGTACTAGGGGATACTTCAGACTATCTCGTAGTCCCCTCAGAAATCGATAGCACTTCTCAGTAGAAATACTCACCAGCTGCGGAGCTTATCGGGCTAAGGAAGTAAACTCTGCCTCGTACTGCATCACTGTCCTGCTCCCTTGAACTAGCCTCAGAAAACTCTCCTGCATCTGCTGTTATGTAGAAGGTGGAACAAACCAAGATCGGAATACCTCAGAAAAATTTTCCCAAGAAATCAGAGAGTTCAATCTGCCCTGAAACTTTGCTTCCTGCTGGCCTACCCACCAGTGCTCAGCTTCCCCATCTAACAGAAATACTGCCAAAGGTACATTCCTGTCTGACGGACACTGCATGCCATTAAAAGTCTTCTCTAACCTCCTCAGCCATTCCTCAGCTGCTCTGGGCTCAATAGCGCCCTCAAACCTCGGTGGTTTCAATCTCAAAAACATCTGAAGATGTCTATCAATATCCTCAGATCGAACAGTAGAGGCTTTACTCTGAGTCTCGCTCATCATCTGATCAACCAATGTAGCAAACTGGGAAAGTGTATCTGCACCAACCACTGGGGCTGTACTACTCACTGGTGCTGCCTGGCTGGCACTCTGACTGTCTGTCATATCGGGGTCTGGCAGATCCATACAGAAAATCCAGAAAATTCAGAAAAGTAATCATAAAAACAACACAATAAAAATCTGGACAAACCAAAACTACCCCAGACAGACTCAGATCACTTCCTATAGCTCTGTCTTACAATCCAAATTCTAAAACCATTGCTCTGATACCACTAAAAAGCTTGTCACGACTTAACCCGACCGGGACGGATCCCGCTCGCATCGGGTCGTGATCCAGATTTCAAACTGACTGAACTGATTCCAGGATCTGGCTTTGGAATTTGTTTCAGAACTTTCTTCCAAACATACAGACAGAAACAGACGCACAGAGCTACTATAAACATCAAATACAACGGAACAGATCATCTATATTTTTCTTCCTCAATAAGAATCATATACAAATACAGCTCATGGCTTTCAGACAGAAAAAAGAACAGAATAGAAAAGCCATGACTGTACAAAAATCAAAAGTACAAAATACTTATAACAGATCAGACTCTGAATTCCTACTCCAAGACATCCTTCCCTTTCCTAGAACATGAAAACCACATAGAAAATAAGGATGAGCTACAACAGCTCAGCAAGACATCAAACCTCCAATCAGAATCCTCAGAATCAACATCCAACACATCAAACAAAATCCGTACAGAAATCAGATCAACAGAATCGTCTATCGAATCAGAACAGAACAGAAATCACAGAAATCATAATTCCAGAAATTGAATCAGAACAGAATCATACAGATTAGATCAAATCAGAACCAGAAATTGAATCAGAACAGAATCATACAGATCAGATCAAATTAGAACAGAACAGAATCGTATCAGAATCAGATCAAATCAGAACAAATATTTCAGAACAGATCTTCCTTCCAGATTTCAGAACTTTCCCTTATATCTCCCTTGTGCATACAGCACCAGAACTTTCCCTTATAGCTCCCTTGTGCATACAGCACTAGAACTTCCCCTTATAGCTCCCAATTGTGCTCATAGCACCAGAACAGAACAGATATAGAGAATTTCAGAATTTCACAGAACTTCTCAGAACTTCCCCTTATAGCTCCCTTGTGCTTATAGCACCTTCCCCTTATAGCTCCCAATAGCATACGAATAATTAATTCAATTCAGAACAAATCCGGACAAATTCAGAAATTGTACGAAAATCCGGCGGCATAACGACAGTATACAGAATTTACACAAAATTTCCTAAAAATAAAAAATTACCAAATTATCACAGAATATTCACAACAATATTGCAAGATAATTATTCTACTGCCACAACATTTTCAGACATCGTGAAAATTTAGAGTCAACAGAAAACGCCTCGAAATCAAAACTATCTGGTCAAAAATCTCTAGGTAATAATCAAAACGTGCACACTCGGCACCTCAGAAACATACCAAAAGTTACGCGGTAAAAACTGAACCAATCAGAAAATACGGACGAAATTTGCTAACGAAAACAAAATCCGCACAGAAAAATCGTTCAAACTTCACCGTTCTGAAAATTGAGAAAGGCGGAATGTGCCTTACCTTGCGTACACCAATTTCTTGAACTCTCTCGATGGACGAAAACAGCCCGGCGTTGCCCAAAAATCAACTTTTCCTCTTTTTCCCTCGACTTTCTCTCTCCTCAAAAAATCAGATATTTTATTTTGATTTTTCTCTCTCTTCAAAACGACTGATTTTCATTAAATAACCTTGAGATCTGCCCGACCGATCGCACGATCGTCTTGGACGATCTAAACAAAATTGTATCGTCCTGGGACGATTTCTCAAGATGATAATTAATTTTCTTGGACGATAAAACCCCTATTCTCTGACTTGTGCATTGCTCTGATCGTCCCGGGACGATCCCCTATCGGCCCGGACGATCCTTACAGGAAAACTTTCCTGTAACTTCTGTACAGATTCTGGAACAAAAATTGAACTGATCGTCCCGGGACGATCCACGATCGGCCCGGACGATAGGAGCCAAACTGATGTTACACTCACTACCACCATCTTACCTCTTACTGTTTGTGATTGTCTATTGACGCCCATTTGGATGTTTTACATCATTATTCTAGCATTTTTGTATTTTTGATTTCATTGTGCATTTGTTAAATTAAAATCTGGTTCCCTGTAATTGTTTAATGTCAACTCCGTGTGTTGTTTCAGTTCAAGTAAAATTCAAATCAAGTCGTTTTTATTAGTTCAAGTCTCTTGTATCAAGTTCAAATCTCCTGTAGTGTTATTCAATTTCTCAAATTATTCAAGTCAGGTCCTCGATTTGCTATGAATTTCAACAGTCTCTTAACATCTCCCTCGTTTAGGGGAAATTTCTAAAGTCTGGATCATCCCATGCACCATGCTATGAGAGCATATATATAGCAGGTGTCAGGTGACACCGTGACCACATTTCTTAAATCCCATCATGCTACAAGAGCGTGTATGGGTCTTCGAGGAACCTGTTTGAAATGCACAATTGGTTATCCTGCCACACCACGAAAGCATGTATAAATACTTATAAGTGTCACCGCCATACGCGCTATAAGAATGTGTACAAGGCCTACATGCCTCATCGTATGAGTAACACCGGACTTCCTCCTACCATGCTACGAGAGCTTGTATAGGGGATTCTCCGGCTCGCCGTAAACATTGAGGGCGAGGTTTTGAAGTTTAGAACTTTATACCTTTGCGATGTGACGGGGTGATCGATGATGGTAAAAAGAAAGCATAGTATCTGAAGTTTCTACTTGATTACCATCTTCAACTACGTGTGGTGCCTCCTTTGAAAGAAAATGTAATTCAAGTAGCTTCAGCATTTCAAAATGACCTACTCTTTCTCTCGCAAAGAGGTTTCGAAGTTTAAATCTCGAATAATTTGACTCTTTCGGTGTGGATCTCTATGGTTATATTTCTTCATATAGTCAAGAAGCAGTGCCTGAACATCAAATTGAGATATAAAAGATTGATCTCCATTCCTCATGTGCGCCACAAGCTCTACGGTCTCCACTGAAGCCCAAATAGTTTCCTGAAGCATTATTATTCCTCCACCATCAACTTCTTTTGCAGGATTTTTCTCAACAGCAAAGTCCTGCGAACAATTTCTAACTTTCGTTTTTGATGAAATGTTGCTCTTATGATCTGATAAGATTTCTGAACTAGAACCCTGGTCTTCTTTAACATCTTATAATTCATCAGATGAATCCACATACGGAACAACTGAATACGGGTGTCTGGCATGGTACTTTCAACAATGAAATTATCTGCTTCTCATTCAATTTCTTTGTGTATCTCTAAATCCTCCACTATCTTGTAACCCTCCAGGGGAAGATAATTTGCTTTCTGATTTCTTACTTGAAGACAAGAAAGATGAGAACGTTGATTGGAAATTCCATACATCTCTTTGAGACGTTGGCGCGAAAGTAAACCAGTGCTCAAAGATGATGAATTCATTAGCGAGGGCGGCGAAGGAGTGGTTGAAGGTTGGCCAGAGATCTTGCAGGAGGTCCGGATCGGAGCAGGAAATTCAGTTCGAAGGGATTTGGCCAGATTTCAAAGCGTGGAGACAGTAGAAGTTTTAGTTTTCTTCATGAAATTAATTGAGGGCTGAAGGTTTCCTTTAACATTGATTTAACAACGGCAACGGGGTGGTTCGAGTCCAATGAATTAAGGGAAGAGACGGGATTTGATCACGAAGCCAACAGGATTTTTGCGGAGATTTAAGTGGAGAAACAAAGTTTTCTCTTAATGCGAATGGACCTTTCTTATAGATTTTTTTTTATTAAATTAATTATTTCATCAATTTCAAATGATGGCAATGCATTGATCGATCAAAATTGCTTCGATTCGAGTGAATTTCTTTAATTTTTGTGTGATTTCGATAGAATTCAAGTTGTTTTGCCCACGCGATTCTCGTTGGGAAAAATAATGGTGTATTTTGGGTATTGACAATGTTCTAGAAGTAATAACGAAGTCTGTTTTGTGATCAAACAATCCTTAGGCAACTAAGCACGTCAATTTCCTTGATTTGCACGTAGTTGCCTCAGGACCCCGGCCGATTTCATCACACGACAGTGAAGTCTATTTTACGATCGAACGTCGTGTACTAATTTCATCGAATTGCGCACATTACATCGAGATGTGCTATGATCTTCTCACGCGTCTTTAATTGATAAAATTAATTGTTCTTTTCTAGGAATTAACATTTCATATGCAATAATGAAATTCATTTTGCGATTGGACGTTGTTTGGGCGATATTGCGCTTTAATTTCCTTGGTTTGTGTGTCGTTGCCTTGGGATTCATGTCATCGCCTCGGACGACCTCAATTAAACAAGTTCATAGTGATTCTTGAGTGTTGACAATGTTCATGACGGAACAACGAAATCCATTTCGTGATCAAAAATTGTTTGGGTGGCATCGCACATTAATTTCGTTTGTCGGTCGTCACTTCGGACCAATCTCATCAAAATTGACTGCGAGGGGTCCCTTTTTAGGCTAACTCAATGTCCTAATTTCAATGATGCTGTTCATTTGACAATCAAAAGTCGTTTGACCCTTCAAGTGATGCATCGTGTAAGCGCACGCGTTTCTTGAATCGCCGATTTTGCCCTTTTGGGCATGGTTTGATGTGTAGGGAAAGGGCATGGCTTGATGTGTAGGAGTCAACAAATGTCATTATATATATATATATATATATATATATATATATATATATATATATATATATATATATATATATATAATAAAAGAATATTTAATTTTTCCCCCCTTCAAAGTTTTTGGATGAATACAATCAATGGTACTTTAATAGCTTAATATAAGATAATTTGGGACTCTAACAAAAAATTTTCTAACTTCACTATCATATTGTTGACCCCTATACCTCAAACCACACGAGTGTTGGTGGAATTTTGAAAACATATTTTAAAAATATTAGTTTTCTTTGGGACTTAAAATTGAATTCTAAAATCGAATTGTCTCGTTAGAAAAAGTATATCACCTCGAGAGGTGAAAATAAAATTTCATAATGCTATTCAGATTTAGAATTATGAAATTCATCTTGAATATCGTGACCGGATGCTAAAGAGAACTTCATATGGCCCCGAAGGGTCAAAATGAGATTCTACTGAATATCCAGCCACAATATTCAAGAAGTGTGATCGTTGATTTCACATCCAAAGCCTTATCAAAGAAAAGTGTATCTCCCCAAAGGGAGAAAATACCATTCGATGATAATTCTTTGATTGTAATAATAACGATCACTAGTATTTTAAAGTTTTCCCAAAGAAATCCAATTGAGTTTTGAAAAATCAATTTTTAAAATCAGGTGCGTGTGTGGTTCTAAATCTCCTACGAGCGCAAGCCCTCGTAGTTAATTACATCGTAAGAAAACAAGGTCTCCTACGAAAACTCTCGATTAAAATAACGGCAGAAATTTTGTTAGAATTTCTAGGAGTGATATCAAAAAGAGAAGTGAATTTTGGAAATTCAACAGGGAATGGATCAAAATTGAGCAGTTATTAACGGAGTTAAAGGAGGAGAGGTAGGGGATACTTTGAGATTCCGGAACCATCCGGAAGTATCCTAACTTAATCTAAGTGTTGGGCTTTATGTTTTAGGATTGAAATGAAGCTTTAATTAGAGTTGAGTATTTTATTAGAAATTTGGGATTAGATTCCCGAAATTTGGGGTCTTATAATCAAAGATCTGCCCCGGATCCTAAATCTATTTTGGACACTGGACCACAGTCGTCCGGTCCTAACTAATGTAGTGCAAGGTCTGGACTTACCCCGGCCTGGATTGGGGAGCCAGCTAATCACCTAATCGATTTAAAAGAGATGAGTCCGGTCTTTTATGAAAGAGTGGTAGGGACGTTGTAATTAAAGTTTTTGGAGAGGCGGGGCCGACGTCTAGAGATTTTCCTAATTGGCCCCTTGGACTTATGTTGGGTGCTAAAATGCTAAGGACTATGAAATTGAAATTTTGACTCTTTAATTTGTATCTAATGCAATGCATGCTAGTTAATAACCTCAAATCAAATATGCTTGAAATTTTTTTAAAAACAGGCTTATAAAATAATTTTTTAGAAGTCTGGACTTCCCCGGGTCCGGCACCTCGTCCTCATAGGTCAGACTATCCGGACTCTACCCGCAGGCGGGGAAGGGTCTAAAACAAGGAAAGAAGAATGCAAAAATATGCATGCGACCCCGGGGTCGATCCCCGGCTAATTCCCTAGATTCGTTAGCTTTCTATGTTATTTAGACTCACTAAAATTTTAGACTTTTAAGGTTATGAATATAAAATTTTCCACACCCTCACGAGCCTCACGTATCCAGGCGAAAACAAAAGCGGCACACAATCGCCAAAAAACTAGTAAAAACAAGTAATCCTAAAGGCAATCAAATCATCACATCAAATATAAATTAATTAATTAATAAATGTCCATAGGCAAAGTTGCCTTGCTTATTACAAACCAGAATATTGCAGAAAGTAAAGTGGCCGGGCACCACTGACAACAACCCGGATTCTAAGCCTAGTAATGACGCAAGTTATTTTGAGTGGGATACTCTCAATCTTCAAGTCTTCAAATCTTCAATCTCATTCTTCTTTGGATTCCTTTTCTTCAATCTTCTCGGAATCTTCGTAGTAGATTATCCAAATGGATAAGAGGGCACTTCCCTCTAAGGGGAAGGCCACTCCTTCCTCTTTGGGTAAGGAAGAGGTATGATCCAAATTTGGATTTCCAAATGGAAAAGGAGTGTTCCCCAAAGGGGTGTCCTTTCCTCTTTGGAATCCAAGCTTTGGATGTATGTATCCCAAACTCAAACTTAACTTTCACAACACTTAATAATTATACAAATTACATTGATATCAAAATAAAAAATCTAGACTCACCTGCAAGGTTATCCTAAGCAATTAATATAAATAAAGCAGTTATTCCCAAGCAGTTATATATGAGCAGAAAAGAAAGTAAACACACTGGCCACGCTCTTTTTATTTGGGGGCTTTAGCAGCTGAAGCACCTGTGCAAAGAGTTTATAATATTTATGCATTTTTTATGATTTGCCCCCTTTTTATACTGCCCTGCATGAGCGTGGCCACCTGCAGAAAACTGTGTCAACATCCAGATCGTACCTAACCTAAGGGTAATCTAGTCGCCAAACACATCAATCCATCCACAGAGTACAGAAAAAGTAAGCAGACACAGCAAAGCAATTTCATCCACAACATGCAGTGAAAACTACGAAAAAATCCGGCACACAGCAGTAAAGTAAACACCGGCCCTAACCTAGATCTAGAGTTGGTGATCCTAGCACAACATCTAAAGTGTGTGTAAAAGGTCGTGTGGGTTTGATATGTCCTAAATAGGATTATTAGTTAAAGTTGTTTCAAATTTGATTGGTTTGAAAGGCTTAAGGGATATTTAATTAAACTGTAGATATTAATGATTTAAAAATCAATTTTAAAAGACTTATTAAATTATTTGTTGGATACCACCTTTGTTTCACACCGAGGCCGTGAAGTTTATTTCACCTTCCTTGGGGCTAAACTAATAGCCTCGTAGGCCTGGGTTACCCAGTGGTACCCGATATAATTAAGTGTTTTAACTTGATTAAGGTTTGAAAATTAATGAATTTTATTAAAGGTTGGTTGATTACTGATTTTAAGAGTTACTAATGAATTCTGGAGTTTTAAAAGTGAATTTGGAGTTTTACGAGTTTTGGAGTATTTTAATCATTTAATTAAAGGGTTGAAAAGTTGACTTTTGGATTAAGGGTGTTTTCTAGAATTTTTACATTTTATTAAAATACTAGACCTTACTACGATCAGTTAGAAGGTAAGTACGTTGAAAACGGATTTTTCTGCATTTTATTACGAAGGTTTGAAGTTTTGAACTAGTTTTAACTATGGTTTGACCAATTTGTTGACTTTTTGAAATATTGAAGATTTCTGGAGTTTAACATTTTTAATAAATATTAGACCCTATTATGAGTTGAATGCAAGTGTGAGTTTGGGTGATTTTGGATTTTTCTTGAATTAGTTATGAAGGTTTGAAATTTGAGGTATTTAGTGAATTTTAAAATTGCTTAATTAGAGAGCCTTTTTGGGATTTTGCTCCAAATGAGTTCCTAACTCCTTGAAAACACCTCCAAAGGTCAGGAATGACCTAAGGAGGGATCCCCAAGTGTTTGGGAAGTTTTTTGGGATTTTTAATTATTATTAATTAATTATATTAATAAAATATTGGTTTTCACTTAAAATTAGATTAAGGGTTAAATTGCTGTCCAATCAATTGGATTTTAATTATCACAGATTAAGGACTGAATTCTGGTCAGTTTGAGGGTTTATATGCAAATTTTTGGATTTAAATTGGATTTATTACAATTTTTAGAAGTTTTAAAGGCTTAATTAAAGGTTTAAGTCTTAGAAAATTAATTAGGGGACCTAATGATCTCAAAAATCAGTGAAAATTTCCCCAAGGGTTGAGGATGTCACTAAGTTCAAATGTTCAGAGTTTCAACTAAAGAGGAGGTGAATCCTAATTATTGAAATTTCTCTAAGTTTTCTATACATGAATCCTTAATTATTGTCCTTAATTATGTCACTAATTTTGATGGGCTTGAATCAATGTTTGAACTAACCCTCATACTCAATACATAAGGCATACATGAATCACATAAACACATTCAACACCTAAATCTAGGAGAGCCTTAGACTAAGTGGTGTGTGCACCTTAAACATGCAATTAACTAATTAACATAATTAAGACAAAATTAGTGAATAATCAAGGAATGATTATCCACTAATCATTCCCATTAATTCCATTCAAACATGCTCAATCAACATTTAAGATCTCAAATGAAATCTTGAACACTTAAGGATTTACATGTATATAATTTCAAAATATATATTAAAATACATAAATATAAATGAATTTATATATATAAATAGAAATATATATTATAAAATAATTAAATATATTATTAAAAATACATTTTGATGAGTTAAAGGATCCACTGATCTCCATAGAAATTTGGAAATAATAAAATATTTTTCTTATATTTTTTTAAATACTTAATATTTAATTAAAATATAAGAAAGGGTGAAAATACTCCAATAATTCAAAATACCTTCAAAACCTATTCAAATAAGACTGAAAATTTTTCTGGAGACCAGCCATGCACTCAACAACATGCATGCCAAATTTCAGATAAAAATAATTTGCATATAATTAATCAAAAATGAAATACATATTTCTGTATTTCTTAAATTACTAATAAAATAATAACAAAAATGGTTTAATTTTATTTTTAAAATAAACTAGATGAAAAACTGAAGAAAATGATATATTTATACTTAATTTTTTGGTTCTGTATTTAATTTACTATGATTTATTTAAGTTTCAGCAATTAAAACTAATTAAAACTCATTATTTTTTTTATTAAATGGCGGCGGTCAGACACGCGGCGGGCTAAGATTGGCGGGATCGAAACCGCGTGGCGGCGGGGGGGACACACGTCGGCCGCTGGCCGCTTCACGCGGTTTTCACTTAACCACGTCAGCGGCGCGTAACAGCCGTTGGATTAACCGCGGGTTCGATCCAACGGCTGAGATCAGATCCCGCGGTCTGATCTCACCAGGAGAAGATCAGACGGCGGAGATTCGATCCCGCTATTCCGAAAGGACGGCCTAGATCTCGCCGGACGGCTGATCGAGCGAGAGATCGAATGCGCGGTCGAAATCAGACCGCGGAAGGGCTCGATCTGGACCGTTGATCGAACGATCATCAACGGTCTAGAAAACGTACACTCGCCGGAGACCGTGAGTGACGCCCTAGAAAGCAAATTTCGCTTCGTTCTCTCGATCGGATCGATCATTTCACTTAAAATTTTAAACATAGATTAAGGACATGAACAGAAATCATGGGGAATAGTTTGTTTTAGCTAAAACCCTAAAAGCGTAAAGCTATTTAGACCTAACTAATGTGACCTAGATCTAGGGTTTTAGGGAGTTATACCGTTAGATCTTCGAAATTTCTGGATGGTTGAGCTTGTAGATTGTCCAAGTGAAGATTCCCAGCGAAAATCCAAGCTCGAACGCGTCTGGATCGGCTGCTATGGGCTTGAGACGGTCTAGGTGGTGGGTTCGCCGGAGAACTCGCCGCCGGTGACGTGCAACCACTTGGGTTTTGTAGTGGGGAGGTAGAGGAAGCTCTGGAGACTCAAAACGAACTGGGGGCCGGGCTTGAGAGGGCTTGAGCAGTGAGAGATGATTAGGGTTAGAATATCTGTGATTAAGCCCTTTTCCCCCTATTCAAACTCCCCCAGGCCAAACGAATGGCTGGGATTGACTCACCAGGTCCTTGGATGTTGCCAAGTGTCCCTGGGACAGCCAGAAAGCTGACCCAAAGGCTGGGCACGCCTCCTCAATCCTATTGGGTGGCTTTGGGATAGGTGGAGGGGACATTGCCATTTAAGGCTAAACCAGGCCCTGAGCTTGGTTAGGAGAGCTCCAAGTGAGCTTTAGGGCATAAAGGGGTCGGCCTAAAGCAGCTTAAATTAAGGAAAAGGGTTTAGCATGTGATAAGGCCTTCTAGAAGAGGTTTAAGCTTGGGTTTGACCAGGTTGACCAGTCAACAGGTCAAGGCTGGTGATGTGGCATGAAGGGAAGTAGGAGCATCCAATGGGAGAGCTTCCAAGCCTAATCTCACACTCCTTGAAGTTAAATAGAAGGTTGACCAATTCAAGGAGGGATTTAGGGTTGACTTGGTCAAACCAAGTTGGGTTGAGCTCCAAATAGGTTTAGAAATGTTCAAAGCTTTGAATAGAATGATTTTAAGAGTTTGAAGATATTGATATGGTTAAACGGGTTGGAATGGTTCGTTTGAAACCTTAAGGGTCCATTGGGTCAAACCATGTTGACTGAGTCAACTAGGTTGACCCAATGGGTAAGTATGGGCTGGACAGGTTTGAAAAAGGCATTTGAAGACCATTGAGGGTGGTTCCTAGGTCTGGGGAGGTCAAACTGATCAAAATCCCTATTTGAGCCCCTAAGGGCCTGTTTGGTCAACCTGGGTTGACTTGGTCAACCAGGTTGACCCAGGGTCTGGGTTTGGGCTCAACAGGTTTTGAAATGATATTTTGAGGTCAATGGAAGTGGTTGGGTGACTTAAAGAGGTCATTTGGGTCAAAACACATGTTTGGACCCTTAAAGGGCCCCTTGGGTCAAACCAGTTGACTTGGTCAACCAGGTTGACTCAAGGGTTGGAAATGGGTTCAAAAGATTTGAAATGGCATTTGAAATTTGTTAAAGGTGGTTGCATCCCATTTGGAGCTCATTTGGTTTGAAATCCCCATTTGAGCCCCATAGGGGTGTTTTGGTCAATTTTGACCTATTGGTCAACTAAGGTCAAAAAAGGGTTTGAAAAATGCAGTTTACTGCTCAATGGGTTAAAAATCAAGGGTCTAGAAAGTGATTGGAGGCTTGGATAAGGGTTCCAACGTCAAGATCTCAAAAGGGTTATGCTCAGTGGCATAGGCTGTAAATATTTGAAGGTTTTACAGCCTTTGAATTTTAATTCAAATTTTGGGGTTAGAGACCTCAGAATGAGCTCAAAGTTGGAGGGTAACCTCTAGAGACATGTCTTATCACTTTGCAAGTGATAGATCCTTGATCAGAGATCATTTGACTGGGTTTTAAAATGTTTGAAAAAATCTCTGAAAAGGGTCTTTAGGACAAGGCCTCTGGAGTTTGAATTTGAGTCTGGGTTTCTGGATTTGGATTTGATTTGAAGTTTGAATTAATTTGAATTTGAATTGGATGGAGTTTAGATTGATTTGAGGTTTGAGTTAATCAAGGGTATGGATTGATTTGAAGTCAAGGTGGATCAAAAGGATGGATTGATTTGAGATCAAGGTGGGTCAAAGGGATGGATTGATTTGAGTATGGATTGATCCTAGGATCTAGAAAAAACCCTAAGGTCTAGGTTTTAAGGGAATCCTAGGCTCTAGAATAGGCTCTAAGGTCTAGTTCTAGGAAAGATCCTAAGGTCTAGAGTGGATCCTAGGGTCTAGGATTGGATCTGGATTCTGGAAGGGTCTTAGTTTTGCATTTTGTTCATTGGTAATTTGATTCTGAACTGCAATTCTAAGCGAAGGGATTTGTATTTCCAAGGGTAGAACAGCCTCAGATCCATACACTAGTGCAAACGGGGTGGATTGGGTCGGGGTTCTATAAGTGGTACGATAAGCCCACAGAGCTTCCACCAACCGCTCATCCCACTGTCGTTTGTTATCATCAAGGGTCTTTTTGACAATTTGCACCAAGGTTTTGTTGAAGGCCTCGGCCAATCCATTTGCCCGAGGGTAATAGATCGTCGAATATCTCCAATCAATATTATGGCGCCTTACAAAACTATTGATTTTTGTAGACTTGAATGCGGACCCATTATCGGATATGATTCTGCGGGGTACGCCGAATCGATATACAATATGGTCACGAAAGAATTTTAAGACATGGTGTGATGTTACGTTTCGTAGGGGAATTGCTTCCGCCCATTTTGAAAAGTAATCAGTTGCTGCTAATATGAAACGATGACCTCTTGCGGAGGGAGGGTCAATCGGCCCAATGATATCCGTGCCCCAACTCTCGAAGGGCCACGAGGCTATCGTAGGGTGTAACACATTAGGCGGCTGATGTAAAACCACACACCATGGACCTGACATTGATGACAGTGCTTTGCAGTATTCATACAATCGTCAATCATTGTAGGCCAGTAGTATCCAAGTCTTTTAATCTTTAATTTCATTTTTGGACCCGATTGATGAGCACCGCACAGTCCTGAATGAACTTCATTAACGATCTTCTGGGCTTCTCGCTTGCTCAAACAGCGCAGCCACATGTGATCGAAAGACCGACGGTACAACAGATCGTTAACTAGTGCATATGATAGGGCACGTTTCTTAATCTGGTTGGAGAGTGATTTGTCCTGGGGAAGCTTCCCTTCTTTAAGGTAGTCGACTAAGGGTCGTCTCCAATCGCCTTCTTCGTCGATCGTTGAAGAGGCAGAAAGGATCTGAAGGGGAGTCTTACTAATGTGTTCCAAATCTATAAGGGAGAGGGTCTTACGACCCTGTATCTCTATAGGGATGGAATCCTCCTCAGGACATGCAAATTCCTTTGCGAGTTTTGCTAAGGCATCTGCCGCAGAATTGCTTCCACGGGGAACCCTATACAAAGTAGCAATGGGGATTTGTTCCAACAAGTGAAGTGTGTATTGGTGATATTTTAGGAGATTCGGATTCAAGACTTTATAAGTTCCGGCGACTTGGTTAATAACTAGTTGGGAATCTCCAAAGACCTTAATCTCTTTAATCTCCATTAGAATTGCAAGTTCCAAACCAGTTATCAGAGCTTCGTATTCAGCTTCGTTGTTTGTGCAAGGCTCCGATAAGTGGTAGGAAAAATGCATCATTCCTTTTTCTGGTGTAATAAAAATTAGACCGACTCCAGCCTTTCCAGGAATCACAGATTGTTGGGTCGCAATCCTACGAGAGGATGCTGCCCCATCAAAATATAATTCCCAGATGGCCTCTCTAGATTCCCCCAAACTCATGATTTGTTCGTCGGGTAAGTCATCGTTCAGAGGAGAATCTGCTGGCAGCGGGTGTGCTGCCAGAAAGTCGGCAACAGCCTGTCCTTTTACAGCACGGAGAGGAGTGAAAGTAATCTCAAATTGCAACAATATCATAGACCAACGGGCTAAACGTCCTGACAACGTAGGTCGGGTCATAAGATATTGCAAAGGATTAACTCTTGAAATCAGACTGATCGAGTGGGAGAGCATGTAATGCCTCAGTTTCTGAGCTGCAAAAACTAGAGCGAGACAATGCTTCTCAATTGACGGGTATCGAATTTTCAGTAGGAAGGAGTCTTCGACTAAGGTAGTAGAGAGCATTCTCTTTTCCTTCGTCGTTAACTTGAGCTAACAGGGCACCTAAAGACTCATCTAGAGCTGCGGTGTAGAGGATTAATGGCTTTCCCGGAATCGGAGCTGCCAAGACTGGCGGGTTAGAAAGGTATTGTTTGATATCATCAAAGGCATTTTGACACTTCTCGCCCCATACGAATTTAGTATCCTTTTTTCGCAAGGACAGAAAAGGGTTGTTGACATCTCCCGGAAAGATTAGAAATAAACCTCCTTATATATGCCAATCTACCTTGTAGAGACCTTAGTTGAGTAAGGCTCTTAGGAGATGGCATATTTAAGATGGCTTCAATTTTAGCAGGATCTATCTCGATTCCGCGGTGCCTCACTACGAATCCTAAGAATTTCCCCCGAAGCGACGCCGAAGGCGCACTTCAAGGGGTTCATTTTCAAATCGTAGCGGCGCAACCGTTCGAAAACAAACTCTTAAGTCATGTAGGTGAGCCTCTTTAACCTTGCTCTTGACAACTAAATCATCAATATAACATTCAACTTGATTATGAATTAAGTCGTCAAAGATACGGGTCATGGCCCGTTGGTAGGTTGCTCCGGCATTCTTCAAGCCGAATGGCATTACCTTATAACAAAAGATTCCAATAGGGGTTCTGAACGCCGTATTTCTCTCATCTTCAGGGGCCATCTTGATTTGGTTATAACCCGACGAGCCATCCATGAAGGAGAAAATAGCATGTGAGGAGGCAATGTCCACCATGAGTTCTGGTATTGGTAGGGGGAAACTCATCCTTAGGGCATGCCTTGTTCAGATCCCTATAGTCGACACAAATCCGAATCTGACCATTCTTCTTTCGAACTGGCACGACGCTGGCCACCCAAGAGGGGTATTGCTCCTCTCGAATGAATCCGGCTTCTGCCAATTTCTTAACTTCAGAAACAACTTGTTGCTCAATCTCTAAGCGCATGCGTCGAGGAGCTTGTTTAACAGGAATGGCATCATGGCGAACCCCAAGTTTGTGGACTGCTACCTCAGCAGGCAAAACCTGGCATTTCGTCATATGTCCAGGCAAAGCAATCTCTAAACTCGAATAACAACTGGATTAAGTCTTGGGTTTCACTCTCGCTCAACAAAGTACTTATGAAAATCGGACGGGGATCATCATCGTTTCCCAGGTTAATTTCTCTTAACTCATCGACTGTCGACTTAATTTCCTCTTCAAATTCAGGGGGTGCATCCCGAACTTGAAGATCATCGGGATCGTCTAAAGTCTCCAAACAGAGTCCATCTAGAGGACAAGGAGGATCTGTAGGGACATTTGGAGAATCGAGATGGTAAGTTATCATTAGGCAATACTCATCATCATCGAATGAACTAATTGTTCCAAAGCCAATACCACTTGTTGGATTTTTATTTATTTTTGTTCGCCAAATATTCTCGTGGTATCTAGCTTGACCCTTAGTCCATCGGTATGGTACAGAACCTTTAGAAAAAATATTCTTTACACAAACAGGGAAGTAGCCGAAAGGTAATTCCATTAATTCATTAAAATCTGCCTCCTCAAGGGTTACATCACCTTCGTCCCTTGCGGAGGAGGAGCCAGGAAAGAATTTCTGGACTTTCTTAACTTCACCATCCAAGTTGGGGGCCACTTTGACTTCCAACCCTACAACCCTGCCAGCTGACAGTGGGGTCAGAGAAAGGGCCTCAATCCTTCTAGTGAGCTTTTCATACATTGTTAATTCAGGCTCGTCACTTTTAACTTTTGAGATATCCACCTCAGGGTCACTGTCCTGGTCTAAGGTGAGATCAAATTTTGGAGGAGTATTTATGTTTCGGTAATCGAGAGAGAAGGCAGCACCTTGATGTTTTAGTTCACCATCAGAGTCTGATTCCAGATCAATGTAGACAGGTGCTGCTTCTTCTATCTATCGAAGCACGGCCTCGACCTCGTGCCCTTAAAGCCATCCTCCCACCTCTTTGAGGTAATGTGCTTGGAGGCCTAAGGACAACGATATCAGAGTCGTCTTCACTACTTGATTGTGTCATTTCTTGACTGATATTTTTATCTTTTTCTTTCTTTTGGTTGAATTTTTGTTCAACCATTTTCTCCTCAAATTTGATCTCTAATTTAGAACGAGACGAGGACCCTTTTGGTGCAAAATATGCAGCATCTTCGTAGATCCCAATTTCTTGAATCGAGAATGGTTGCAAATCACCCTTAATCACATGTTCAATGCCGTCTCGTTGATACTTAATGCATTGGTGCAGGGTAGATGGAACCATTCTATATTCGTGAATCCAAGGTCTACCTAGAAGTGCGTTAAAGGACGTAGTCGAATCAATTATATGAAATTTAGCTTCAGTTTTTAAACCTCCTATTTCTAGGAGTAGAGTGATCGAACCTAAAGCTCTCTCGCCCTTCTCATTGAACCCACGAAGCACCAACCTGTCGGTTGAAAGCTTGCTAGTATCAACTCTGAGATAAGCAAGGGTCTTTATGTTCATCACGTTGACCGATGCACCCGGATCAACAAGGACTCTTGATAACTTGAAATTTCCCACATTTACAGTAATGTAGAGGGGACGATTGTGGTCAGCAGTTCTCAAGAGTAAATCTTCGTCTGAAAAGGTAACCCCAGGGATCTCTTTGAAGTAGAGAGCCTCACCACCTTCTGAAGTTGCAGCCAACTGTGTTAAGCAAATCTCGGGATCGAGAAGTGCTTTAATTAATGACTCCCTCATTTCTTTGGAAAGGAGGAGGGGTCATAAATACTTAATTTTGCTGGCAACTTCCTAAGGTGGGCTAGAACATTATAATCAACCCTAGGAACGACAGACTCGAAACCCGGAGGAATTAGAGGAAATTCTGGTTGCTGAGGGGAATCTGGATTTAGATCTTCAAATGAGGATTGCTTGCCTTTGTCCTGAGGGGGCAACCTAGGAGGTAAGACTTTACCACCACGAAGTTGCACCTGCTCGATATCCTCGGGCGGGCAAACTAAAGCGGTGTCTACACTCACTGTAGGCATTGGATCGTCGTTTCCCGAAAGAGAGTCAGAATCTGAAAACTCTATCTCGATAGGACTCCCCTGGAAATCAAATTGGGGGAAATCACTTTCTGATAAGGCTTCACATTCGACATCTTCTTGAACAGCGGATTCGGGGAGGTCGGTTTGGTTAACTTCGATATTTGGTTCATTAGGAGTTTGATTTGAAACAGGAGAGTCATCAGTTTGCATTTGAGATTCATGGTTAATCATCAAGACAGAAGTAGAAGGATGTTTTTTTTCATCTTTTGACCCTTCGCCTTTGATGGGGCAAAGTAAAAGTCAGATAACAAAAGAGGGGAAAGGGTTTTAAACACCACCATCCGCCATTCTAATACATCTCTCATCTACACACTTCCTCTCTACAAAAATCAAATTTTTCTTCTTTTACATTTTTCTCAGTAGTTCCTAAGACTACTGGAGAGGGAAGTGGCTCAACATCCTTCTGCGAAGCGTCCAGGTCAACTTTCCACACCGGGGCCTGGGCTATCGTAGTCAGCTGTTGAGAAAGACGAAAAGACTTGTTAATCGACTTTTTAAGTGCCCGGGACAGAGCAATGTCCCAACCATCTTCAACAAAGCAAGAAGAGTTAAGAGGATTACCTGAAATGGTCTTGATTGAAGCCTTTTCTGAATCGACCAAGTATTCTTTAGGTATTATGATGTTACCTTGGGTGTAGTTCTTCTCAAGCCAGTCTTTAAACACAACGCAGTCCTCAAGAGGGTGACTAAGCATCCTGTGGTACGGGCAATACTTGGGATCATCTTTCTTGCTCTCATCCTCAGGCCTCCTAGCCTCTGGCAACTGAAAATCTGGTTTCTTTAACAGACTTCTGAAGATCTTCTTAACTGACTCCCTTTTAAATGGATAAGGCTTTGCCAATCTCTCTCTAAAAGGGATGAAGGAGGGATCTCTAGTATGTTGAGGAACTATCTGAAAGGGCTGCTTCTGAGGCGGTTGTGGTGGAAGTGGAGTGCTAGGCTGACTAACCACTGGCCTCTTTCCTTTATCTACTGCTGAGACCACAGCTTTCTTTTCAAATGTTTTCACCAATTTTGGACCCTTCCTTTCTTCGGACTGTTCTCGTAAGAATGGCATCCTAGGAGCCTCTTCCTGCAAGTTGCTAGCCTTATTAAGGAGTTTCTCAAAAGTTTTAATAGTGAAACCCTTCAGAAGAAAAGCAACAGGACCGTGGATATTCTTCAAAAGGATCTCCACAGCATGTTGTTCTTGCAACTGGGGTTCACACTTCATCGAGAGGTTTCGCCACCTCAAGATGTACTCAACTAGAGACTCTCCCGGCTTTTGCTTTTCAACCACGAGATCGCCCACGGTGGTGCGTTGTTGCGCTCCAGAAAATCTCTTAAGAAAGAGGTTTTCTAGGTCGCTAAAGGTTCTTACTGAACCGTTGGGCAGATCGGCGTACCATTCAAAAGCAATGCCGGAAAGACTACTTACAAATTGGCGAAATAGCAGAGCATCTGACCCTCCTGCGTTGCAACAGCTTGCTCGGAAGTGGGCCAGATGCTGTCTCGGGTTTTCGATTCCAGTGAAAACTTTAAAAGTTGGTGGCACAAAGCCATTTGGGTAGGGAAACTAAGTCATATTCCTCGGGGTAGGGTCTACCCTTTGAAATAGACACAGTTCCTTGAGCATGGGCTAAGGCCTCCCTTACCTGGTCCTCAATTAATTGTTTGATATCCTTCTGAGGTGGGATTGAAGGAATGGAGGAGACTGCAGGGTGAACTGGAGGTGTCTCTACTGGACAAGGGAGAGTCACAGGCGGTGACTCGAGAGGTTTGGAATTAAGTTCTGCCCTTTTGGCCTTTTCTGTGAGCTCTCGAGCTGACTGGTGGATCTTAAAAGACTCTTGCTGTGATTTGTCCAACTTCTCTTGCATTTCTCTAACTTGTGACATCATGCTAGCAAGCTGAGTCTCCAAGTTTTTTATATGTTCTTCATCTTTATCTTTCACAGACTCATCTGACTCTGACTCAACAGCATGCGGATCATCATCCTTAACAAATCGGCGTTTGCTGGGCTCAGCTTCTTTATTAGACCCTCTAGTCTCTACCACATGAATGCCCCCAACGTAATCATCTTCATCTCCAAGGAGATCATCCGTATCGGGGTCAAAAGAAGCCATTCCCTCCTTGTTCAACAAGATGTTTCTTATTTCTTGGACTACCTCCTCGACCGGTCTATCCCCAATTGATTTAGGGTCAAGGGGTAAGTATCCTTTATACTCAGCCATATCAAACAACTCTTCAGAATCCATAAGGGCAATGATTTCTGTAAGTTTTGGATTAGGATCTGGTTGAGACTTCGTATCCGGTTCATCTTCCATTTCTAAATCCTGGTCAATTCTCAGTAGGGTCGACTGAAACTCGTTGGAGTTGCAGAATGAACTTAAAAGTTCTAGGAGGTGGTGGCAGACTCTCCAACTTAGTTCTTTTTGGCACATATCTCCTTTCAGGAGATTTAGGTCTTTTTCCTTTAAGGTCCACAGACTTTTGGACTTCAACCCCCTTTGGTTTGACAATCACAGAGGCCAATCTTACAGGTTTATGTGGGGGTGCCGAGGGTCTACCAGTAGAATGGCGGCCTCTCTCGGACCCAGTCAACACAATACCCTCTGTTTTGAGAGGACAGAGGGCGTGGCACCCAGTGATATCCATCAACCAGTACCGAAGTAGCAGGCTGTCTAGCATACTTCTTATTTTTCCTAACGAATTGAGGGGTTAAATTCTTTGCTTCAGATACTTCCTCCTTCAGCACTTCTTTTTGGAAGCGATGTGAGATCACTCCCTTTAACTGTTTCACATATTCCTCTTTAGTCTGCCCAGTCTGTGCAGCGCAGGTATGAATTATATTTCTCAAAGTTCTTGTCTTTTGAAGGTGTTTTTCTTTCTGAGTCTTCTTGGTCGAGTAGTCGACCGGGCATGGTGGAGAACGGGCTATCCTGGCTATCCTCTCCTCCCCTTGAGCCGAAGCCAAGGGGTAAAAGCGACTTCCCTTTAGGAGGGGAGAGGAAGCAGGAATAGGTAGCTCCTCAACAGCCTCAGGTTCTACTTGAGCCAAGGTCTTAAAGGGTAGAACTCTCTTAGCCTTAGAGATTTTCTTCCTAAGTCTCCTCAAGTAATTCTTCTTCTGATTCTTCGTGGTGAATCTAAGTCCAGAACTAGACCCTTCTTCAAAAACAGACTTAATTTCAGTGGAAGGCTCAACAACTGGCTCAGACTGTTTCTGTTCATCACTGACTACTGGCAAGGTGGGTGCAGATCCCACAATTAACTCAACTACCGGGGGAGTTTCCTTACTGGCATCCAGGCTCACAATCTGGTGTCCATCCATAGAGAGCTCTAGAGTACTAAATCCCATTCCAAAAATAATAGTGCTTCCTTGGTCATTAACAGTTGAGGACAATTCTCGGTCAAAAGAGAAAATCAGTTGGCCAGCCATTTGAGATTTTCTGAAAGTTAAAGAAAATGACTGAAATTAGATTTTTTTGAAGAGAGTAGTAAAAAAGTATTTTATTATTATCTTTTTGAAAGTATGACATATATTGACCCACGAGGAAATCGTATGGGGTAACATATGTCGACTTGGAGTTTAAGAAGATTTTTTAGGAAATTTTGAGAATTTGAAATGGGTTTTCTTACAAGTTCAAAAACACAACGGACAGAGTTTCCCCTTGCCCGAAGGCTCATGGAATTGTGAGAAAACCCAAGTAAAAAGGAATAGTTCAACCCTCCCCACCCTTAGAAGTCAAAGGGGAAATGAGGGGGTTAAAACTAACAAATTTGGAATGAACTCAAAAATTTTAAATGCTTTTCAATTTTAAGGATTTATATGTTGATTCTTTAAAGTTTTCCCCAAAGAAATCTAATGAAGTTTTAAAAAATCAATTTTTAAAATCAGGTGTGTGGTGGTTCCAAATCTCCTACGAGCGCAAGCCCTCGTAGTTAATTACATCGTAGGAAAACAAGGTCTCCTACGAAAACTCTCGATTAAAATAATGGCAAAAATTTTGTTAGAATTTCTAGGAGTGATATCAAAAAGAGAAGTGAATTTTGGAAATTCAACAGGGAATGGATCAAAATTGAGCAGTTATTAACGGAGTTTCGAAGGAGAGAGGTAGGGGATACTTTGAGATTCCAGGAACCATCCGGAAGTATCCTAACTTAATCTAAGTGTTGGGCTTTATGTTTTAGGATTGAAATGAAGCTTTAATTAGAGTTGAGTATTTTATTAGAAATTTGGGATTAGATTCCCGAAATTTGGGGTCTTATAATCAAAGATCTGCCCCGGATCCTAAATCTATTTTGGACACTGGACCACAGTCGTCCGATCCTAACTAATGTAGTGCAAGGTCTGGACTTACCCCGGCCTGGATTGGGGAGCCAGCTAACCACCTAATCGATTTAAAAGAGATGAGTCCGGTCTTTTATGAAAGAGTGGTAGGGACGTTGTAATTAAAGTTTTTGGAGAGGCGGGGCCGACGTCTAGAGATTTTCCTAATTGGCCCCTTGGACTTATGTTGGGTGCTAAAATGCTAAGGACTATGAAATTGAAATTTTGACTCTTTAATTTGTATCTAATGCAATGCATGCTAGTTAATAACCTCAAATCAAATATGCTTGAAATTTTTTTAAAAACAGGCTTATAAAATAATTTTTTTTAGAAGTCTGGACTTCCCCGGGTCCGGCACCTCGTCCTCATAGGTCAGACTATCCGGACTCTACCCGCAGGCGGGGAAGGGTCTAAAACAAGGAAAGAAGAATGCAAAAATATGCATGCGACCCCGGGGGTCGATCCCCGGCTAATTCCCTAGATTCGTTAGCTTTCTATGTTATTTTTAGACTCACTAAAATTTTAGACTTTTAAGGTTATGAATATAAAATTTTCCACACCCTCACGAGCCTCACGTATCCAGGCGAAAACAAAAGCGGCATGCAATCGCCAAAAAACTAGTAAAAACAAGTAATCCTAAAGGCAATCAAATCATCACATCAAATATAAATTAATTAATTAATAAATGTCCATAGGCAAAGTTGCCTTGCTTATTACAAACCAGAATATTGCAGAAAGTAAAGTGGCCGGGCACCACTGACAACAACCCGGATTCTAAGCCTAGTAATGACGCAAGTTATTTTGAGTGGGATACTCTCAATCTTCAAGTCTTCAAATCTTCAATCTCATTCTTCTTTGGATTCCTTTTCTTCAATCTTCTCGGAATCTTCGTAGTAGATTATCCAAATGGATAAGAGGGCACTTCCCTCTAAGGGGAAGGCCACTCCTTCCTCTTTGGGTAAGGAAGAGGTATGATCCAAATTTGGATTTCCAAATGGAAAAGGAGTGTTCCCCAAAGGGGTGTCCTTTCCTCTTTGGAATCCAAGCTTTGGATGTATGTATCCCAAACTCAAACTTAACTTTCACAACACTTAATAATTATACAAATTACATTGATATCAAAATAAAAATCTAGACTCACCTGCAAGGTTATCCTAAGCAATTAATATAAATAAAGCAGTTATTCCCAAGCAGTTATATATGAGCAGAAAAGAAAGTAAACACACTGGCCACGCTCTTTTTATTTGGGGGCTTTAGCAGCTGAAGCACCTGTGCAAAGAGTTTATAATATTTATGCATTTTTTATGATTTGCCCCCTTTTTATACTGCCCTGCATGAGCGTGGCCACCTGCAGAAAACTGTGTCAACATCCAGATCGTACCTAACCTAAGGGTAATCTAGTCGCCAAACACATCAATCCATCCACAGAGTACAGAAAAAGTAAGCAGACACAGCAAAGCAATTTCATCCACAACATGCAGTGAAAACTACGAAAAATCCGGCACACAGCAGTAAAGTAAACACCGGCCTAACCTAGATCTAGAGTTGGTGATCCTAGCACAACATCTAAAGTGTGTGTAAAAGGTCGTGTGGGTTTGATATGTCCTAAATAGGATTATTAGTTAAAGTTGTTTCAAATTTGATTGGTTGAAAGGCTTAAGGGATATTTAATTAAACTGTAGATATTAATGATTTAAAAATCAATTTTAAAAGACTTATTAAATTATTTGTTGGATACCACCTTTGTTTCACACCGAGGCCGTGAAGTTTATTTCACCTTCCTTGGGGCTAAACTAATAGCCTCGTAGGCCTGGGTTACCCAGTGGTACCCGATATAATTAAGTGTTTTAACTTGATTAAGGTTTGAAAATTAATGAATTTTATTAAAGGTTGGTTGATTACTGATTTTAAGAGTTACTAATGAATTCTGGAGTTTTAAAGTGAATTTGGAGTTTTACGAGTTTTGGAGTATTTTAATCATTTAATTAAAGGGTTGAAAAGTTGACTTTTGGATTAAGGGTGTTTTCTAGAATTTTTACATTTTATTAAAATACTAGACCTTACTACGATCAGTTAGAAGGTAAGTACGTTGAAAACGGATTTTTCTGCATTTTATTACGAAGGTTTGAAGTTTTGAACTAGTTTTAACTATGGTTTGACCAATTTGTTGACTTTTTGAAATATTGAAGATTTCTGGAGTTTAACATTTTTAATAAATATTAGACCCTATTATGAGTTGAATGCAAGTGAGTTTGGGTGATTTGGATTTTTCTTGAATTAGTTATGAAGGTTTGAAATTTGAGGTATTTAGTGAATTTTAAAATTGCTTAATTAGAGAGCCTTTTTGGGATTTTGCTCCAAATGAGTTCCTAACTCCTTGAAAACACCTCCAAAGGTCAGGAATGACCTAAGGAGGGATCCCCAAGTGTTTGGGAAGTTTTTTGGGATTTTTAATTATTATTAATTAATTATATTAATAAAATATTGGTTTTCACTTAAAATTAGATTAAGGGTTAAATTGCTGTCCAATCAATTGGATTTTAATTATCACAGATTAAGGACTGAATTCTGGTCAGTTTGAGGGTTTTATATGCAATTTTTGGATTTAAATTGGATTTATTACAATTTTTAGAAGTTTTAAAGGCTTAATTAAAGGTTTAAGTCTTAGAAAATTAATTAGGGGACCTAATGATCTCAAAAATCAGTGAAAATTTCCCCAAGGGTTGAGGATGTCACTAAGTTCAAATGTTCAGAGTTTCAACTAAAGAGGAGGTGAATCCTAATTATTGAAATTTCTCTAAGTTTTCTATACATGAATCCTTAATTATTGTCCTTAATTATGTCACTAATTTTGATGGGCTTGAATCAATGTTTGAACTAACCCTCATACTCAATACATAAGGCATACATGAATCACATAAACACATTCAACACCTAAATCTAGGAGAGCCTTAGACTAAGTGGTGTGTGCACCTTAAACATGCAATTAACTAATTAAACATAAATTAAGACAAAATTAGTGAATAATCAAGGAATGATTATCCACTAATCATTCCCATTAATTCCATTCAAACATGCTCAATCAACATTTAAGATCTCAAATGAAATCTTGAACACTTAAGGATTTACATGTATATAATTTCAAAATATATATTAAAATACATAAATATAAATGAATTTATATATATAAATAGAAATATATATATATAAAAATAATTAAATATATTATTAAAATACATTTTGATGAGTTAAAGGATCCACTGATCTCCATAGAAATTTGGAAATAATAAAAATATTTTTCTTATATTTTTTTAAATACTTAATATTTAATTAAAATATAAGAAAGGGTGAAAATACTCCAATAATTCAAAATACCTTCAAAACCTATTCAAATAAGACTGAAAATTTTTCTGGAGACCAGCCATGCACTCAACAACATGCATGCCAAATTTCAGATAAAAATAATTTGCATATAATTAATCAAAAATGAAATACATATTTCTGTATTTCTTAAATTACTAATAAAATAATAACAAAAATGGTTTAATTTTATTTTTAAAATAAACTAGATGAAAAACTGAAGAAAATGATATATTATACTTAATTTTTGGTTCTGTATTTAATTTACTATGATTTATTTAAGTTTCAGCAATTAAAACTAATTAAAACTCATTATTTTTAATTAAATGGCGGCGGTCAGACACGCGGCGGGCTAAGATTGGCGGGATCGAAACCGCGCGGCGGCGGCGGGGACACGCGTCGGCCGCTGGCCGCTTCACGCGGTTTTCACTTAACCACGTCAGCGGCGCGTAACAGCCGTTGGATTAACCGCGGGTTCGATCCAACGGCTGAGATCAGATCCCGCGGTCTGATCTCACCAGGAGAAGATCAGACGGCGGAGATTCGATCCCGCTATTCCGAAAGGACGGCCTAGATCTCGCCGGACGGCTGATCGAGCGAGAGATCGAATGCGCGGTCGAATCAGACCGCGGAAGGGCTCGATCTGGACCGTTGATCGAACGATCAACGGTCTAGAAAACGTACACTCGCCGGAGACCGTGAGTGACGCCCTAGAAAGCAAATTTCGCTTCGTTCTCTCGATCGGATCGATCATTTCACTTAAAATTTTAAACATAGATTAAGGACATGAACAGAAATCATGGGGAATAGTTTGTTTTAGCTAAAACCCTAAAAGCGTAAAGCTATTTAGACCTAACTAATGTGACCTAGATCTAGGGTTTTAGGGAGTTATACCGTTAGATCTTCGAAATTTCTGGATGGTTGAGCTTGTAGATTGTCCAAGTGAAGATTCCCAGCGAAAATCCAAGCTCGAACGCGTCTGGATCGGCTGCTATGGGCTTGAGACGGTCTAGGTGGTGGGTTCGCCGGAGAACTCGCCGCCGGTGACGTGCAACCACTTGGGTTTTGTAGTGGGGAGGTAGAGGAAGCTCTGGAGACTCAAAACGAACTGGGGGCCGGGCTTGAGAGGGCTTGAGTAGTGAGAGATGATTAGGGTTAGAATATCTGTGATTAAGCCCTTTTCCCCCTATTCAAACTCCCCCAGGCCAAACGAATGGCTGGGATTGACTCACCAGGTCCTTGGATGTTGCCAAGTGTCCCTGGGACAGCCAGAAAGCTGACCCAAAGGCTGGGCACGCCTCAATCCTATTGGGTGGCTTTGGGATAGGTGGAGGGGACATTGCCATTTAAGGCTAAACCAGGCCCTGAGCTTGGTTAGGAGAGCTCCAAGTGAGCTTTAGGGCATAAAGGGGTCGGCCTAAAGCAGCTTAAATTAAGGAAAAGGGTTTAGCATGTGATAAGGCCTTCTAGAAGAGGTTTAAGCTTGGGTTTGACCAGGTTGACCAGTCAACAGGTCAAGGCTGGTGATGTGGCATGAAGGGAAGTAGGAGCATCCAATGGGAGAGCTTCCAAGCCTAATCTCACACTCCTTGAAGTTAAATAGAAGGTTTGACCAATTCAAGGAGGGATTTAGGGTTGACTTTGTCAAACCAAGTTGGGTTGAGCTCCAAATAGGTTTAGAAATGTTCAAAGCTTTGAATAGAATGATTTTAAGAGTTTGAAGATATTGATATGGTTAAACGGGTTGGAATGGTTCGTTTGAAACCTTAAGGGTCCATTGGGTCAAACCATGTTGACTGAGTCAACTAGGTTGACCCAATGGGTAAGTATGGGCTGGACAGGTTTGAAAAGGCATTTGAAGACCATTGAGGGTGGTTCCTAGGTCTGGGGAGGTCAAACTGATCAAAATCCCTATTTGAGCCCCTAAGGGCCTGTTTGGTCAACCTGGGTTGACTTGGTCAACCAGGTTGACCCAGGGTCTGGGTTTGGGGCTCAACAGGTTTGAAATGATATTTTGAGGTCAATGGAAGTGGTTGGGTGACTTAAAGAGGTCATTTGGGTCAAAACACATGTTTGGACCCTTAAAGGGCCCCTTGGGTCAAACCAGTTGACTTGGTCAACCAGGTTGACTCAAGGGTTGGAAAATGGGTTCAAAAGATTTGAAATGGCATTTGAAATTTGTTAAAGGTGGTTGCATCCCATTTGGAGCTCATTTGGTTTGAAATCCCCATTTGAGCCCCATAGGGGTGTTTTTGGTCAATTTTGACCTATTGGTCAACTAAGGTCAAAAAAGGGTTTGAAAAATGCAGTTTACTGCTCAATGGGTTAAAATCAAGGGTCTAGAAGTGATTGGAGGCTTGGATAAGGGTTCCAAGGTCAAGATCTCAAAAGGGTTATGCTCAGTGGCATAGGCTGTAAATATTTGAAGGTTTTACAGCCTTTGAATTTTAATTCAAATTTTGGGGTTAGAGACCTCAGAATGAGCTCAAAGTTGGAGGGTAACCTCTAGAGACATGTCTTATCACTTTGCAAGTGATAGATCCTGGATCAGAGATCATTTGACTGGGTTTTAAAATGTTTGAAAAAATCTCTGAAAAGGGTCTTTAGGACAAGGCCTCTGGAGTTTGAATTTGAGTCTGGGTTTCTGGATTTGGATTTGATTTGAAGTTTGAATTAATTTGAATTTGAATTGGATGGAGTTTAGATTGATTTGAGGTTTGAGTTAATCAAGGGTATGGATTGATTTGAAGTCAAGGTGGATCAAAAGGATGGATTGATTTGAGATCAAGGTGGGTCAAAGGGATGGATTGATTTGAGTATGGATTGATCCTAGGATCTAGAAAAAACCCTAAGGTCTAGGTTTTAAGGGAATCCTAGGCTCTAGAATAGGCTCTAAGGTCTAGTTCTAGGAAAGATCCTAAGGTCTAGAGTGGATCCTAGGGTCTAGGATTGGATCTGGATTCTGGAAGGGTCTTAGTGACCTCACACAAAAATGAGGTCAACAACGAGAAAGGACCCCAATTGGTGAACAAAGCGTTACGTACTTTGGCGACATATATCACTTGAAGGGCCAAATGACCTCCGACTGCCGAATGGATGGTATCGTTGTGATCAAGGCACTGAACTTTGCTGGGTCGAGGCCCCTTGCAATTGAATCGGACGAGATCGGTCAAAAGGGACGGCCGACACCCGAAATTAAAGTGCAAGACTGATCAAACAATCTCAGATCAACGAATAGATTTCATCGATGCATCCGGAATGTTGCCAACCTATGAAAATTGCATTTTGTTTATTCTATTTGGAGTATCTAGATTGGTAGCAATGTAATGCAAAGATGCGCATATCGAGAAAACGAGGCCTCGAAGATGCTCTGAAGACATCTGATCGACAAACGGATAGTGTTATTGCGTCCGAAAGTCGTCGACATTCAGAATATACATTTATTTAATAAATTTGGATTGTCTGAGATGGTGACGAATTTCTAAGCAATTCAAATATGATATAAAAGCCTGTGTTACGACGGAAATGAGGCCTCGAAGATGCTCGGACGACATCGGATTAACAAACGGACTGTGCCTTGAGTCCGGAACATCGTCGGCATTAAGTGACTATATTTTATTTGATCAAATTGGATCATTTAAGGTAGCGTCGAAAATTTCAAAGGTGATCCAAATATGATTCAAAGGCACACATTACGAGGGAAATTAGCCTCGTCGGTGATGAAATGACATCCGATTACAAAACGGATGGTGCCATTGTGTCCGGAACGTCGTCGACATTAAGAGTCTATATTTTATTTGATCGAGTTAGATCATTTGATGTCGTGTCATAAATTTTAAAGACGATCAAAATATGATACGAAAGCGCGCATATCAAGGAAATTTGCCTCTACGGAAACAAAAGGATGTTGGATCGACAAACGGACTGCGCCATTTCGTCTGGAACATTGTCAACCATTGAAAACTGTATTTTGTTTATTCAATTTGAGGCATCCATATTGGTGGCACAAATCTCGAGGCAAAACACACATACCAAGGAAAGAGGTCTCGAGGTTGCCCAAACGATGTCCGATATCAAAACGGACTACGTTATTGGGTCCGGAGCACCGTCAATACTATGAATGCACTGCAAATTTGTTCGAATGAGGTTTTGCGTGCAAATCAAGAGAACGAGCACTTCGAGGGAATTAAGCCTCATCGCCACCCAAACGATGTCCGATCACAAAACGGACTACGCCGTTGCGACCCGGACATGAGTAATACCCTAAATGCACTACCACTTTGTTTAATGTCTATGTTCGACAAATTCGACATGTTAAGCAAGGTGATTACACATATTTCGAGATAACACACACGAACTGCAAGGGAAAAACACGTATTTCGATAAATTACACAAGTTGAGATTCATTTCATCACGGACGCATCATGGATGAATACTATTACTAATAGTAGTATATCATTGTTAACCACAGAGATGAATCTAACCAAAATAATGCAAAGTCAATTAAAATTTCAAATCACATTAAAAATTCTTACCTCCTACTCGTCAAAGCTCGGCAAAAATCTCTGATTGTATCCCTTAAAACCCGCTGCTACAGCTTCTCTTGTCAGCTTTGTGATGTAATTTTACTGCAAACGAGCTCAGACTTTGTTCCTTAAAAATGAGAAGGTAAACCAAGAATAGAGGTTCTCTTCTTTTGAAGCCTCCAAGCTGCCGCCCCACTGTTTTTCTGCTCTCGTTCTCCTGAGGTCATCTCCAACCGAACGCTAAACGGGTGTATGGAGTAGTTCCGTCGCTCCAACCGAACGCGAAAATTTCCTCCATTTAATCGCAGGTGAACAGTGCGACGCCAACAGTTCACTTACGCCATTTTTTGCTCTCAACCGGAAAAACGCGCGAAAGGGAGAGTGATCGTTACCTTCTCAAAAACACCTAAAATGGCGTTCGATTGGAGCATCACGGCGCCATTTTGAAGTTTTGCGTTGCAAATACTTTGCAGTGAAAAATGAAATTTTTGGTTGGAGATGCCCTGAACCTGCTGACTTCCTCCAACCTCTTCATTCCATTGCTTCTCACCACCGACCTGGGCTTCAATCAATGAAATGCTCTCTGTAGCTGCTCAGGAACTCCACAGCAGTAGCAGGCAATCAAACGTCAGGCTCTCCTTCGGGCTTTGTCCAATACCAACTACAGCAGATCCTTCCATCTCTTCTCCCTCAATCACTGAAGCCACCTGAACGCCCAAACAGCCGTTTGCGAGCTCCAACCAAGGCCCCTTTGGTCTTTTGCTGTGACCGATACAGCTAGTCAAGCCTTCACTCCCTGTCTCAGAGCACTTATAGAAGACTTAAACTACCAATCCAAGCCACACTCCACCGATCTTCTTCTTCAAAAATTGCAGGTTAATCACAAGCCTTGCTGGACCGGTCTTGCTCAAATACAGTCTCACGTCCATTTACTCTCATCCATCTCCAACAGACCACTGTATTCGTTGAATTCAGCTGCTCCCGCCGTGTTTTCTTTTGCCTCCATCATTGCCTTTGCATTAGAGTGGAGGATGCAGCTACAGATCTCACCGAGTATGAGAACCATCGCGATTCCTAGCAACAATGGGGTCCTCGACTCGAGGAAGGTTGAGGAAGACGGCTTGGCCCAAAAGCTACTTGGAAGGAGAACAAATCATTCTGTGAGGCTTATAAGAGATTTGCAACAGGAGAAAGTATGGATAGAAAAGCAAAATGATCAGAGTTGGCAGAATAGTTGCACAAGCAATTTGTGGCTGAAGCTATAGAGAGTCGTCATGGTGTTCGAAATCATTATCATAGAAATCTGGTTTTAGTTTTGATATAGTCATCTCAATTTCTCCTGTTGTTATATATATATATATATATATATATTGCTATTGCTATTATCAAGATGGGCATGCTTTAGAAGCTCTTAAGATGTTTGAGAAAATGACAAGGTGTGGCTTTAAGCCTTATTCTGTAACCTTCTCCATAGTTTTCTCAACTTGTGCAAGGGCTTTGGATGTTGAAACAGAGAAGAGGACGCATAAAGAGATAGTGAAGAGTGGGTATGAGATGGACGGTTTTGCAAGGGCTGCTATTGTTAAAATTACAACAACAAAAATGTGGCTGTTTAGCAATTGCAAGATAAGTCTTTGATCAAATACCTATGAAGAGTGTTGTTGCTTGGAACTCAATGATTTATGGATATGGTTTGTGAAGGTATAAAATTTCTAAACCTTAAACTTGATAGCCCATTTCAGAGTTTGGAGCGCACCGGAAAACCTCCCATACATGCCTTTATTGCGCGTGGTGGGATGGGACCCCGGTGCGGCGCCTACGATGAGATGGGAAATCACCTTAAGGTCCATTTCGGCGTTCGCGGCGCATTGGAAAACCTCCTATACACGCCTTTATTGCGCATGGTGGGATGGACCCCGGTGCGGCGCCTACGGCGAAATGGAGTCATTTATAAGTACCCTCGAGCGAGGGTAAATCAAACTGTGTTATTTCTTTATTGTTATTTTGTTGCACGTGCACTCGAAGACCCCATACACGCCTTTATTGCGCGTGGTGGGAGGAAAGTACACTGCTGCGGTGTTCTCGTCTGAGGGCACCTACCATACACGCCTTTATTGCGCGTGATGGGAAGGCTAGTCTCCCAAAATTTCCCCTAAATTTGGGAGACGCTGGAAGGCTGCTGAAATTTTGACTGGAGATTCAAGGACTTGGACAGAATTTGGACAAATTGAACTTGAACTCGGACTTGAACTCGGACATGAACTTGCACTTGGACTTGTACTTGGACAAAATATAAAATGACATAAAATTTAAATGATTAATTTGAACTTGAATTTAACTCAAATGATTTAAACATGAACTTGAATTTGGTTTGAACTCAAGAAAACCACAAAGAACTTAACTCAAATTTGAGCCTCAATGAATCATGTTTTGAATAAAAAATCAAACTTAAATCAAGCTTGAGCATATGATGTTGAACTGGACTCGAACTTGGATTTACCTTGGACTGCAAGGAATTTTGCATGAATGCAAATAACAAATGACATGGACTCAAATTCAAACAAGATGAAAGAAGAATTTGATCTCAATTTGCACCAAACTCAATCAAGAAGAACTTGATTCGAGCTTGGACTTGAATTGGGCTTGCATAAAGAACCATTTCTTGAATTTGGATAATCTTTGAATGATGATATTGAAATTAAATGTGAATATGTAAGTAATGGACTCTTGCTAAGCAAGTCTCAATGTATATGAATGATGAATAATGAAATTTAGATGATTCAAAGTGCCCAATCAAGTTGACTTGCAAATGAGAGCTAGTGATTTCTATGTTGATCATACAATCAAAGGCTACTAGAAGGATTTTGCATGAAGTGTATGATGAATACGGTGGCACTTTCATAATCAGCATATATATGCAAACAAACTAGTGGAAAACCACCTTCAAGGATAAAGAATTTGTAAGTGAAGTTTGTTTGCAAGCAGCAAATGAGTTCCATAAACATTGACAGGAAACATACAATGAGCATAGTAGGTTGTTGATGAATGTATGTGAGAAAATTAGCAATGGTTGTAGTCATTCCGACAGTCAACAATAAATCTGCAAATACACACATCAATCTCTTAAAGATTATTGAGATCCACATGCAACGAGTTCAACGAATCATTAGCGAACACAAATGGGTGACATGTGGTAAACACAACTCACACCCATGGAGCTATCATGCAAGTAGATGTATCCATTTCCTTCAAGAAGAAGAATCAAATATGCAACAAACACAACGACTTTCTTGCAAATATAGATCAAATTTAAAGAATAACAATATGCTTACAATCAAGTGTATGAGGCTCTCAACAAAAGTTGAGAAAGTTTCATGTCAATCAAGGTGCAAATACTAACAAACACTCAAAATCCATACACAAGTGAATAAAAAATATCTGCAACACATACGATCTCTCTACGAAGACAAATGTATGTGTCAAATGCCACTTTGGGTAGATGCAGAAAAACTTCAGTAAATGCAGTATCCTGAAGTCAATTTCAGTTTGTAAAAGAATACATCTACCTATCTACTTATAGCAGCGGTGAATGTATTATATGAGTTAAAGACCATAATAAAATGCATGGAGAATACGACAAGTGCAAGCTCCTACGACCTAAGGCATGAGATTAGTTTGTGCACTACGATCCACTTGCAGAAAGCAACGAGTAGTGCACGACAGTCTACCTGTACGCAGCAGCGAACAATTCTATCAAGAAGCTGCTACGTCACGCCACCGGATCTGCAACACTCATACGAGCAGACATAATGCATCCACAACTACAACACCACGCCACCGGATCCGCAACTTTTATACAAGCGGACAGAAGGCTTCTACAAGTATTTTCAAAGTACCCCCACGCGTGCACTGTAGTTTGTACACACATAGGTACACTAAAAGGGGTAAAAGCAATCATAGAACCCGTATGGGCCCTGACGACCGTGTTATTGATACATACGTGACGTCTAGGGATGTTGTACGGGTTACTAAATTTGAACCCGATCCTCCTAAGTAAATAAATAGGAGTCAACAAGGTCCGATAAATAATTATAAAATGCCCCCAAACACCCGCATGGGCCCGACGAGCGTGTTATAAATACACACGTGACGTCTAGGGATGCTGCGCGGGTCAATAAGTGAATTCAAGTTCGAACCCGATCCTTCTATATGGGTCAATAGAAGTTGACATGGTTCGAACAATCAAACAATTATACGATGATGATGACCGATATATTTGTTTTAATACATTCATATTAGGCCTTCAAATGTCTATAATAATACGAATTCACTAATAAGGGTATAAAACATACGAAATCTGATCCTCTATCGATAATTCGATAGAGTCGACAAGATTCAATCAATAAATAAGAAACGACTCCAAACACCCCGACGATGATCGTGTTGAACGAAGAGCTCAACCGGAGGGGTTCACAAACATTTTCAAATGTCTCCCAAATATCAAAATGCCTATCAAAATCCAAAACTCTACAAAAATACCAAAATCCAAAAAAAATCTTAAATAAAAAAATCCCAAAAATATTTAAATTTTGAAATTCAACCATGAAACACTTAAAGCAAAATATATCTGTCATCCGCGACAGTTTGTTGGGGTGGACAAATGAAATTTACTTCAGCTCACATAGAAATTTACTTCAGCTCACCTGGTCGAGAATATCATTAGGATTCAATCTTAAACAATCTCCTGCCAGTAAGGACGTGGTACGTGTCATCTAACCGAGGGTTTTGACTCCAAATGGCACTGAGGACAAACGGTTATGACCTAGGGCCCTCTAAACCAAGAGGTTTTGCCGCCAAATGGCACCAAGAAATACCGGTTATGGCCAGCGCCATTATGTTCCGTATTGGCATCAAATCCTTGAGATATGAATCAATAGGATATGATCGATAGGGAATAAAGCCCTCTGTTAGCTAAGGTGGATTTAAATTTGTCCCCTTAGGCAAATATCCACCCTAGGTCTACAAGATACCCTAGAATGAAGCAACCCATGCTGCCGACAAGGATCCTTCTATCAGGTTGGGTCGACTACCTCCTCTGACAAAGTAGACCAGGGACCACAATGGCCCGGGATGACGGAACCAAGTGATCTTGATTGGGTCCATCATTCATTCCCCCACCATCTGCTTTAAGTGTGAGATGGTGAAATTTCTATTTTAAATATCTCAATCCTCCAACATCCAAACTTTCCAAACCTTTCCAAATATCCAAATCCAAACCCAACTTTCCAACATCTCAATCCATGCTGCTACTATATGCCAGATAACACGTATCTGATTGACGACTAGCCTTAATCGAAAGTTCTCTCTCATTATCGGGAGGGGTAATTAACAATAGGGGCTTGCGCCTATAGGAAACCAGAACTCAGATAATAAAGTCCTCACCAAATGAGGGCGAAATCTCTGGGTAGTGTCTTATCTACAAACCCATCTGCCTTCCAAAATTTACCCCAGAACTTAGTTCGTTAAAACTCCCTCGCCGAATAAAAAGAAAAAGCGAGCGGAGGCCGGGGCCGAATTTTTGGAGCCCACACATATATAAGATTTTGTATTGCACATAAGGATTAGAATCTTGAAGTCACTTGAAATGTTTTTCATGAGAATCAAAGCTAGAGAACTTGAAACAAAAATATTTAAAAGGGGAATAAGGAACATTACAAATATCCACAAACAGTGGAAGGAATACATTTCAGAGATTAAAAAGTTGAAACAAATTTAGAAAAATGATTTTGAATGGAAACAAATCTCTCAAACGGTATGCAACTGCAATAAATCTAGTAGCTGTAAAAATTATTAACAAGTTAAAGAAAAAGGATGCTTGAAATGAAAAAAAAAAATCATAAATTTATATAACATAACGGGAAATGATAACCAAATAATCCAACAAATTTGCGATGAAAAAGCTGTTGGGATGAAACAGACCGGGTATTCACTTGCAAGTATAGGCTAATAGAAGCCATTTACATGAGACATGTTTGTCTTTATGGAAGGTACAACAACAACAACAACAACAACAAGCCTTTAACCCACTACGTGGGGTCAGCTACATGAATCCTTTTTCTCCATTGTGTCATATTAATGATCAAATTCTCGTTTAAATCTAATAAAGAAAGGTCATTTCTAATATTTTATAACCAAGTCTTTTTAGGTCTGCCTCTACCTTTCTTAACATAAGTCAAATCTAATACCTCTACTCTCCTAACCGGGTCATTAAAAGGCTGCCGTTTTATGTGACCAAAAATCTAAGGCGACTCTCTCTAATCTTATCTTCTACTGGAGCTACTCCAACCTTTTCATGTATATGCTCATTTCGTATCCTATCTCTAAGGGTAAAGCCACTCATCCACCTGAGCATCCTCATCTCTGCCACACTTAACTTAGTATTATGCTTCTCTTTTAATGGCCAACATTCAACACCATAAAGCATTGCAAGCCTCAATACCGTCTTATAGAATTTTCCCTTAAGTTTGAGGGGTACTTTTCTATCACACAACAAGCCCGATGCATTCCTCCACTTCAACCATCCAACTTGAATTCTGCTGATAATATCCCCATCAATGGTCGTTATGGAAGGTGAACTAAGAAAATTTAGATGAAACGATTCTATTGATGGAGCATTTTTTACAAATTTGTGAATGTAGATTTGCAAGCATACCATCCAGTCAGTACAAACAACAAGTACGTACATATCTACCATCTCAAGAAGAACTTTCCAAACAATTTACACAATTGAATAAAGTAGCTGTTCCATCATAGCAAGCATTTGTATAATCAACTCCTTCAATATCAGTGTTCCCGTATTCCTGAATGTTTACGTTTACAGACTACAAATCAGAGCAAAGTTAAACAGACAAATTTCCCATGAATATATCATTACATTATAAATATAATTTTTAGTGAAACAGCGAGAAGATAGCTTCCATGTTTAGGGTTTAGGAAAAAAATTTAGATAAATATTAACCTTAAAATCTTCATGAGCCATGTTTTAATAGACTTGCTTTTATCCATCACTGTTTCACTACCAACTTCCAAGTGGCCAATTTGCTTTGAATCAATCCGATATTTCTCAAGTAGAGAAGTGACGACTGTCAAGCTGAATAAAAATTTTAATAGACAATTGGATCAGAACAGATCATCATTGTTCAGACAAAAGAAAACAAGAAAAGCAATGGTGAATATGTTATCTTACAGATAATTTTAAAAATATATTGCAAAGGAAACAAAAAAGCTAGCTCAGCATATATAGCATTTCAACCTATCATAAAATCACATATACCAATAAATTGTGTTGGGATTTCATAAAATTCTAGGAATTAATAACAGAGGAATTCAATCTACAAAGATAATTTCTACTCAGTTCACACTGTAGAAATCTTTCAACTAATGTTCTCTGGACAAAGATGCTCCCACTGAAACAAATAAACAGTATCCACAGCACTCAAATCAAAGGATGGCTTCATTAGAGCGGAAAGTTCACTATCAAAGGATGGATTCATAAGTTGACAACAGCAGTTCAAAAATACCATACTTCCATGTAAAAAGATTTATTCCAAGAAAATAATTTTAAAAAATAGCTCGACAATCTTATTTTTCTATACTTTTTACTTCATCAAATTTGAAGGGCGTGTTAATGATAGAAGGATCAAAAGTAGAATTTCCTTAATCACCAAAATTGATTAGTTAGGTATAACATTAATCATTTAACAATTTTTTTGTCAGGATCGAGGTTCTGTAACTTATCTTAATTCCTTTAAATCTGCCGAACTCTTGGATTCAGTAAATTCAGAATTTACGGCAAAAAAAAGGAAACGACCAATTTAAGTTGCTGTGAGATTTCGTATGATGTTTTTGGAGTTTGGAAGGTTTTAACTCAAATCCTACTTAAATCTTGCTTAAATCTTGCATCCAAAAAGTCCATTAAGCTTTTGAGGATTTTTTTTTTTGTTTGGGATTTGATTTTAGGTAGAAAACAAAATTTTTAATGGCTACATGTAAATTTATATTGGCTGTTCTCTACTCTTTAAGATCGTTCACATCAACATTGGTGAAAGGGAAGAAAGTAGCAAAAAAGTTTCTACTTTTGAACTATCCCTGTCCAAAGTAGAGATTCCATAAAAGAACTCTTTTTTTTTTTTTTGGGAAAACCTGGAGCAAAGGCCCATGTATTAAAGAAAAATCAATTACAGATAAGCTTATAGGAAGAAGAAGAAATGTCAACAACAAAATCCACCAAACCTCCTTGAAAAACAGCGATAAGCGATAAAAAATTACAATCAGAAGACTCAGAGATATAAGACCAGAACCCAGTCATCAAAATCTATCAGAAGATAGCCATCATAGCAGCGGAGAAGGCTCAGGTTGCCAAAGTTAACCGAAGGCAAAAGGAATGGAGCAGCAGAACACTTAAGACGATTGTATGGCCATCACAGAACCTCCATCCGCAGACATCAAAATTCCATTCAGTCCCATAGCCAGGTTGCCACACCGGCCATCCATGGCTAGAATGGATGGGTTCGGCCTTGCTCATCATCGTCAGATTGTCAAAATCCAACACCTGAAATAGTCATCTAACAGAAAATTGCCATAATAGGTATTCAAAAAATAGAAATCACAACAGCCTTGAAGCCGAACAAAACAAAATGGTAAGAACTGAATCATGCCTATCCCAAAAATTCCTTCCCAACAATAACAATTAGCAACCCATCATCCAAAATGGTAGTAGAAATGAAGTTCCGCCTCTCCCATGAAAGCCTGAGAGACCACCCAATAATGATATAGCACATTAGCAGGTTCATCACAGCCAAAATACCAAAAACCCAAAACCAGGTATGGAAGGCAACACACAAAACATTATAAACCAATAAACCTTTGAAGAAAAAAATCTTTGCTTTTCCACTTTGTAAGTTTGGAACGCATAGCAGTGGAGGTAGTACATATAATTTTAACTAAAGCAACCCTCAAATTAGAGAATCGACAGTTGTTTCTCTACCTCCAAAGATGATAGATGATGCAGCTAATAGATAAGTAACAAAAATTCTTTTCCAACCTGCTATAGAGCTGCAAATTCTCAATGAAATCATAAATCTGAGAGAGATTGGGCCTCAGTAAAAGAAGTTTAGATCAGGCAACATAGCCATGAGGATATTAAAGGAGAAATCACAAGCAAAAAATAAGTGGGAGTGATTTTCAGGATTGTTAAAAAAAAAAAAAAAGCATTCATGAGAAACATGTATCCCCTTATGCAATCATTGCAATCCATGCAAAACAAGCATATCTAAGGGCATATTTTTTGTGCCAAATGAAATTAAACCAGTTAACCCCCATCAAATGCGTGTAGAAATGAGAAATAAAATCTCTGAATGATGGCTTGGAAGAGCCTTTCAATAAAAATTCAGATTTCTCATTATATTTGTGTCAAAATCGCAGCAGAGAGAGTATAAGGTATGCTAACAGGAAGTTGCCATTGACCATCATGAATAAAATCGTTCACCGATTTATCAGCAAACACAGAGATGTTGTAAAATTCAAAAATCAACTTTCCATGCTGCCACGGGTCCCAAATCATAGAAAAGGCACTATCTTGAGACACAAAAAAGGAGATACAATCTTTAATCTTTAAAGCAGTAGCACAAATTCTTTTCCAAAATTTGGAGGCATGAGGAGGCGGAGATTTCCAAGGTGAGTCAAATTTAGCTTTATATCAGGTGCTCAAAAAAGATTGAAACTTATAAAATCTATAGATGATAGAGCAATTAACACCATGAGAAAGAGCATCAACAGAGGGAATACCAAGGCCTCCAAAACATTTAGGCAAAGTAACCCTAAACCCTAAAGAACTTTTTTTAGGTTCAACATATTTTAATCTGCATCTTCTGGACTCTATTTTTGGTCATGAATGTAATTTCATTAGATCACATGTACAAACATATGGTAGCTATTTATAGCATTAGCATTGTTGGGGATGTAACTCTTGTAGAGTCTTTTTTGTGGCAAACTTTTGACAATATTTAAAAATGATTATTATGTCAAACAATTTGGTGAAAGATCAATACAAATAACCTTTTACATGTCTTTCCTCAATCAACTTGGTATAGGATAACAAGGAAAATATTAAGGCAACTGTGTGAGAATTCTCAGGAGATGTTTATTTAAAGGTTGGTTTTCTTTTGCATTTTACTGAAAATTAGAGTGATTTCTCCAATCTAATTTTGAACTAAATCAACTATGAATGTGAAAGAGTATTTTTATTTGCAAGGATATGATACATTTAATGTTTTGTAATTACCATATTGGAAAAGTCAACTGATGAGAGCCCTAATTAATTTGCACAAGATACTAATAAGGATTCACATGTCACAAGATACTAATAAATCCGATATTTCATTTTCTATAAATGAAAATAGACAATAGTAATCTTGTATGTCAATTGATAATGAAACGATCTTAAATATCAGAGGGACCAAAATAAAATAAATTGGCAAGCAAAAAAATTACTTGTCCAAAAATAAGATTACATAAGTTACAAACTCTCGTTAATTGAATCCTTACAAAATGAATCTAGCTAGATTTTATCATAAGCAAGACTCAGCTAATTGGGTGGACATAAATATCTAATAAACTGCTATCACAATAATTACATGAGTAATTGTCTTAGTTGATGATTCAAAAAGGAAGGCAAATCCATCTCACAAGCAAGAAGCTTTATGTAAACAGTAAGTAATGATTAAAGAAAGCATCCTCAAGCAGCAAGAATGAAAACTGGATAAATGAGCATGGAAAGATCAAAATACAACTTTCACTGCCCAAACATCTATTAATGTGGCGTAAATTTGGAATGAATAAAAATGGCATGCATTTATAGTAGTTTGATTGAATTGAAGCCCACAAACCTAACAATTATCCAGTGAGGAAAAATTAACAGAACTTATCACAAGTGATGCACTTTGAGTCATGCCAAGCCTTTTGAACTAGGTATTGGCGCTCAAAATTGAGAAAAAATCCATTGCATTTCCATGTTTGTCATGATTTCCTTATATATCAAATACTCTTTTCCTTTCTAAAGATTTAGAAGAATAACATAAATTTTTTATTATAACAAAAATAAATCATCAACTTTTTTCATCTGGGCTTAAGACCAGCATTGATGGTTTTAAAATTTCTTTGTATGATGTTATCTCTAGGTAATTTATTGACTTTGCACTGAGGCAGACAAACGCACCAAAGTTCATGGTCAGTTGCTCATATATTGTAAGCAAGCATGAAGTTAGGCTAAGCCACTCTAAATTGATGAATCCAAGAAGATTTAAATGTATATCTTTAGTAGCAGTTATATAGTTAAGAAAATCATTATGAAGTTTGTTTGTAGTCATTCTACAACCGTCGCATGATCATTACAATATTCGTTTGCTAAATGATCATTTTGAAGTCATCTACAATATACCAAGTCAAACATATTAGTTTTTTTTTTTTTTTTTTTTTTTCAAGTCAAACATATTAGTTCTTCTTGCACAGATTTAATAAAAGAAATATATGAACTACAGCTATTGAAAGCATAATATCACAAAATTTTTAAATTTTCTTGAAATAAAATAACAAAATGTATAAATAACTTAACTTAAGCATAAAATAATAATATAAATACATCAACACAAATTTTACGAAACATAAGGCAAACACAAAATCCAAAATAAATACATAGAATTAAATATCTTCAATAAACAAGTTTAAAACTTCTTATAAGTATATTTAAGACAAAATAAACAATTCATATATAGTATGAGTACAAAGATTAAAGATTTCACAAGCAAATGTTCAAAAGTTATTATATTCAATGCTTATCCAAAATTATATCTAAAAATGGGAAAAAATAGAAACATATATATATGAATTGATTATAATTTTATCCAAAAATATTTAACATACTCTCCAAAATAAGAAATTATGTTATATACAAAATCTATCAATGATCATAGGATAGAGTGAAGAAAAGTTGTGAATGCATATCTCACATATCTATATGAATAATTTGATAAACCAATTTGATATGAATAGATAATCTTTAATTTCCAAAAATAATCAATGCTTATCCAAGAAATTTATCTTTAAAATTAAAAATAAAATAAAAATAGAAACATCGCCTATAAGAATATATTGCAACAACAATAATAATAAGTTCCATGTATTATCTAAAATAAGAAATTATGCCATGTATAAGATCTAATAATGATCATAAGACAATGAAAAAAAATGATGAATGCTTATCTCAAAAATATATATAAGTAATTTGACAAACCAAATTGATATGAATAGATGACCCCGAATTAATAAAAAAATCAATGCTCTTCTAATAAATATAACTAAATAAATAGACAAATATAACATATATGATAAGAATAGATGATCTTAAAGTAAGTTTAAACTATAAAAACTTGTCAAGAAATTATTTCTAACTTGGGAATCATAGATGATATCTAATAAAATCGCATAAAATGCAATATCAAATCTCTCAAACCCAAATTTAAAATATCTTGTTAAAAAAAAGATAAAATCAAATATAATAATACAAAAAAGTAAACAACCATGATCAAGGACCAAACCTTTTATCTTCTAAATCTAATAGTTCCTATTGAAGGTAATGTTATTTTGTAGTTTCCTTCTTGTATTTGGATTTGTTCAAAGGATGGAGATTACAAAAAATGATGGTGACTAAAATGAATCCAAAATTTTGATTTTGTTCTCTTTAACTTATGGATGGGGTATCATGTTGTAGGAAAATAAACAGTTGGCTTGGAGAAAGACCTTCCTTTAGCTTAATTCAATCCACTTCTTCAATTCATTCCTATTAAACTAATCATCCCAATGTTATCATGTCATTTTGTGACTCTCCGTTTAATATAATAAAATCAAGGTAATCCAAAAGGTTACGTTTACGATGAAATCCAAATTCATCTCTCTACTCATGTTTTGGAGGTTTTGCCCATGTTAACCTCTATTTTATATAAGGTCAGGAAGACCCATCCTTATCTCTACCTAATTGATCTAATGGTTAACAAGGCTTCAGGTGTCAACCATCTAAATTTCAATTTTGGACTCAATCTATTCAAGCTTCAAATTAATTTAAATCTCAAATCAATCTAGACTTCAAATAAATTCAAAACTCAAACCAATACATACCTTAAATCAATACATATCTCAAGTTAAGCTAGACTTCAAACCAATCTAGACTTCAAACTCATCCAATCTTCACACTTAGACTTCAATTAATCATTAATCAAGCATGTAATCAAGCTCCAATCATATCCATTCACTAATAATCATCCAATACATTTATATTGATATGGATATTTAAAAATTAATAAATAAAATTTGGAATCCATCTCAAACCAAAAATATTGACCAAAATCTAGAGCTAAAGGCATGTCTTGGAAACCTTTTTCAATGATTTTTCAAACACTTTAAACCTATTCAAATAAACCCTAATTCATGATATATCAATTTAATATTAATTATGCATGTCTATAGGCTCAACCCTCAAAATTTGAGCTCAATTTTAGGTCTCTAACCTCAAAAACAATTTTCAAAGGATGTAAAACTTTCAAATATTTATGACCTATGCCACTAGACCCTCCACCATGTGGATTTTGACCTTAGGAATTTCCCCAAGACCTGTAATCATATCCATACCCTATATTATGATAGTTGAGCTCTAAACTATATTTCTTTCAACCCACTTTGACCCCTAGTTGACTAGGGGTCAAAATGACCAAAAAACCCCTAAAGAGCAAAATTGAAGTTTCCTCTAAACTTCAACATGACTCAATCAAATAAAACCTATGTAGTATCCTTGTTGCTGGTGTTGCCTGCGTCTAGTTTGGCCTTCTTTTTCGTACCTAGACGCTGTGTTATAGTTGTTGTTTTACTTGGTTTTATAGTATCTCATAGCCTTTGGAGTGGATGGGGTTAGTGTGGTGCAGGTTTTGTTTTGATGTTTTGAGGTTGTTTAATAAGTTGGTGGTTAAGTGGTAAATTAACCAGTCTATCCTTTCCTGTGGTTATGCCATTGTAGGTTATGGGGTTGCTTTTGGTAATCTTGGTTGTTTTGTTGATAATTTTTTTTGTGCTTGGTAATACCTGCTCGAGCTTTTTAGAATTTATTTTCTTGATAACTGATGGGACTATTTACCTATTAGCCTTTGTTTTTATTTATGCTATTTCTATCTTGGGCATCATCCATTTTTGAAAAAAAAAATTAGTGCAGGTATTCATAGTGGTCTAACTCTATAAGGGAAGTTTGATCTGGTTACTGCTTATTATTTTTTTTCCTTCTTTTTGGGTGCTCATACTTGTGCATCAAAGATTATACCTAGGTTATTGTGTATTTTTTCTTAGTAAAGACCTTGAGCTCTTAGGATTTTTATTCTTTTTTTTGTAGCTCGTTTGAGTATTAGTGAGCTTGAGGTCCCTTTAAGATCCATGTAATTTTTTCCCTGAATTACTATGTAGACCCTTCTATGGATTTCCTTAAAAAAAGGGTCTAAATGGTAATTTTGACATAAATGACTATTTTGACCCATGAAACCATGTCTACCAGGCTCCAAATATCAAACCAAAACTATTAAGCTCAAACCTAGATCCTGAGTCAACATGGTTAGCCAAGTCAACCTTATTGACCAAACTAACCCTTAAGCTACTTTTACTTTGAATCAAACCCTAAATGCATTCGAACCCGTTCAAGTCACCCTTACCTAGTCAATAGTTAACTTGGTCAACTGAGCCCAAATCCAATCAAGGTTGACCCATGTGAGTCAAATCAATGACTCCTAATAGATCAAACCATCCAAACTTTATTAAGCCCTCTACCCCTCTTCATTACATGATTTAAATGTATTCAAATTTATTTTAAGTCAAACCACTTTGGTTTGGCTTTGTCAAATCTAGACCTATGGTCAAACACTACATTCCACCATCCCTTGCAATCAAATTCTAATCCCATTGATTTAAGAAACCTTAAATTCATTTCATTTGACATCTCGAACACCCCTTAGTCTAACATGAGTTAAGGCATGTCCATATTGACTCGGTCAACTCAATAAAACCTAGTCAAAATATCTTAAGCCCTTATAATTTCATTTAAGTTCAAATCCCTTATCCTTAAGCCTACCCCAAACCACTCCAACCAGTTGGCAATCACACTTGATTGACACATATTTAGCCATGTAGATTGGTTGACTGGTCAACCTAATCAACAAAGCCTCTAAAAGGGTTCAAGAGGTTTAAATGGTCAAACTTCTTACTTAAGCTAATCTCCTCTAGTCTTAGTCATTCCAACAGCCTTAGAAACTCTACATAAGGTTCTTAAGTAGATCCTAATCCCTAGATTAGGTTTAAAACAACTCTTACAAGGCCATGTGCTCAAAAAGATAAGATACCTTTCTACCTCACTAGACATTATGTCTTTTAATTCATCTACTGCTAACAAACCCTAGGACACATGGGAGACATCTAGGAGTCTAGCTAGTTAATCTTAGCCATTCATTTAACCTAGAAACATTTGAATGGGCTAAAAGACCTAAAGCAAGGGTCATGTTGCAACTTAGTTTTCATAACTATATTTTCATATCATTTATGTTTTTTATGATTCCTAATATTATTATTTTGATTACTATTTCTTCGAATATATATTGGATATATTGCTTTTGTTGTTTGTGTGTACTAATATTTCAGGAAAATCATTCTCCAGACTGTTGAAGACTTCAAGACAGATTTGTTTAGGGTTCATTGTAAATTGGAGTCAATATTTTTACACTTTTATTGAGTCTTAGAGAGTGTGATTGCAATTGAGTAACCGTGCACACACACTGGGGGAGTGTTAAAAATTTGTAAAATTTCAAACTAATCATACTATATGATTTCAATTTGTATGGAATGATTTATTCAGTTATTTCCTCCAACAAGCAGTTAATCAAAGCATGGATGTGAAAAAATCTAAGTACTATTCGTACTGTATGAAGTTAGCTTCATAAAGAGGACGTCAAGAGTACAAAAATGTTGGGAACATTTTTGTCCATATGAATAGGTAAATTTTTGAACTGTTCACCCGGGTTGATCTGGAGTTCGTATTGATGACGTCTAGAGTACAAAAGTATTGGGAACAATTTCATCCATACGAATATGTAAATTTTTTGCACTATTCATTTGGGACGATCTATAGTTCGTAAAGATGACATCCATATTACAAATTTGTTGGGTATATTTTTGTCCATATGAATAGGAAATTTTTTTATAACTATTTGTACTATACGATATCAATATTGTACTGTACATTATGCCTATATGAAAATACTTTGTATAGAATCATACGAGCAAATTTTGAACTATTTGTCTGAGATGATTGTCGATCGTACTATACGATTGTGGACGCTTAAAATTGAAATTTTTAGTTTTCAGGACATGTTTTCATGTCATTCATATAAAAAGTCCTTAGAAACTGACTTGGATTAGTCTTGTCTTCATGATTTCTTTGAGAGCAAGTGAAAGGATGATTTGGGAGAGTGTTTAAGAGAGAGAGTTCTTATACGTGGAGTGTGAAGGATTCCCAAGGTTACTCAAAGGTGAGAATCTCTTTTGTTTTTGTATCAATTCTTTTCCTTTCTTCTTTCTACTTGATTGAGAGAAGATCTTTACAGAAGACCAAGTTCTCTATCGACACTTAAAGAGTGTGAAAGAATGATGGTACTCTGTTGACAATTAGAGGGTGTGAAAAAATGATGGTACTCGGCCAACACTTGGAGGGTGTGAAAGAATGATGGTACTCTTTCGACACTTAGAGGGTGTGAAAGGATGACAGTACTTTGTGACATCGCGGATTGGTGGAAGAGAGGAAAATTATAAAGGCTTCTCCACCTTGCTGTGGAGCAAAAAGGAGAGTCACGTTGGTAATAGTGTAATACTTAAAGTGGAAATCTTCTAGGAGTGGATGTAGGTCTTGTTGGACCTAACCACTATAAATTATTGTGTTCTTTTTATATTTTCACATTTTATTTTCTGCAATTCATTATTGTGGTTGAAAAACTTATTTTAAAAAAATCAAATTGTGAAAATTATTACATAATTTTTCTAAAATTTACCAAAAGTTTTTAAATAACTAATTCACCCCCTCTTTATTAGCTATGAGACAATTGCTTAGGTCTAACAACCTATATGGACTTTTCAAGTGGTATCATAGCCTACTTCAAAATTTAAGGTTTAGATTAATTTTTGAAAAATGGTTATAGTTAATTTTGGAAACCGTAACACACCTAAAGGGTATTCGATCACTAGACCCCTATTATTTGATAACATCCCTTTCAATTTTTGAAAAACATGAATGTTTACTTTTCTTTAATTGCTTGACTATCACATGTGGATTTTAGTTCATGATGGATACACTAGACCAACTAGACTTATATATGGCATTAAAAAAAATACCCTTTTACTGACATAACTGTAGAAGAATGAGACTTAGCATAGTTAAGTACAAAATATTTAAATAGTTTTTTCTATGCTCTTAAATTTGAAGACTACATATGTATTTCTATTTGTAAAAGTGGAAAAGAAATTTAGGATAGACTTTGTATCACATATGAAGGGACTAACAAAGTGAAACAATCTAGAATAAATATTTTGTTGCATGATTATAACCTATTTCACATGAAACTAAATGAATCTATTTCTGACATGTATATATATTTTAATCAAGTAGTCACTTCCTTACATGCTTTAGGTAGGGAATTTACGAATGCAAAAAAGAGAATAAAATGCTTTGTTGTTTTCCTATTACTTATGATGCTAAAATAATTACTATTATAGAGTCTAAATATTTAAATATATATTCTAATGATAATCTTCTTGGATCACTAATTGCTTATGTGTTAGGAGTGACTCAATAATAGATTGATGTAGGTGAGAAGTAAAAAGAGAAGAACATAGCATTGAAAGTGGATGACTTAGAGAGTGATCAGGCACAACCTGAGGATGAGGATGACATTGTCTTTATGATAAGATAATTCATAAGTTTTCTAAAAAGGAAGCAAAGGAGACGTCAAAAGTTGAATAAAGGTAAGTTCCAAAAAAATTTTAAGGATTCTAACAATGTTATTTGCTATAAATGCAGGAAACCTAGACATATTAAATCAGACTTTCCTACTCATCAAGCCACTCCTAGCAAGGAAAATGTGGAGGTGAAAACAACTATTAGGAAGGGTAAGAAGAGATTTCAGAGAGCTTTTTGGGAAGACTTAGCTTCAAAGTCTTTAGAAATAGAGGTAGTGGAAGAAGTCACAATTTTGTGCTTGATGGCCAACAAGCTTGATCAGTCAGATCAAGAAGAGGCATGTGACTTAACCTATGTGGAGTTAGTTAAAGTTTATGAAAGAATTCATATGGCATATAGAAAATTTAAAAAGATGCATGCTAGGTTAAATTTCGATTTCATTGAATTACAAAAAGAGAATAAAATCCTTAGGAAAGATCACACACTAATTGATAGTAACTACATGAAATTGTTAGATGAGTACAAAGAATTGAACAAACAGCATGAGTTATTGAAAACATCCAACACTGAACTTAAAAAAGATTTTAAAACTTTTATGGATGAATCTGATAGTTGAGAGCACTATTTAAAAGTTGACAATATTGTGATAAAAAGTTAAAACTCATTCTTTAAAGCACAATTGATTGAAATATGAATAAAACAGGATTCTACCTACACCTAAATAATTTTTTAATCTTGACAAAAAGACAAAAAATCATAAAACCTATGAAAATATAAGTTTATAAAAATAAATTAAAAAAATATTATTCTTGGAGTTAAATATTTTTCTTGTGGCATGATTCGGCACATATCCCACACTTGCACTATTCATAAAAAATCATATCAAGTGTGGATATCAATGATGCATAAAATAAGTCATATCATACATGCATCTTGTTTAATTTTACCAAGAGGAGAACCTAAACTTGTTTGGGTTCCCAAGACTAACATTTGATCATTTTGTAGAAATGCTCTCATACAAGTCATCGTGAGAGCATTTGGTACTTGGATAGTAGATGTTCAAAGCATAGAACTGGAGACACTACATAATTCATATCGTTGGAAGCCAGGAATGGAGGCATGTTTACACTAGGAGATAATACCACTAGGAATGTAGTAAGCATAAGTATAATTGGAAACTTGAACAATTTTTTTCATTGAGAATGTTTTACTTATAAATGGTTTAAAGCATATTCTTTTGAGTATTAGTTAGCTATGTGATATGGGTTATAGTGTTAAATTTTTTCCCACTAGCTACATATAAGTCAAAATGGAAATTATGTACTGCATGAAATTAGCGTATACAATGTGTATATGCTAGATATGAATTATATTAAATCTCCTAATAATTTTTGTTTGAAAATAATTTTTGATGAATTATTATAATGACATAGTAGACTTTGTCACGCTAGCATGAAAAATCATTAAAAAATTATCCAAAAAGAGCTTGTGAGAGGTATACCAATACTAGACTTTACCAAGGATCAACTGTGTGATGCATGTCAACTAGGAAAATAGGGTAAGTCCTCCTTTCATTCCATTAAGGATCCTAGAACTATCAAACCATTAGAGATTATTCATATGAATATTTTTGGACCCATTAACACTATAAGTCTAGGAGATAAGGTATATAAATTTTTAATTGCAGATGATTTTCCAAGATTCACTTGGGAAAAATTTTTATTTCATAAGAGTGAATCACTTGAGGAATTTATAAACTTTTTGACTTAGATTCAGAGAAAGCTACGGTGAGAAATCTTATCTATTCAAAGTGATCAGGTAGGAGAATTTGAAAATAAATAATTTGAAAAGTTTTGTAAAGAGAATGAAATTAATCATAATTTTTCAGCACCTAGGACCCCTCAGTAGAATGGGTTAGTCGAAAGAAAGAATAGAATATTAATTGAAGCCATTAGAGCTATATTGGCAAAATATTCACTTTCCAAATATTTTATGGTTGAAGCTGTTAGTATAACTTATTATGTTTTGAATAGGGTGAACATTAGATCAAAATTGGATAAAATACCCTATGAGCTTCTTAAGAGTAGAACACCAAATTTGTCACATTTTCATGTTTTTATATGTAAGATGTTCATTCTTAATAATGGAAAATCTCCTTTAAGAAAATTTGATCCAAAATCTGATGAAGGAATTTTTCTTAATACTCTAGTATTAGAAAATCATATAGAGTGTTTAACAAAAGATCTTTGATAGTTGAGGAGACCGCACATGTTGTGTTTGATGAATCAAGAATTTTGGAAGAGCCAAATTTGGAAAAGGATCATATTGAAAATAACTCCCAAAGAATAAAAAAGATTGATTTAGAAGAGAATGTGAAAATAAAAAACCCTTTGCCTAGACAATTGATATTTTTTAAAAATCACCCTAAGAAATTGATTTTAGGTGAACCAAGTGAGGGTGTTAGGATTAGGCATGGACATAGCAAAGAAGTAAACCATTCTATCTTGATATTAATGATTGAACCCATAAATGTTTATCAAATACTTTCAGATGAATTTTTTCTTTTGGATATACTAGAAGTGTTTAATCAATTTGTAAGAAATGATATTTGGAAATTGATTAAAAGGCCAAATGATCAAAGTGTAGTTGGAACTAAGTGGGTGCTCAAAAATAAAATGAATGATTCAAGAGTTGTGATTAGAAATAAAGCTAGATTGGTGGCTAAGAGGTATAATCAAATTAAAGATATTGATTTTGAAGAGAGGTTTACCCCTATAATAAGATTTGAAGTAATTAAGATTTTATTAGCCTTTTCCTATTTTAAAGGATTTAACTTGTAGCAGACAGATATTAAGAGTGCCTTTTTGAATGTGATGATATAAGAAGATATTTATATTAAGTAACCACTAGGTTCTGAAAATTCTAAATTTTATAATCATGGTTTAAATTTAAAAAGATATTATATAGATTAAAACAGACACCTAAGTCTTGGTATGAGAGATTAAGCACTTTCTTATTAGATAGATTATTTTTATAAGGAATTGTGGATACTACTCTCTTTTGGAAGAAATTAGGAGAAGATATACTCATTGTTGAAATATAAGTTAATGATATTATTTTTGGATCTACAAATAAAAATCTTTGTGACGATTTTTAAAAAATAATGAAAAGTGAATTTGAGATGAGTTTAATGTGAGATATAAGATATTTTCTTGGTTTTAACATTAAGAAAAATAAGAAGGAAATTTTTCTTAGTCAGTCAAAGTATGTTAAGGACTTTCTCAAGAAATTTTAAATGGACAATGCTAAACCAATAACTACACCAATGCGTTTCTTAGTTCAAAGGAAAAATTTATTGATTGAAAAAAAATTTATAGGTATAATTAGATCATTGTTTTATTTGACTTCTAGCAGACGAGATATAATATTTAGTATTTATTTTTATGCTAGATTTTAATTTGATCCAAAAGAATCATATTTAATAGCAGTAAAAAGGATTTTGAGATATCTTTTGGGAACTCAAAACTTAGAAATTTGTATCCTAACTACAGCTCTTCATTTGAAATTATTGTATATCAGATTCAGACTTTAAAGGTTATAGGGTTGATCAAAAGAGTACATCTAGAACTTGCCAATTTATAAGAAATTCCTTAGTTTCTTGATCTAGTAGGAAATAAAATTCTATACCCTATCTACTGCTAAAGGTGAATACATTACCTTAGGAAGTTGTGTGGCATAAGTACTTTGATTAAAATAATAATTGATTGATTTAGGATTTTTTATAGGCACAATTTCAAATTTTTTTTATAATAATTTTGCCATTTATATTTTAAAGAATCCTATCCAACATTCTAGAACCAAACATATAGACATAAGGCATCACTTTATTAGAGATCATGTAACCAAAGGAGAGATTGAATTGAATCATGTTTTTAATATACAAAAGGTTTACAACATATTCTTTTGAGTATTAGTTAGCTATGCGATATGGGCTATAGTGTTAAATGTTTTCCCACAAGCTACATATAAGTTAAAATGGAAATTATGTACTGCTTGAAATTAGGGCATATAATGTGTATATGCTAGATATGAATTATATTAAATCTACTAATAATTTTTGATTGAAAATAATTTCTAATGAATTATGATAATGCCATAGGAGACTTTGTCACACTAGCATGAAAAACCATTAAAAAATTATTCAAAAAGAGCTTCTCAGAGGTATACCAATACTAGACTTTACCAAAGATCAACTGTGTGATTCATGTCAACTAGGAAAATAGGTGAAGTCCTCCTTTCATTTCATTATGAATCTTAGAATTATCAAACAATTTGAGATTATCCATATGAATATTTTTGGACCCATTAACACTATAAGTCTAGGAGATAAGGTATATAAATTTGTGATTGCTGATGATTTTCCAAGATTCACTTGGGAAAAATTTTTATTTCATAAGAGTGAATCACTTGAGAAATTTATAAACTTTTTTACTTAGATTCAGAGAAAGCTACGATGAGAAATCTTATCTATTCAAAGTGATCATGTAGGAGAATTTGAAAATAAATAATTTGAGAAGTTTTGTAAAGAGAATGAAATTGATCATAATTTTTCAGCACCTAGGACCCCTCAGTAGAATGGGGTAGTCAAAAGAAAGAATAGAATATTAATTGAAGCCGCTAGAGCTATATTGACAAAATATTCACTTTCTAAATATTTTATGGCTGAAGCAGTTAGTATAAAATATTATGTTTTGAATAGGGTGAACATTAGATCAAAATTAGATAAAATACTCTATGAGCTTCTTAAGGGTAGAACACCAAATTTGTCACATTTTCATGTTTTTATATGTAAGATGTTCATTCTTAATAATGGAAAATCTCCTTTAAGAAAATTTGATCCAAAATCTGATGAAGAAATTTTTCTTAAATACTATAGTGTTAGAAAATCATATAGAGTACGTGTTTAACAAAAGAGCTTTGATAGTTGAGGAGACCGCACATGTTGTGTTTGATGAATCAAGAATTTTAGAAGAGCCAAATTTTGAAGAGGATCAAATTGAAAATAACTCCCAAAGAATAGAAAAGATTGATTTAGAAGAGAATGTGAAAATAGAAAACACATTGCCTAGATAATTAATATTTTTTAAAAATCACACTAAGAAATTGATTTAGGTGAACCAAGTGAGGGTGTTAGGATTAGGCATGAACATAGCAAAGAAGTAAACCATTTTGCCTTGGTATTAATGATTGAACCCATAAATGTTAATCAAACACTTTCAGATGAATTTTTTATTTTGGCTATATAAGAAGTGTTGAATCAATTTGCAAGGAATGATATTTGGAAATTGATTAAAAGGACAAATGATTAAAGTGTAGTTGGAACTAAGTGGGTGCTCAACAATAAAATGAATGATTCAAGAGTTGTGATTAGAAATAAAGCTAGATTGGTGGCTAAGAGGTATAATCAAATTAAAGATATTGATTTTGAAGAGAGTTTTACCCCTATAATAAGATTTGAAGTAATTAAGATTTTATTACCCTTTACCTATTTTAAGGATTTAATTTCTAGCAGACGGATATTAAGAGTGCCTTTTTGAATGTGATGATATAAGAGGATATTTATATTAAGCAACCTCTAGGTTTTGAAAATTCTAAATTCCATAATCATGATTTAAATTTAAAAATATATTATATAGATTAAAACAGACACCTAAGTCTTGGTATGAGAGGTTAAGCACTTTCTTATTAGATAGATTATTTTTAAAAGGAAGTGTGGACACTACTCTCTTTTTGAAGAAATTAGGAGAAGATATAATCATTGTTCAAATATAAGTTGATGATAACATTTTTGGATTTAAAAATAAAAATCTTTGTGATGATTTTTAAAAAATAATGAGTAGTGAATTTGAGATGAGTTTAATGGGAGATATAAGATATATTCTTGGATTTAGCATTAAGCAAAATAAGAAGGAAACTTTTCTTAGTCAGTCAAAGTATATTAAGGACTTTCTCAAGAAATTTTAAATGGACAATGCTAAACAAATAACTACACCAATGAGTTTCTTAATTCAGAGGGAAAATTTATTGATTTAAAAAAAATTTAGAGGTATAATTAGATCATTGCTTTATTTGACTGCTAGCAGACCAGATATAATATTTAGTATTTATTTTTATGCTAGATTTTAATCTAATCCAAAAGAATCATATTTAATAGCAGTAAAAAGGATTTAGAGATATCTTTTGAGAACTCAAAACTTAGGAATTTGGTATCCTAAGTACAGCTCTTCATTTGAAATTATTGTATATTCTGATTCAGACTTTAAAGGTTGTAGGGTTGATCAAAAGAGTACATCTAGTTCTTGCAAATTTATAAGAAATTCCTTAGTTTCTTGGTCTAGTAGGAAATAGAATTCTATACCCTATCTACCACTAAAGGTGAATACATTGCCTTAGGAAGTTATGTGGCACAAGTACTTTGGTTGAAATAATAATTGATTGATTTAGGATTTTCTATAGGCACAATTTTAATTTTGTTTATAATAATTGTGCCATTTTCATTTTAAAGAATCATATCCAACATTCTAGAACCAAACATATAGACATAAGGCATCACTTCAATGGAGATCATGTAACCAAAGGAGTGATTGAATTGAATCATGTTTCGACATAAAATTATCTTGCAGATATTTTTATAGAACCACTAGCCTTTAATACATTTAGCACCTTAAGAATGAGGTTAGGTGTGATTGATCTTAATGCTTAGATAAAATTTTCTGCAAACTTGATAAGTTTTTTTATGTGTGTGTTTGTTTAGTTTTCTGTTTATGTTTGTTTATTTTTATTTTGTGTGTTTTTAGTCTAGAAGCATGCTAATTATTAAGATGAATTATTTTGAGATTTTTTTTTTTTGATTTTTATATATTATTCTTTAAGTGTTCTATTGATAGTGTATGAATAGTTTTTTATTTTGTATGAATTCTGTAGTGTATACATGATTATTTTGGGAGTTGAACATGTGCAAACTCAATTTTTTTAAAGGTTTCATACTATACAATGACATCATCATATAGTATAATTTGCATGGTTTCATTTGTATAAATGTGGATGATTATACTAGTTAGGTTCAGTTATTTAATACTGATCGTACATACAAAATCATATTTTCTGTACAATAGAGGTGCCATTTTGTATAGTGGATGAACCTAATTTCTATTAAAATGATCTTAAATTTTTTACCATCCTGGATGAACACATGTTTGTGTGTACAATAGAGTGATAAGAAAGCCTGTACGAAAGGATGCCTAAGAAGCAACATTTTATGAACAGCCATTTAATCTTTGGCAGTTTTCATTTGTACGTACGAAAACATTTTTGTCCCATATAATTTCACAATCATATGTACGAAGAAAATTTTGTACAGTATGATTTACCATTTTTCTTTAAATAGAATGGCTTTTAAATTGTTTTCATTCACTTTTATATTCCTTTCAAAACTCTTTAGAGGCCTTATCTAGGAAATGGCCAGTACTAGCAAACATCCTCGAGGTTCTAAAGGATCTTCTTCTTCTAATGCTGTTGATTCTAACTTCTTATCTAAGAAGTATGAAGATGCATGTTTTAGATTCATTGGTGCGAAGATCACCCCATCTCGACTGCTAATCCAAGATGATCTTCATTTTTCTGTAATGCATCTGTTTGCCTCCACTCAACTATCCTTCTCTCATGATAACAAGAAATAATAAAAGGTTGAAATAGATGGGGATATTATCAGCAGAATTCAAGTTGGATGGTTGAAGTGGAGGAATGCATCGGGCTTGTTATGTGATAGAAATGTACCCCTCAAACTTAAGGGAAAATTCTATAAGATGGTAGTGAGGCCTGCAATGCTTTATGGTGCCGAATGTTGGCCATTAAAAGAGAAGCATAATACTAAGTTAAGTGTGGCAGAGATGAGAATGCTCAGGTGGATGAGTGGCTTTACCCTTAGAGATAGGATACGAAATGAGCATATACGTGAAAAGGTTGGAGTAGCTCCAATAGAAGATAAAATTAGAGAGAGTCGCCTTAGATGGTTTGGTCACATAAAACGACGGCCTTTCGATGACCCGGTTAGGAGAGTAGAGGTATTAGATTTGACTTATGTTAAGAAAGGTAGGGGTAGACCTAAAAAGACTTGGTTAGAAAATATTAGGAATGACCTTTCTTTATTAGGTTTAAATGAGAATTTGACTTTTAATAGAACACAATGGAGAAAAAGGATTCATGTAGCCGACCCCACGTAGTGGGATAAAGGCTTGATGTTGTTGTTGTTGTTGTTGTTATCATGAGAGTTAGCAAGGATCACTCTAAGATAAGTTCTTTCGTCCAAAAACAACACGTAGAGATTACCAAAGAAGATTTAGGCAATTATCTCCAATTGAGAACCCAAGGGATTAGAGCACACACTATGACCTCTAGATTCAACTTTGACTTGTCAAAAATTAACAATGTTCTTAGAGGTGTTTCCCAAATCAATCGTTTAGCTCTAGTCTACACCTTGAACCAAAATGCCCGTATCATCCAGCACGTTTTAGGAACATCTATTATTCATAAAGCTGGTGATCGAGTGAATATGACTCCACTTCTATCCACTATCACATATATTGTTCTGACTAAAAAACCCATTGATGAAGCCCAACTCATTATGGACTACCTGTACAACCTTTCTAAGATTGGTCTTCCACACCATAAGAGGAAAAAGAATGTGGCCTTATAATATATTGTTGCCTTTATCCTTCACAAGAATTACTTATTCATTCTGATCCTCCCACTGAACTTCTAACCAATTTTATTGATGCTTCTTTTTTATCACAAGAAGTATAACTTATTCATTCTGATCCTCCCACAAGAAGTATATCTTGTTTGGGAGAGATCAGAGTTCTAGTAATGATACTGAGGGAGAAGGGCGAGCTCTAGCACTTGCATAAGGACCCGATCAAAAAAATTTTAGGAAATGGTCCAGTGATTTAATTGATTGGAGACTCACTTTTATCAACATTTTCATCAAATTGAAACTCATTTAAATCAGCAGGATGCGAGATACCAGGATTATATGGGTTGGATCCGTGGTTAGTTTGACATGTTAAATACAAATGTAGCTATGATGAATAGCTATTTTTCATTGTTCAACCAACCTCCTCCAGACCAGGGCCTCTCCGAGTTTTAGATGTACTTTTTTTATTATTTCTACCATGTTTTTATGAGTGATGTGATGATTTTTTTCTTTCATATTTGTTGTGGTTGTTGCTTGTTGTTAAGTTTTTTTTATGTGATGATGATGTGTTTGTTCTAGTCGATATCAATGTAATGAATGTATTTGATCATTTTGATATCAATAAAAAATGTAATATTTTGGAGACTTGTGTTTGATTCTTACTTCTTAAAATTTTAAGTATGCCTAATACGAAAAACCTTTTGATATTGATATAAAATAAGGTATAAATTATTTTTCCTTACAAATTAATTTCCTATCAAAAATTTAATTTTTCAAAAATTAAATTAAAATTCTAACAAGAGTTAGATAAGAAGATCAATTTTATGTTCTTTTAGACAAACATTTCTAACATATATAATTATTACAAGATTAATGTCATATTATTATTTTTTATTTCTTTTTCAATAAGCTTTTTTTATAATTAGTTAAATTTGATTTTAGATTACTACTATGGGAAAGACCGAAAAAGTAAATAAAAAAGAAATACACAACGTGTGTGAAAATCAAAAGAATGTGCAACGATTTGCAAAGTGAAAAAGGGCACAAACTAGCCCAAATAGAAAAGTTGCACAAAGTGTGCCACAATTATTTGAAAAGATGCGCAATGAGGCCATTTGCAAAATTTTATTAAGTTCTTTCCACTATCTGTTAATCTCCAATTCAAATCAATCTATTTAACAATCATATTGTATATTGAATTTAAAATTAACTAATCTCCATTTCATCATTTTTGTAATAATCATCTTTATTTAATTTATCTAACTTGAATAGTGACTTTGATTGACTTTTCTTATCTTCATTATTTTTCGATTTAAAATATTGAAATTTTCCTTTTTAGTATTGTGAATTTAATATTGTATTTGCAATTGATTTAAAATCCTTTTTTTTAGATAAATTGTATTTGTTTATCTATTGCAACCTTTCATTTCAAGTTCTACCTCCCTTTTTTTTGTTGTCAAAAGAGGGAGTAATAATATTATTTCATTGATGTATTAGTTGTGTGATGTGTGTATGTTATGTTTTTGAGTGCTTGTTCATATTTGTGTTTTGTGTTCATATTTTTGGTTTGTATTTTTGTTCGAATTTGTTTTTGACCTTTAATTTTTTTTTGGGTGTAAGATTTTTTTCTTCATGGGAATTCCTAGATTTATATTGGTCTTTCATTTAGGGTGAGCTAAGGAGAAATTTTTGTTTAAATGCTAACTCAAATAAGAATTGTTTTTTCCCATCATCAAAAGGGGGAGATTGTTACAACTTAGTTTTCTAACTATGTTTTCATATCATGTGTGTTTTTATGATTCTAAATATTATTGTTTTGATTTCTATTTCTCATAATATATATTTGATATATTAATTTTGTTATTTATGCATTATAACATTTCAGGAAAATCATTCTCCAGACTGTTGAAGACTTCAAGTTAGATTTCTTTAGGGTTCTTTGTAAATTAGAGTCTTTTTTTTTTTAACTTTTACTTAGTCTGAGAGAGTATTATTATAATTGAGTAACCATGCACAAACACACTGGGGAGTGTTAAAAATTTATAAATTTTTAAACTAATTGTACTGTCCAATTTCAATTTGTACGGGACGATTTGTTTAGTTATTTCCTCTAGTAAACAGTTAATCAAAGCATGTACGAGAAAAATTTTCTATTTATAATTCGTACTGTACAAAGTTGGTTTCGTACAGATGACGTCCAAAGTACAAAAATGTTGGGAACAATTTCGTCCATATGAACAGGTAAATTTTTTGAACTATTCGTCCGTGATGATCTGGAGTTTGTACAGATAACTTCCAGAGTACAAAAATATTGGGAACATTTTTTGTCCATATGAACAGACAAATTTTTTGAATTATTCATCTAGGATGATCTGTAGTTTATATAGATGACATCCAGAGTATGAAATTGTGGGGTACCTTTTAATCCAGATGAATACATTTTTTTTATAACTATTCATATGGTATAATATACATATCATACTGTACGATATGCTTGTAAGAAAATACTTTGTAGAGGATCGTACGAGAAAATTTTGAACTATTTGTCCAACATGATGTTCAATCCTATTATGTGATCGTGGATGCTCAAAATTGAAATTTTTAATTTTCTCGACGGTTTTTCATATCTTTCATATAAAAAGTCATTAGAAACTAACTTGGACTAATATGGTATTCATGATTTTTTTGAGAGCAAATGAAAGGGTGATTTGGGAGAGTGTTTGAGAGAGAGTTCTTGCAAGTGGAGTGTGAACGATTCACATGGTTACTCAAATGTGAGAATCTCTTTTATTTTTTGAGTCAGTTCTCTTCCTTTCTTCTTTCTAGTTGCTCAAGAGAAGATCTTTGGAGAAGATTTGGTTGTATGCTGACACTTGGAGAGTGTGAAAGGATAATAGTACTCTGATGACACTTGGAGGGTGTGAAAGGATGACGGTACTCTGCCGACATTTGGATGGTGTGAAAGGATGACGATACTCTGCTGACACTTGGAGGGTGTGAAAGGATGACAGTACTTTGCAGCACTGGGGATTGGTGGAAGAGAGGATAATTATAAAGGCTTATTTGTCTTACTATAGGGGTAAAAGGACAGTCACTTTGGTAATAGTGCAATATTTGAATTGAAAATCTTCAAGGAGTGGACATAGGTTTTTGTTTTTATATTTTTGCATTTTATTTTCAATAATTTATTGTTATGGTTGAAAAGCTTATTTAAAAAAAAATTCAAATTGTGAAAATTCTTAAAAATTTTTCCTAAAATTTACCAAGAGTTTTTAAATAACCAATTCACCCCCTCTTGGTTATCCTTGTGATAATTGCGTAGGTCTAACAACCTATATGGACTTTTCCGGTCATTCCAATATTACCATTTTCTCACTTCAGTCCAACTCTTAAGCCTCCGAATTCTTTCGTTTAGACTCCCCACATTCTCCCCAACACTTCTCCAAGTCAAATATGCTGGTCAAACCTTACTGGCGATGAGCTCTCTGGTGAACTCAAGCTAAATCCATCCAAGGCTTCTTCCATTAGATCTTGAGCTTATTAGACTATAGTTTTAACTAAGAAGTTATATGAGGAAGGTCTACAAGGTCAACCAAACCAAAATCTTGAAAATCCACCAGTTAAATTAGGTACTAATCTAATCGCTAGCTCAAAACACTAAGGTTAAATTAGCTTATTATTATGCACTTTTTAAACATTCTATCAAATCCCCATTAATGCTCTTCATATGCACTATCTATGTTTACAATTTCAATAATTTTTATTGTTCAAATTGAAAGAATGAAGTGATTTGTTGATTCATAAGGTTTTACGTAACCTGTGTTAATGACACATTATTTGGGTCATTGATGCCAAGATCAACAATCCCAATCATCCTGTTCCACGACTAATCAAGAAAGCGGATCTAATCCCATGGTAAGTTTCTTTGTTTGCCATAATAAAGATCATCCATCCAAACAGTGCTGGATCGAACGGCCTTTAGCTCGCGCTTGCGTGGTTAATTGTCACGTGATTCAATAGGCAAAATCGCACCTTCACACAATCGTATCCAATGATTGGCTCAGTCGTCGTTTTAACTTGAGTATATTTTAATTAGTTTAAACCAATTTTAAATTTAGAAAACTAAAAAAATATGATTAAAAATTAAGTTTTAACCCAAATATTAAATATTTTATATCAAAATTCTCAGCATTTAAAATAGTTTCATTTAAAACTTTTAATATGTTTAAAGTAATTTAAAACATTAATAATTTATAAATTTAATTTATATTTAATTAAATATTAACAAAATATTTTTTAATTTTTTAAGTTTATCTTAATTTTTTTCAAATTAGAGTGGATGTACCAATTATTTTATTTTAAATTCAAATTTTTTTGAAATATTTTTTATATATTTTAAATAATTTTAAATATATAATAATTGAATAATCAAATAATATTTAATTAAATATTTATACAAATATTTTTTGAAAATTTAAAAAATTTTATTTTAATAAATTTTAAGTAATTAGAAAGTATATTTAAAATATATTAAAATTAAAATTCATTTGAAATATTTAATATTTTTTAAACAAATTTAATTATTTAACTATTTTAATATTTAATAGATATTTAATTAAATATTTTCAAATTTCAAAAAATTTTATTTTAAAATATTTTAAAATAATTAGAGAATTTTCAAAATTATATAAGAATTTATTTTATTAATATTTTAGGTTTACTAATATTTAAAATTGATATTTTTATATACAATTTTAATTCTAAAATTATATATATACTAAATTTTTGAGTGCTTTGAGAGAGGATCCTGAAATTTTAAACATGTTTTGAGCTTGATTGAATATAATTAATGGGGATTTGATTAATCATTATATAAATTTCAAATTTCCATCCTTTATTTTTTCTAATATTTGAATTATCTCTTAATATTCATGTGCAGAATGCACTTGCACCTATTTTTAAGGCTCTCTTAGATTTTGGACATGTTTGTGATGTTTGTGAGATGTATTCATGTTTGTTTAAGGGTTAGAAACCTTAATTTACAAGCCAATAAAACTTAATATCATTTTAAGGACAAAATTTAAGGACTTATTTAGAGAACTTAGGAACAGATTTAGAAATAAAAATATACATGCAATAGGCATGAAAATTTTTTATTTTTTTAGGCATGAAACTTAAATAATTTAAAGATAATGACATCTTATTCCATATGAAAAATCCTCACTGACTTTAAAAATCATTAATTAAATTATTTATTTAATTTAAAATTAAACCTTTAATTAAGCATTAAAAGTTTTAAAAATCTCAAAAAATTTAAATTATATCCCAAAATATAAATAATATATCAAACTGATTAAAATTAAACCCTTAATCAAATAAAATTAAAAACTCCTTGGTTGGACTTCATCTTTAACATTAGTTTAATTTTAAAGTAAAAGTTTTTTAATTAATTTTAATTATTTAAAAATAATTAAAAATTCAAAAAATTCTCAAACACTTAAGAAGAATTTCTTTGGGCATTTCTTACCTTTTGAGGAGATTTCAGGAAGTTTGGAATCCATTTGGATCCAAATCATCAAATCCTACCTAATTAAATAAATTAAAAAATTCAAATAAACACCCAAACTTTAAAAATTCATAATTGATTCTAAAAAATGTTTAAATTGAGTAAACTCAAAGACATTGAACTCCATTTGAGGTCTACTATTTTTCAAAATTATCAAACAACCAAAAATAATTCAAAATTAAAAACTTAACTTTATGGTCAACTCTAGTTCAAATTTTAACTCAAACTTAAAAAATTCATAACTAAATATAAAAAATTTGAAATCTAGCAAATATAGAGTCAAATTACTCATCTTAAGGTCTAATATTTATGAAAAATATTAAAATTCTAGAATTCAACTTTAAATAAAAAGTCACATTTTAACCTCTTAATTAAATGCATTAAAAGATTTTAAAAAGTCCCAAAAATCCAATAATTGACCAAAATTTCAATAAACCGTATTTTATTGATTACCTTTTAATACACAACAAGCACTCAAATGATGAATTCTTCTCTGCCTTGAGCTACATGGCTAAGTGTCACAAGGAGGCCTGGTTCCTCGAGCCCACCATGAAAACGTAACGAATGGATTCAATAGAGTATACAACTTTAAAATTAGTCTATTAATAATTATTTAACCAAAATTAAAATTTTATTTTAATTATATTAACCTAGGTTTTTGTGTGGACTACCTTGGGTTGTGGGCTACGTGTCATAAGGAAGCTTGATTCCTCATACTCATTATGACAGCGCTACGAGCTAGTTAATAACAAACTTAATTAATTTGAACTTTAAAATTAATTAGCAACCACATAGCCTTCTCCACACACTTTAGATGGTACACTTTAAAACTAGCAACCACGTAGCCTTCTACACTCTTGATTTAGGCTAGGTCGATGTTTACTTAATTTTTTGCTTCTTGTATGCTAGGTTTTTTGAGTTTTCATGATCACTGCATGCTGGTTGTTAGATTAAGTGATTGATATGATCATTTATTTAAGTTTAATGTCATTTATGAATTGATTTAATGTACATTAGATTATTCTTAGGTTAAGATTGATCTGGATGCTAACATAATGTTTTACAGGTGTTCATGCTTATGTAGGGTTATTAAAATAAAGGGGGCATAAATTAAAGCTTTAAAAAATTTCTCTCTGTTAGTTCATTTTGTTGGGGTGAAAAGGTGCTATTAATGAATGTCAAATGCCATGATCTTCATAATATTCTTTTAATACTTTGGACAATATTTCACCTCCTCCATATGATCTGATGGATTTTATTAAAAACCCACTTTCTTTCTTTGTACTTGCTTTGAACTTTTTAAACATAATGAAAGATTTTGACTTCTCTATAAAACATAAACCCATGTTTTTCTTGAATAATCATCAATAAAAGTTAAGAAATATCGATGCTTACCAAAAGATGCTAGAGCAATGGTTCCACTTCTATCCTTGGGGATTAATTAAAGAGGCTTCTTTGCTCTAAAGCTTGCTTTATTTTGAAAACTCTTTCTAAGTTGTTTTCCAAATACATAACCTTAACAAATGTGATTTAGATGATTGATATTTTGTAACCCATGAACCATTCATTTTCTTGACATATTATTTAGATCTCTAAAATTTAAATGCCCAAGACTCATATGCCAAAGCCATGATGGATCTTTCAAACATGTCTTCAACATCCTATTATTTGTCAACTCCACTTGGGCAATTAATTCATTTGAATTATTTTAATAGAAAGCTTTTTATCCTTCATATGAATGTTAAGTCTTTCTCAAGTAATTTCCCCAATCTTAAAATATTACTTGTCATATCCGGTACATAATAAACTTCAGAAATAAATTGATGAGTTCCAAATTTTAGAAGAATAAGGATTTTGCCTTTTCCTTTTACTAGAATTTTTGAAGAGTCACCAAAATAAACTTGACTCTCCATTGCCTTTATTTCTATGAACATGTTTTATACCTGCACGTATGTTACTTGCTTTAGTATCTAACTACCAATTATTTTATTTTCCATCTCTTATCCTTTTAATGTTAATAATAAAACTAGATCCTCTTCCTTTTCTTTAATGAGGTTTTTTTTTCAACATTAATTAAATTAAAATTTTAAAGTCAACATAGAATCTCTAACAATTTAAAGAAGTAAACTCGGGCATGCCAAGGGTCAAATACATTCATATTTTAACATTTTCTTCCTTGTAATGCATGTCGCTGCCTGCAGGTTCTTACATACCACCTTACCTATTAGGTTGCAGTCCTAGCAAAGAGACATTGTGCATCCCTTTGGAGAACATCTCTTTTCTAAGATTAATTTTAAAAATGCTTTATATTCAATTTACGTATTTATTGAGCTGACTTGCATGCATTATATCAGAAACAAATTTAAATGAGTCAAAATTTTAATTACATTTTAGTTCAAAGCTTAACATCATTCTACATAAATTCAAGGGATCAATTAGGATATGCTCTAGATGTCGATCCTATTCTCTTAAAACTTAATTAAACATCCTTACTACTCTTTCATAAATGATCAAACTCATGGTTTTAATACACCTATGTGGTTAGCTGGCTCCCCAATCTAGGCTAGGGTAAGCCCATATTTGCATTGCATTAGTTAGATTTGGGTCACTGTTGCCCAGTGCCCGACATAGATCCAGGCTGTTTAACAGGATCAAGCCTTAAGTCCTTAACTTCTAGGAATATAATTCTTATCTTCAAATAAAATGAAAATTCAAATTAATAATTATCCTCAATCCAAAACATAAAGCCTAGTAATTAGATAAGTGGGGGTGTTTTTGAAATAATTTATAATCCCAAAACACTCCTTACCTTTTCTCCTTTGACCTCTGAATATATTTTTTCCAATTTGATCCAATCCCAGTTGAAATTTCTTCATCACTTTATTTGGTATCAATCCTTAAAAATTCTTTAAAAAAAATTTCTACCAATATTTTAATTAAGAATCTTCATAGGAAACCTCTGTTTCCCCTAAGATATAATTAACTATGAGTGCTTATGCATGTAAGAGATTTAGAACCCACATTAACATTTTAAAATCATGTTTTCAAAATTTAATTAATTATCTTTGGGGAAATCTAAGTCAATGATCATTATTATCATATCCAAAAGATTGATGGTAAATGATATCTTCTTTCTCTAGGAAAATATATTATTTTATTATCATGACTTTGATTATGAAATTAATGATGCATTATCCAAATTGTTATGGTCAAACACTCGATCAAACACAAATTGACCCTTTGGGATCTTATGTTGTCCTTCCCTGAGTTTGACTATGATAATCAAGTTGAATTATAAGTTTTGTAATCTAAACCCATTAGGGAATGATATTTTCACCTCTCGGGGTGATATATCATTCATAATGATGAGTTTAATTTCGAAACTAAAATATCATATTTTAAATTCTCCTAAAGAAACTTAATCATTTCAAAACTTAACATTTTTCAATCGAATAAGCCCTTCAACTCTCTTTTATAGACTAAGGTTTACACATTACTCTATATTGACTTTTAAATGATTCCAAACTTTTATTTGTGTCATCACTATTTTGGGCATGAGATATGATGTTTAGGTGAGAAAACAACTAGATTTGTGGTAATATCATTACTATAAGAAACTATTCATTGGCATATCATGATCCGCTTCTTCAGTTTGTTCTTACAAACACATTTACCATGATTCTTTCATCTTCGTTTATCAGTCCCCTTTAATAAAAAATGAATGTTGATCCAAAGATTATGTCGATGAAAGGTTCTAGATCATTTTGCTACTCAAGTTCATAAAGTGACACATATTCAACTCTATTCATATAGATGAAACAGTTTATTCGATTTACTCTAGTTTATTTAAAGCCTTTTGAATTTTTGCAAAAGTTGTAAAAATATTTCTAAAGAAAAAGATGTGGAAACAATCCTAATCAACTGACCCACATTCTTGGTGGAGATATTTATATTTAGGGCAAAGTTTTAAATCATATTTCTCAAATAAGTTATTTAGAATTGGCCTCAATATTATTTGAGAGTGCCTCATATTTCTTTCTCATGGAAAGTTATTTGATAGCTAAGATGAAGAACTTTTATTATCAGATGGTAATGGGAAAAGGTGCCATACAGATCACCCCACTAAGCAAAAGGAATGTTCAGCTAGAGAAATATGCGTGATATTATAAGCCTTTGAAATATATTATATATTTGCTTAATTTTCATTGTACCTTATTTTATTAGGACCAATGGAATATTTACCTTAAGATTCTTAGACCATGCGCTCTACATACCTAGTGTTCTTTTCATATCTTTGATTAGAAATTTTGAAATATATACTTAGCCTCAAATGGTAGAAAATACTTATGCTATGACGTATTGAATGCTTTTTTATATATTTCATTGCCAATAATACCAAAATTCATAGAATTTATTTGAAATATATGATGGCTATTTAATCTTTAGGCCCATTACATTTTATGATGTGTATGGGGTTCAACCAAAACATCATCTTTTACTCTTACATGGAATGTATCACTCTTGTGTCTTGAACACTAGGAAAGTGTATATGCTTTGTTGTAGCTTCTCCTACATAAAATTTTCATTATTGAAATTATAATCCTAAAAAAAGCACCAGCTCAAGCTTTCATGTTTCAAGAAAACAAAAAATAACTCATATATCTTCATAGGTTATTTTCTTATCTTGTATGTAACTAATATGACCTGTAATAAATAAGGGTTTTATTAGGTTGGGTCATGACAATTCTATTCGCTAGGTTTATGTCAAATTATTGTGCTTTTGATCAAAACATGTGTCTCAACACATGTAATTTAACTCATTGAAAATTACTCAATATTGATATCATTAAGTAATTTAAATGCTCATGGAATCCCATATTATGAAGGAGATCAACATAAGATGTCTGATGGAGTTTTTGACACTAATTGCAAAAAGAACTAAATTAATACTCACAAAAATAGTACATATGCCCTTATTACTCTCATGAAGTTAACGTGAAGTTAGAGAGTGGTAACAAATTTGATGAATCCTATTTGTATACTAAATAATAATTATCATCCACCATCACTAAACTACCATTCCATTCCCAAAGTCACCCTCCATAATACTAAATCAATGCACACTATAGATGTAAAATTTTTTGCAAGCAATATACATCTACATTGGTACCTATCATCTCTATAAACACTGATACACTCTATTAATATTAACAAAATTGCACAAAATCAATAATATAACCAATGCACACATTAGCACTAATACTAATGCACAACACTACAATTAAGGCTAATGAATATAATAAATTCTTACACATATACACCACATCACCATAAGGTAAATGCACTCTAGTGACACTAAAATGAATGTCCACCATTACCAATAAAAATGTTGCATATTATTTACACTAAAACCAACACATTCCATTAAAAATAGAATAAATGCATACTACAAATACTAACCTTAATGTTTGTCGTCTCTGGCATGATTGATGCATGCAGTCTACACTAACATTAACTCTTTACATCAATTACAAGATGATGTATATTGTTAATATGAACACAAACTCACATAAGCACTAAAAAAGTTCAAGCTGACCATTAACACAAATCTTAATGTAAACACTAATAGGATGACTCATATAATTAATACAAAAACTAAAAAAAAATGTAATTACTAATAATGCAAATAAATAACATTGGCACTAATCTCAATGCATATTATCATTAATAAGGATGATGCACATTATACACACAAATATTGATACCAGTTATTACTAATAAAGCCAATGTAGGATTTAGATTCTAACCTTGATGGGTTCCATCTCCATTAGGTTTGATGCATATTGTTAGTGCAACCCATAATTTAATTTGTTATAAACAAGACTTATGCATGCCATAAAGTTTAATGTTGATTAATTGTATTAGTAATGAAGATGATAAATACTATAAGTATAAATGTCAATGTATCCCATTACCAATAAGGCCAATGTATATCATCAACATAAAACTTGAAGCTCGATATTACTAATTAGGTCATTTAATTTGCCATTATTAATAAATTAAGCACCCTTCCTCACCACCATTTTTGACCCATAATAATAGTAATAATGATGAAATTTAATATTAATACTAAGACTTAAGCTCATATTCTTGGTCATTACTCTACCCTTTAATAGGAGGAATGTTTAAGTATTCTACTAAGGATTTCTAAAGATAGCATAGACACATCAAGGTTGCCCCTACTTACTTTTTCAAAAACCTCTTCCATAGTTTATATCTACTACATTATATCAAGCCTCTCTTTATTTATGAGGAATGACATTCCTTATAACATGTAGCTCACAATAGCAGAATTGTTCCAATTTAGTCAAACCCATGAGTTTTCACCTTTATGGGTTTCCATATAAAAATCATGATGTCTTCTATGAGCTACATGCAAAATAGAATAATTTGACATTATATATGTGAACTAATCATATGTAAAGGGAGTGCCTAGCTATATCATTAAAAAGATGGTCATGTTAACATCTCGATGATGCATGTTGTTGAATATCCCTTCTATCATCCTTTGATGTTTTTATTCTATCAAAAGCATTTTTTTTCTTGGGGTGCATCCCAAACTGTAACATTGAAAATATTTTCACATTAGAAGTTTAAAAAAAATTTATCTTTTTTTAACTTTTTAACATACTAATTTTATAAGAAATTGGTCAAGATAATATGATTAATTCAATTGCAGCCTCAATAAAATATTTATGTTAGCATCTTAGGAATAAATATGAATAGAAAGCTACTCTCCTTCATTACTTTTTACATATTTAAAGAAATCTCATTTACAACTAAGCTTTTTATTTCATACAAGAAATTTGAAAACCCTCATAACTATGGTTATAATTAATAAATATAGAAAATTTTAAATAAAAAAAGGTAGAAATCCATAGAAAGCATGCTAGAAATGAATCCACGATGTGTTTTTAGTTTTGAATAGGATTCTCATTTTAAAGCACCTTAAAAGCAAGTAACAGATAGGGTCCATGCATAAACCTCTAAAGCAATAGTATATATGAGGACTTATTAAGTAATTAGTGATAAAAAAGTTTCCATATAAAATAAATATATGTGATGGCAAGTGATATATAGGACATTTACTCATCTAATAACCTAAAAAGTCATAAATCTATGATGGTCAATAGTAAGTGTGATCTCTACTCATCTAATAACCATAACAAACAAAAGGTTCGAAAGGAAATTATTTTTACTTATTCGAAAACCTTTGAAGAAATTAACCTAAAAAGTAAAAGTTTTCCACTCACTCATCTATAGGCATGTGATGGCATAGATCTTAGAAGATAATGATTCTCCACTCACTTATCTAAGCTCCAAGTGTGTTATTTGTGATTAAATTTTAATTAGGAATATATCAATAAACACTATCACCACTACAATTTTGATTACATGAACTAATGAATCATGGATATTAATGCCTAAGAAAAGATACATACAATGGTTAAAGGTATATATAATGTTTTCAATGATGCATATAGACCTATAGGCAGGCTGAACCGGCCATAATTTTCAGCGGGGGGGGGGGGGGGGGGGGGGGGGGGGGGGGGGGGGGGGGGGGGGGGGGGATAATATCTTTATAATATTTTATTTTTTTCATATATATATATATATATATATATATATATATATATATATATATATATATATATATCATTTTAGCGACTAATAATTATTTGTACTTGAATACATAATATATTTTAAACATATCATCAACATCTTATATAATTATAATCATTCTTAAACAAAGGTAGCACCTCTACACAATGTGCCGGGGATCCAAGGGGGCAGTGCCCCCTGAGGTGTTTTTGGGGGCAGCACCCCCAGAAAAAATTTTGGTTTTAAGGATATTTTTGAATTTTCTTTACTATTTCTCCTTGTATTTAGTTTATCGTTTCCTAATAATAACACCTTTACATAATGCATTTAATTATGCTGGGGGCAATTGCCTAAAGACCATAGTATTTTAAAACTTTTAGGATGGCAATTGCCTAAAATCCCTAGTAATAACCCCTCTACACAATGTGTATAATTATGATTGGGGCAATCACCTAAAGATCATAGTATTTTGATTTTTTATTGGGGGGGGGGGGGGGTAGGGAAATAGCCCAAAGATTACTATAAAGAGTAAAAAAAAGATGGAAAGGGATAAATTACCTAAAAATTCGTATAATAAGCAATTTTTAAATTTTTTTAGGGGGGGCAATTGCCCTGCCCCCCTGAGCACTTAATGGTTCCACCCATGGCTATTGCACCTACATGGCAGTCACTAGTGAACCTACTGAACAACTAACTTCTACAACATGTTTAGCATTACAGAAAGAGTATTTGGATGCCTAACTAGTATTAATTTTTGAATAAGAAATGAAGGTTATCAATAAATTAATACAATAACAATTATTCTTTAATGCACTTATACTTAATTCAATTCTATAGTTTGTTTATTCAAAATAATGCGAGCTTTCTTCACTAGTTTATGTGGCCTAAAGTTTTTTCTCATCTGAAAATCTATGCTTTCCCCTCTTGGGTATGATCAACATCCTTACCGTAGAAAGAGTTGGCAGAATCATCTGCTCAGTTCAAAAATTATATTGGAGCTTTCACGCCATCTATAATATTTTTAACTCATTAATTATAAAGAAAAGAATTAAAATTTAAATAATTATTCTTATATTTTACCTAGAATATATTAAAATTTAAATTTTCTAAGATTTAAATATTATTAAATTAATTTAAATTTAAGCTTAAACATAATTGTAATGTAAATTTTAAGATATTTTTCTTTCTATAAGCCTTTTTTCATTCATGTTCTCCTTAGTATAACTGCTTCTAATCATGTTCCTTTATTGCCTAAAATTAATCTTGCTAATTTTAATGGCTATTATCCTTTTTATTTTTGAATTATGTAGCTTCAAGTTCCTAATTTTTTCAAGGTGGTTAAGGAGAATTAGATGGCTCCTATGCCTTACATTAATGATAATAATGATATGGTTTATTTGACTTTAAAATTGAAAAAATCCAAACAAATTTTTAGATTATGGAACACAAATAGTTTTTGATGAAATATTTTATAACATTAAAAAAGATGAAAAGGAGGACATTAACCTTAAAAAGATTTACTCCATTGATTCTTCAATGGATAGTTAGAATCATGTGTGTAATGCTTAATTTGATCTTATAAAATTATTGAATTTTGTGGAAACCTATTAGAGGTAAAAGGTTGTATATAAGCATGTCTTTGAGGGAGAAAGAAACACCAAGTACTTTCATGCAGTTTCCAATAAGAAAAGACTAGATCTTTTATTAGTAAAGTTAAAATATAATATAGAGTTTGGACTGATGACCAGGATGCCATAAGTGATTTAGTTGTTTCATAATTTATTATGTTACTTGGAAGATAGAAGGGTATTGCGCTAATTTCCTTTCCCCAATTTATTCCACCCTGTATTTGATCTAAGGATAATATCAATCTTTCAAAAAGTCTTGATAAAATGGAAATTTCACATCTCTGACAGATATGAATAAATATTTGGTTGTTGGACCTGATGGTTTTATAACTTTATTCTTTTAAAAATGTTGGTTATTTATCAAAGAAGATCTTTATGGTGGTATCCTGGCCTTTCTTAAAAATTACCATATTCCTAAGTTTATTTTCAAGGTAAAATATTCTTCTAATACCAAAACTTATAATCTAGAGTATTGGAATGATTAGACTAATTGGTATTTGTTCTACTTTTCACAAGCTTATTTCTAAAATTTTGGCTTTCTAGAATTATTTATATGAATCAAACTGGTTTTGTCAAAGGAATAAGTATACATGGCTGTATAATTCTTGCTCAAGAGTTAATTAATGACATTCTCAAAAAGATTCCTCAGCATAATTTTTTTTTATAATTTATATTTCTAAAGTATATGATAAGATTAAGTATTCTTTTATTTTCAATTTGCTTCTTTTTTAGGTATGATGATAAATTCATTAAGTTAATTAACAATATTATTAAAATGTTTGATTTTCTATTATTATTAATGGGAAATCTAAAAGTTCTCTTAAAGCTGCTGAGGGGATTAGGCAGGGGAACCTAATTCCTCATGCTTTATACATTATTTCTATAGAATATTTCTCCAGAGGTTTATTACACTATTACTCATTTTATAAAAGTGCCTCTTATAGAAATTCCGTGGCTTAAATTTTTCTCATCTATACTTTATTTATGAAATTATTGTTTTTGTAGTGGGGTCTTTATGTAGCATTAAGAGAATTAAAAAGGTGCTCAACTTTTTTTTAAATAAAACTGAGCTCAAGTTTAAGATTTTCAAAAGTACTACTGTGGGAAATGGCATATTTGTGGAGAATTGCAATAAAATAAATATGATTATAGGTTTTAAAATGAAATCTCTCCCTATATATTATCTTTAGACCCCTTTGCATAAAGGTCATAAAAAGACTTTTTTATTTGATAAAATGTTCTCAAACATTTCCAAAAATATATTAGCTTAGGAGTTTAAATTCTTTTTTATGGGAGCTACACTTGAGCTACACTTGTGTTGATTAAAGTGTTATGCGTTCAATGCCCATTTATTTGCTTCAAATTGATAACCCTATTATGGCAGTTTATAATAGATTAGAAAAATAATAAAAAAGTTTTTTGGGGCTCTTCATCAACTCATAAAATATTCAATTGTTTCTTTATAATTCATGCACTAGTTCTCTCAAGAAAGAAGGTTTGGGTTTTAAATCTATTTCATCATGGTTTAAGGCTTCCCTTATAAACTATGGTGGAAATTTCGAATTAATGAATCCATTTGGGTAAAGTTCATGAAACATAAATATTGTAATAATATTCATCCTATTCTTTGTTTCCTCAAAAGGGTCAATCCTCTAGTTGGTGCTGGTTATGTAAAATAAAATGTCTTGGTGAGTTTGACTATTCAATGAGGATTGAGGAATGGTTCATCCCATTTATGGTATAATGATTGAATAGGTTTTGGGTCTCTTGACCCTTGCTTTAATACTCATTCTACCTCTTTATTGAATGTGTCTCATCGTTGACCTCATCTTTATGTAAGGTTAACTAAACCAATATACAATTAAATTCATCTAAAATTTAAATCAAGTCAAATCCAAATCGAACCCAAAATCAAACAAAAATCCCTTCAATTGATAGTCACATAATGGATACCACTTAATCCCTTGTACAATATCATTAACAGTCACTTAAATGACAACCAATGATATAATTAAATTAAATTCAATCAACCAAGTTTAAAATAAAGACCCAATCTAAGTTTTCAAACCAAATGCCAAGGTATAAATCCCTTATGCAATAACCCATTTTGATTGATTTTTCAATCACCTAAATTCAAACCAAATGACCTCAAAGTTATGAATTTTAGTTAAATATTTATTAAAAATTTCCCTAGGATCAACTCTCCAAATTTGAGAGCAGTCCAAGCCCTCTAACCCTTAAAACTAAATTGAATTCCAAAGACCGTAAAACCTTTAATTATTTATATCCCATACCCCTAACTATGCACCTTGTAAAATTTGATCTTGGGAACCCTTATGTAAACTTTGAACATATTCATGATCAATGTTATGACATTTTAAATACAAAACTGAAGTTTTGGTGGACCTTTGTTGACAATGGTTTACACTAGACCCACTCAACCTTAAAATCCCTAAACTAAAATCAAACATTTTCATAAACCTCAATATGTTCCACTCAACCAAGACCTTGCAAATGATTCTAATGCATTCTAAATATCATTTAGGATGCCCTAAAGCTAAACCCCAAGTCTTGGCCAAGTCTGGTTGACCAGGTTAGCCATGGTTGACCAAAGTGCCCTTTAAGAACTTAAACATGCATTTCATGTAATAAGACCACACCATTATGTGGGAGCTCCTACATTGGGTCCAAAATATCATTTTGAATATGTTGGACTCAACCCAACCTTTTAAACCAATGAGTTGACCAAGTCAACCATGGTTGATTGAACTAACCCTACACTTAACCTAACCCAACTCCAATGCTTTAAGCATTTTCAAACCAAACCAAGGTCCCAAAATTATTTCATTGCATACTCTAAACATGCCCAAAACCTTCATGAGTCAAAACACCCCTTTGATTTGACATGGTCAACCCACCAAACATAGTCAAAATCAAGCATACACTCACTCATTCACTCAAACACTCAAACCCTTTGCTTAAAGCCTCTTAAAGTTCATCTCAACAACAAACAACACTCTCTCAATGCCATCCTAGTCATCTTTGACTGGTTGATTTGTCAAATAGTTAAAGAATTCTCTAAAATGGGTAAAAATGGTCAAATCTCCCAACACATTCATTTCACCCTGGCTACCCACTTAGGTTATTTAAAATCATACTAAAAGTTTTTTAAATGTCTTCTAAACCCAACCTAGGATATGGTTTAGCCAAAAGTGGAAAAATGTGGTCTCCTCCTTATGAAAAGATAAATCCAAGTCTTTCTCAATCATACAGACTTTACCTCTGGCTTATAACAACCTAGAATAAATACAAACAATCCAAAGGGGAGCTATAATCAATCTTAGCCATCCACTCAAGCCCTAGGTTTCTAAATTGGTAAAAGGTATAGAAATAATCATTCTAACATATGTCATCCTCCAATCCTCCATTAGCCTTGAAATGTTCTTCCTTAGCCTCTCCAAGGATCTCTCCTCTTCGCAAGCATTGCCCCACTATTGATTAGGCTAGGTGGCATTATCGACACCATTAATATGATATACATGGTTCAAACTACTCCAATCCTCTGCCCAAACAAATTAGTAGGTCACTGATGGGAGACACACATCAAATGATGGCGTGCATAATGATTATACACCTGGCAATTAAATTTAATAAACAATTAAATTAAATGCTTTAGACTTTCAAAAATCATAGAAAATCCAATTTAACTCTAAATTAAGGTATATTGGGCTTATTGGAAAGGGATTGACCACTACATTTTTCTAAATACTTTCAAAATATATTGAACAATATATTTTGAGAAAATTAGGGATTTAAATTTTCTTATTTTCTCAGTTTTCTTAAGATCCAATGGTCAAATTGAACTCAATTTTTGGGGTTTGAGTGTTGAGCATTTTATATACCTCCTATAATTTTTCTAAGTTATGGTATATACTAAATTGCAATGAAATGAATTTTCTTGATGATGTGTTCATTTTATATCGATAACTTTAAAATTCTTTACTTTCCAAATAGGTAGAAGTTTTTTTTTTGTGTGTACTTGTACATGTGTAAAGGTTAGCCAGACCATTTTAAAGCACATTTAAATGCTTGTGACACTTAAGAAAAATAATTAAATATCATGTCTAGAAGACTTAAAAAAATGCTAGAAAATTTTATTCACATCCAATAGGGATGAGTCATAAAACTAATAAACTCAGGCACACTATACACCCTAAACTTAATTTCACTTTGATTTGACATCATTTGACCCTAAAACTAATAAAAATTAAAATTAGGCACTATTTTAGGGTTAAAACTCCCAAAAATAATAAATTCAAATCAAATAAAAAAGCACAATCTAGAACTTAAATAACTCAAAATAAAATACTTAATCAAAGAAAAATGAAAGCACTATCACCAACCATCTAAATTATATGTAAATTAAAAATAGGAGAATTCACTAATTAATTAAAATAAATAATTAAAAATAATAAAAAATACCGAATAAATTTTAAACAGTTGAAATCACCATCATAAGTTATTTTGGATATTTGGGGAAGATTTTAAGTGATTTGTAGTGAATTTGGTACATAAACAAGAAAATTCCTCTAATTAAGAAATTAAATAATTCAATTAAATGCACAGACTTTAAAAAATTATAACTAATTCAAGAAAATTCTAAATTAAGCAAACTCAAATCAAGTGGACTCATCTCTCGGTCTAATATTTATAAAAAATACCAAACCTTCAGAATTCATTAAAAATCAATCATGTCAAAATTTGGTCAAACCAAGTTCAATAAAACACCTAAACTTCAAAAATATAACTAATTGTAAAAAAATCCAAATCTAATAAACTCATTGCCATTTTACACATTTATGGTTCTAATATTTATAAAATATATAAGAACCCATTTAAACCAATATAAATAAAAAAAGTCAAGAAATGGACAAAATATTAAAAATTTTAAAATATTCAAAAAAATATAAAAATCCACTGAATAATTAAAATTTTAGTGAATCATAAATTTAATTAATTAAATCAGAAAAATACAGTAAAAAGAATGATCAACAATGCATTGATGAAGCTTTAGTCTGGACTACTTCATGCTGCGAGTCTATGTGTCTTACGGCGGCTTTAGTCATCATGCCCATTGTGACAATGCTAGGAACAAACTCGATGGAATGTAAATAATAAACCATAAGACTAATCAGTCATTAACAAGATAATCATAAATTTAGATAACTTAATCTACTATATTAAAACATTATTAACTTCAAATATAATTGCTGGGTAATCCGAGCTTACGAGGTAGTTAATTTAGCCCCAAAGAGGTGAAATAAACCTTATGCCCTTGGTGTAAACAAAAGCAGTTATTTCCTAACTTCAATATTTAATAATAAATTATTAAAAAGTGAGATACTTTATATATTATGTAAATTCCAATTTGAGAGCATAAGTGTATATGATTTTATGGCTTAAGGACAAAAAAAGAAAATTAAAGTTTAGGACTTTAGAGAATTAATGATTAATTAACCTCAACATTTAAACTCATTTTAAAATGAACATTAAAATATCAAACTTAAGCTCGAACTAAAACTTCCCTCAACAAACAATAAACAAACAAAAAATATTAGAAAACATCAAATAAGAACTAACCTAGGTCCAAACCATACTGCCTAATGTACACACTGTAGATGTCATATTAGGAAAACCAATCCTAGTTTATCCTAAGTCACTACTCTTTTATATTTGGTTTTGTTTTGTGATGTGGATTTTATGCAGTTTTCTATGCATATTTATTATTATTATTTTATTTGACTTGTGATGTTTATGATGTGATGTTTTTTCTTCAACTATGATGCTTATGATATATATGTGATGCATTAGACCATTCTAGGTTAGGAATGTTCTGTATGCTAACATAATTTTTTGTAGGTGTTCATGCTTATATAGGGAAGAAGTTGCAGAAATGTGGAAAAGAAATACCCCACTTTAAAATGAACATCATTCTCTAGGATTAGAATTTAATTTATTATCACTGGAGCAAGACTACTTTAATTCTTGTGAATTGTGGGTTGTAATTAAGTTGAAGTTGCCACATGGCCTTTTATATTCATTCAATATGGTTTGATGATTTTATTATTTAATTTAAATGATTTAGAAATTAATTGTTTTCATGGTTTATTACTTGCTTATGATGTTTATTTTAGCCTAGATTTTGTTAGGCTCTTAAGGAACGAAAAATTCTTCTACTTGTAACTAAATAAAAATTTTTAGGCTTATATTCAAAGATAAACTCTCTTAAGAAGTAAGCTCAGGCATGCTGGGAGTCTTTCATGCATACATATTTATATTTTCGCCTAACTAGGAACCTTCCTATCTTTGGGTGATGGTTGACCAGTTGTCATATTAGGGTGCAGCTCTATTTAGAAGATGTTGCCCATCTCTATGAAAAACCTTTTTTTGATAAATTAGTTTTAAAGTTTAGCATATTATTTTTTGTATACGAGATCAATTAGCATGCATTATATGAAATCAATTAAAATTAGTTAAGTTTAATTTCATTAGACATAATCACCATACATAAGTAAAGAGGACCATCAAGAAAATTATGTAGATATCAGCCCCAAATTCTCAAAAACTTAAATAATAAGCCTTACCTATCTTTCATAAGATTAGAATCACAATTTTAAAATATGAAGGTGATTTAGCTAACTTTCCAATCCAGGCTAATGTAAGGTCAGAATGGCACTTCATTAGTTAAGTTAAGGATATTTTTGTTTTGTGCCCAACATCAATTTAGGTTTTGGGGCATACTCAAAATATTAAGTCCCCAACTTCAAGAATTTAATCTCAAAATTATAATAATATATCAACTTAAACTAAAATTTTCACTTATTCAAAATTTAAAGCCCAACATAGCATAAATTCAGTCAATTTTGAATTGTTTCAGAATCCCAAACTATCTCATACTTTTCATCTTTTGGCCTCTAAAATATGTGTTAAAAAACTTGATCTAATCCCATTTGAAATTCCCATATCTCTCTCAACATATCACTCGTTGAAAATCTAAATAAAATTCATACTATTATTCATATCGAGAGTACTCATAGGAAGCTCAAACTTCTTGCGATGTAATTAACTATGAAGTATTGCCTTTGTAGGAAATTTAAAACCCCAGATAAATTAACCCCATCCCATTTAACTCTAAAATAGGATGGGGAAAAATTACTCTTTTTAGGAAAATTAAAATCAAAGATGATCATTTTTGACATAATGAAATGGTTAATAGTAATTGATATTTTCTTTCTTTGGGAGGATATGTCATTTATTATTTTGACTTCGATTATGAAACTAATGATAATACATGTAGATTATCTATTTAAAAATATGATTGAACAACATTTTGATCTTTCAGGGTCATATGTAGTTCCTTCTTGAATTTGTCTATGATAGTCATAGTAAAATTTCTAATTCTAAATCTAAAACCATTAGAGAATGTTATCATAAAATTTATATTTAACTTAAAAAATCTGACAAGAATCAAAATCTTTTATAGCTATAAAAGTATTTTTCAAAATTAACTAATTTAAATCATTCATCTTTTAATTTTAGAAATATTAGAAGGCTTGAAAACTAGTCTTCTCATTTGATAAAGATCTGACTATGTAAGTAATTAGGGATGTAAATACAATATAATTTGAGGTTGGCTTCCAAAACTTAGAATTACCAATAATTGGGAATTACATAAGCAATATTAATGTTGATTATCTAACGGTTGATTCTCTAATTATGATTACTTTAGGGTTAGGGTCCAGCTCCTTTACGTATAAGAAAAGGACAATTTTCAGTCATATACCCATTACACCTCTTAATAAAGAGCATAAAAAATTAAATTCTAAAATTAAAAATGAGTCAAGAAATATATTGGTGTTATAAATAAGATCGGCTTTCAATATCTCTTTTGTAACAAAACTTAGATAAGAAATTATTTTATAAGAATAAAAAAGATGGCATAATAAAAAAAGATTGCTAAGTTCGAAGCCTTAAAGTAAGTTATATTTGAGGCAAATTGAGAATTCATTTCTCTTCGTGCATCCCCTCTTGTTAGTGGAATTCCCCTCCATCCTCTTTCTATTGACGAAGGGGAAGAAGTTATGAGAAGGATTACACGATCTCTACTATGTCCTTTTGGTTATTACATTGAAAAGATAAACCAAATTAGAAGTGAACCATTAATAGTGATAAACCATAGGCCCTTGGTTTATTTGATAATGTTAGATTGTGTTAATATACATGTTCTATTGCATCATTTTTTGAGGAGTATTAATTACTATGGGTGTCACTCTCGTAATTACTAGATCACTAGTAATTAGGGAGGAAAATTTAAGAAAAGAGGGTGAAGAAAATAAAAATAAATTTTTTTGATAAGGGTGATGAATTTGAGGTCTTATCGGATAGTGATATCATTTGAATTTAACTTTAAAAGGGGTCCTATCATGATACATTTTTCGATTCAAATGCCTTATTAGAAAATGATGCAGCCACCTAAGGATAGCACAGACCCAATAAAATCTCTTCCTTTGAAAAGATTGTTGAAATATAATTTCATATTGGTAGGTTATTGTCACCAAGACATGTAATTTGTATGCAAAGCATATCCTTTCTCAAGTGTATTTGTATGCAAAGCATATCCTTTCTCATTATAAGATAGTCAATTTTTCCTTTCAATGGACATTGACCTTTACTTTAAATCATAAACTTAAAAAAGTTGTGATTGACTCCACTAAATAATTGAAGTTGCCTCTCTCCCACCATTTGTGTGAGTTAATTTCATTTTTGAATTTAAATTTATATCAAACTAAAGTTAAATTTAGAAATAAATTTTTTGTCTCCATCTTCTTGCAATTTTATATCCTAAACATCATGTTATAACTATTATCCAAGGATTGGATTTGTTTTATAGATTTTTTTTGTTTTATAAGGGAGCGAATTTTCTTCTCTTATATTTAGAAGATAACATTACAATTGAGAACAATCATTTTAAATTTTGAAAAAGGAAGTGTTTATTAAAAAAAATAGGCAAGGTGAACTATGTGTGCAAAAAATTAAAGGATACACTAAGTATGTCAAAATAAAAATGCACAAAGTGTGCCAAAAATTAAATAACTAAATGGCTTTCTTTTGAAATCTTTTAATCTCAAAAAATCAATTTTTCTTAAATATTTTTATTGATGCTTGACTTTGAAAATCTTGATCACAGATTCACCATCACCTTTGATAATCTATTAGATAACAAAAAATCATCATGCAAGAGATTGAAGAAATAAAATATTTTCCAAAATTTAAATATTTTGAAAGATATTTTGAATATATATATATATATATATATATATATATATATATATATATAAGGGAAATGCTAGTTTAGCTTTTAAGGCGGCTTAATTTCGGTCAACAAAATCTAAATTGTTGGACATTTTTGGGTTAGTTGTAGTCAATCTATTTCTTATTTTACATAAAAACAAAAATCTCATTCTTGAGGGATAGGTATAATCCCTTACATATAGGCATCCGTTCCTTCAGAATCCAGTCCAAAAATCTTATTCTTTGATAGGTCCAAGACCATTCCACTTTAGAGGTGTGGTTTCCATCACTAGAAATTAAAGTTCAAAATTAAATCACAACTGAATAAAGTGTTTGACTTAAGATTATAGGACATGATAATCATGAAGAATGTTACTTGCAAGCTTAACTAAATCTAGAATTATATAAGTCATGAATGGTTCAAGATTGTGATACATTATTTCACCTTAGAACTTTCAAACTTGGAGACTTGGTCTTAGTTCTTTAGAGACCTATTTATGTCCTTCACAAAATTGATGGATAATATGAATCAATGTTGACTAAATCATTCATTGTAGAGATGGTTTATGATGGAGGTTCCTATCAATTGATTGTTTATAAAAGATACCACCCAATGCTTTTTGTAAATGGGAATAAAATATAATGCATGGAATAAATCAAAAATTCAAATCAAAGTAAAATCTTCAAATTAAATTCTCCAAATTCTCAATTCCTAACTCAAAATATTCTAAAATCAAAACCTATCAAATTAAATTATAAATTACAATCCAATTTAAATAAAGAATTCTAAAATCTAATAAAAAATCAAAACCATTCTCAAATTAAATCAAAAATAAAAATAAAGATCAAATATAAAAGTTTAAAATTCATATTTCAAAACTCAAATTCAAAATCAAATTCCTTTAGACTTTAAGGTTTAGAATTATCCATCGTTCTTCCTTTCCTAAAGATTAAATTTGTTCATGGTGGAGCAAGCCCTCTGTGGCACCATCCTAGTATCCAAATAAAAATTAAAATTTCTCAATCCTTAAGGTTTGGTATATGTCCAAATGCTTTAGTTATTAAGGATTAAATCTCTTACTGGTGGAGCAAGCCTTCTATAACACTACCCAAGTAACAAATAAAAATTTTCTAATCCTTATGGTTAGGCATGTGCCCCCCATGCTTACTTTCCTTATGATTAAATAAATTAATGGTGTATCAAGCCCTCTATGACACCATCCTAGTATCAAAATAAAAATCAAATCAATTACTTAATCCTTAAGGTTATATATTAGTCTTTGTGTTTTTTTCTCTTAGGACTAACTTGCTAGAAGTGGAGCAAGCCCTTCATGGCACCATCCTAGTATTAAAATCTAAATTAAATTTTTCTTATCTTTAAGGTTAGGTATAAGTCCCCATACTTCATTTCCTTAAGTCCAAATCAACTAGTGGTGGAGGTAGTCCTATGTGGCACCATCCTAGCTTCAAAATCAAATTTGACTGGCTGAGGCCCCTTTATAATTACTACAGCTAAGTCATCTTTAGGACCCTTCATAGCTTATTCACTTTCAGCTTCTTGAGGTTAGGTGCAAGGCCCTGTTCTTCCTTTCTCTATGCCCAATGGTAAAATAAATTTAAAAAAAATGTGGATGTTTTAAAAATAGGTGTGACTTCTGAAGCATACTATGTCTTAAGATCTTGGCAAGCCAATATTGGTTTTAGGCATGTCAGGCTCCTTCATAGCCTAGTCACATCTTTAGCATCTTAAGGTTTAGTGTGAGACCTTATGTTTCCTTCCTTAAATGTATAAGAAAATTAAATTATAAAAAAATCTATTAGGTATATGTCCCCTCTCGGCATCCTTTGGATGCAAGGATAGGCGCTTGTTTTCTTTGAAATTCAAATCCCAAATCTAATCCATCAAATTGATCAACATTAATATGTGTAGTATAATTTAATTCTAATACACATATTGGGGTCCATTTGTTGATCTAATATTTTTGTGAGGTTAACTAAATCAAAATCAACTCAAAGTTAACCCAAATTCAAATGAAATGAAATTAATAACAAACCAAAAATCAAAGCAAATTCCTTCAATTGATAGTCACCTAATGGGTACCACTTGTTCCCTCCTATTATATCAATAAAAATCACTTAAATGATTGCCGATGATATGAGTAAAGAAAATTCAATCATTCACGTTTAAAATCAAGATCAAATCTAAGATTTCAAACCAAAAGACAATGCTAAAATCACTTTTTATGTAGTCTATTTTGAGTGATTTTTAATAACATAAAAAAACCCAAATGACCTCAAAGTCATGATTTTTTAGTTACATATTGATTAGTCATAGACCTAGGGTATCTCTCAAAATTTGAGAGCTATCCAAGCACTTTAATCCCAAACATATATTTGAATTTTAATGGTTATTAACCCATGCCTTTAGACTATGCACCATAGGGAATTTGACATTGGGAACCTCCCCAAAACTTTTGAGCATGTTAATGATCATTGTTATGACATGTTAAACATAAAAGTGAACTTTTGGTGTACCTTGATTAACCCCAAAACCTTTGATCCAAAGATTCCTAAAGAAAAATCAAACATTCTCATAAACCTCAACATTTCCCATTAAAACCACCCTTTGGAAACTCTTCTAATGTATTCTAAACATCATTTGGGATTTATTAGAACTAAATTGAAGTCTTGGTAAAGCTTGGTTGACAAGGTCAATCATAATTGGCCAAACTGACCTTTAAGCACTTTAATATTCATTTCATACAAGAAGGCCTCACCATTATATGGCACCACCTCCAGTGCATCCAAAATATCATTTTGAATTGGTTGGACCCAACCCCAATCTTTGGTCCATCTTGGTTTATCATGTCAACCATGATTGATCAAACCAACCCTACACTTAGCCTAACCCAAAGACAATGTTATAAGCATTTCCAAACAAAACCAAGCTCTCAAAATTATTTCATTTCATTCTCTAAACATGCCAAACACCTTCATGAGTCAAATCTCTAATGATTGGACTTGGTTAACCAACGAAAAATACTCAAACTTAAGTATACACTCACTAATTCACTCAAACACCCCAATCCTTTGCATCAATCCTCTTAGAGTTCATCGTAACAAAAAATAAGACTATTTCAACCCTCATCTCTATCAGCTTTGACTGGTTAACTAGTCAAATAGTAAAAGAAATTTCCAAAATGGGTCAAAATGGTCAAATCTACCCACACATTCCTTTCCCCCCCTTGGCAGCCTAGTTAGTATATTTAAAATCACATTATAACATTTCTAAATGACTCCTAAACTACCTAAGTCATTATCCAAAAGTTACAAAATATGGTCTCCTTCCCATACAAAGACAAATCCAAATCATTCTGAAGCATGCAACCTTTCCCTCTGCTTCTAACAACCTAAGATAGGTGGCTACCATCCAATGGGGAGCTCTGATAACTCCTAACCATCCACTCAAGCCTTAGATTTCTAAGCAGGCAAAAGGAATGAAAGTGATTATTTTAACCCATCTCATCCTTCAAGCCTCTTTTAGCCAAAAAAATTTCTTTCTTATTCCCTCTAGAGATCTATATATTGTAGACAGAGTTGCTATTTTCATGTTTTACATTCTTGCAACTTGTATTGTTTTGATGATTCTAAATATTATTGTTTTATAAATATCCTAACACTTTTTGGAAGATTTATTTTTTGCTCTAGTGTGTACTAACATTTTAGGAAAAACAACTCCAAGCGATGAAGACTTCAAATTATTCATTTGTAAATTATAAGTTTTTAAATGAGAGGGAGTGATTGTAATTGAGTGAAAAATCACAACACACATTCTTGGGGGACAATTTTTGTAAACTGATCGTACGGGACGAACCTGGTTTGTACGGGACGATCATGTCAATTAACCCCTCGGAAGAGCAATGGATCGAACATGCGGGTAGAAAATTTTCTAAGTCCTAATCATCCAGGACGAATTTAATATTCATCCCGGGACAAACATCTCAGGATTCTCACCTTGCACTGTTCGTCCAGACAAAAAATATGGTTCGTACCAGGATGAAGCTCTGTGTATGAAATCGTACAGGACGAAATAAATTTTCGTCCCTTGACGAAGCTCTCTGTATGAAATCGTACAGGATGAAATAAATTTTTGTCCCAGGATAAAACTCTCTGTATAACATCGTCCCAGGACGAAACCTATTCGTCCCAGGATAAACTGAACCGACTTACGTTAGTTGGTTACGTCCTGTAAAATGTTGGGAACAGACCTATGTAATAACCGTTTCGTACCGGACAAACATAGTTAGTATGGGACGATGAGCGTGTATGAACATAGCTCGTACCAATATACATTAGGATTATTTCCGACACTTTAAGTAGAATCGTCCAGGATGATCCACGATCGTACGGAACGATCCACTACGTACATAATTGAAAACTTGCAGTTTTTGGGCAGTTTTTCTTGTCTTTTGTATATATAGTCCAAATTAGTCTGTCACCCAATCTTTTTGCTCATTGATCTTCGTGTCTGTTGGAAGAAGAGTAAAGGAGAGAGTGAGAGAGAGCAGTAAAAGAAGGATTTCTACCATTGGAGCGTGAAGACTTTGCTTGGTGTTCAAAGGTAAGATTTCCTACTTGTGATTTGAGATTTCTTCACTCTTTTTCTTTCTTCCTTCTAGATTTCTTGCGAAGAGATCTTTCAAGGAGATCCGATTCTCTGCCGACAATAGGAGAGTGTGAAAGGACGAAGGGTTCTCTGCCCACACTAGGAGAGTGTGAAAGAACGAAGGGTTCTCTGCCCACAGTAGGAGAGTATGAAAGGATGAAGGGTTCTCTGCCCACACTAGGATAGTGTGAAAGGACGAAAGTTTCTCTGCCCATACTAGGAGAGTGTGAAAGGACGAAGGGTTCTCTACCAACACTAGGGAAAGTGTAAAAGGATGACGGTTCTCTGTCGCACCGATTATTGGTGAAAAGAGTGTTTGTAAAGGCTTCTCAGCCTTGCTGTGGGTGCAAAAGGAGAGACACTATTAGTATTAGTGCAATACTTAGAGGGTGCCTCTGGGAGTGGATGTAGGTCTGGTTTAGACCGAACCACTATAAATCATGGGTCTTTTTATTTTACTGCTTTTTATTTTCTGCATTTAATTTTGTGTTTTAAAAAAATTGTGGTTGAAAAACTTTTTATAAAAATTCATTAAAGTTTAATTTTGGTTAAATTTATCAAAAGAGGGAAAATTTTTAAATACCAATTCACCCCCCCTCTTGGTAGCTTTGGGACATTAACTTAGGTTTAACAACCTATTCACTAGACTCAATAAGTGGTATCAGATCTTCATTTTAAAATCATAAGTTTAAACTACTTTTTGATTAACGTAGATGGCTACATTTGGAAATCGAGATACACCTGAGGGTTACTCTATTACTAGACCTCCACTCTTTGATAATATACCTTTTGATTTTTGGAAAACACGCATGTCTACTTTCTTGCAGTCACTTGATTATCGTATGAGGATCTTAGTCCAGGAAGGTTATACAAAACCAACTAGATTAGTTGATGGAGTTAGGGTAGAAACACCTTTTGCAGATTGAACTTTAGAAGAACGTGACTTAGCATAACTAAATGCTAAATGTTTAAATAGTTTGTTTTGTGCTTAAAAATTTTAAGACTACATGCGGGTTTCCACTTGCAAAAGTGGAATGGACATATGGGATAGATTTTGTATAACTTATGAGAGGACTAATGAGGTTAAGCAATCAAGACTTAATATCTTGTTACATGATTATGAATTATTTCGCATGAAACCAAATGAATCCATTTTTGATATGTACACAAGATTCATACAAATTGTCACCTCTTTGCATGCACTTGGTAGGGAATTAACGAATGTTGAAATGGTTAATTAGATTCTTCGTTGTTTACCTACTACTTATGATGCTAAAATTACTGCAATTATAGAGTCTAAAGATCTAAACATTTATTCTATTGACAATCTTCTTGGTTCACTCATTACTTACAAGCAAGGGGTTAGTCAAAGAAAGATTGATGCAGGTGAACCATGAAAGGAGAAGAATATAGCACTAAAAATGAAAGAGTCCGAGAGTGAACACTCACAACCTGAGGATGAAGACGATATTGCATTAATGATTAGACAATTCAGAAGCTTTCTGAAGAGGAAGCAGAAGAGATGCCAGCAATGGAATGGAGGTAAGTTTAATAGAAATGGCAAGGTTTCTAATGAAGTGATTTGTTATGAATACAAAAAACCAGGTCATATCAAGACTGATTGTTTAAAATTCAAAGCCACTCCTAGCAAGGAGAAGGTAGAGGAGAAACCAACTGTAAAGAAGGGCAAGAAGAAGTTTCAAAAAGCTTTTTGGGCGGACTCAGCTTCAGATTCATCAGAGACTGAAAAGGAAGAAGAAGTCGCCAATCTTTGCTTGATGGCAGCTAGTCTTGATCAATCAGATCAAGAAGAGGGTCGCTCTCACACAAGACCTCGTAAGAGCATATGGTACCTGGACAGCGGATGTTCAAAGCATATGACTAGAGATACTGCTCAATTCATAATGCTGGAAGCCATGAGTGGAGGCAAGGTTACACTTGGAGATAATTCCACAAAGAAGATGGTTGGATCAGGTATGATTGGAAACTTGAAAAAAAAATTTTATAGACAATGTGTTATTGGTTGAAGGCTTAAAGCATAATTTATTAAGTATAAGTCAGTAGTGATAAGGGTTATAGCGTAAAATTTTTTCCTACTAGCTGCATATTAAGCATAAATGGTAAAGATGTGTTGAATGGAAAAAGGGTAAACAATGTCTATATGCTAGATTTAAATTGCATTCATACTCCTACTGCCTTTTGTTTAAAAACTGTCTCTAATGAATCATGGCTTTGGCATAAGAGACTTTATCATTCTAGCATGAAAAACCTTAGAAAGATTACCCAAAAGAGCTTAGTAAGAGGTATACCTAAACTAGACTTTAATAAGGACCACCTTTGTTATGCATGTCAATTTGGTAAGCAAGTGAAGTCCTCTTTTCAGTCCAAAAACGATCTTAGGACTAGTAAACCTTTGGAAATCTTACACATGGATCTTTTTGGAACAATTGGTACTGTAAGTCTAGGAGAGAAGGTATATGGATTTGTTATAGTGGATGATTACTCAAGATTCACTTGAGTTAGATTTCTATTTCATAAGAGTGAATCATTTGATGAATTTAGAAATTTTTTGACTTGGATTCAACGGAAATTAGGGTGTGAAATTATTTCTATACAAAGTGATCATTGAGGAGAATTTGAGAATGAAAAATTTGAAAACTTTTGTAAAGAGAAAGGAATTGATCACAATTTTTCTGCACCCAGAATCCCTCAGCAAAATGGGGTAGTCGAAAGGAAAAATAGAGCATTAATAGAAACTGCCCGAGCAATGTTGGCAGAATACTCACTTCCTAGATATTTTTGGGCTGAGGCGGTTAGCACTGCATGTTATGTTATGAATAGGGTGAATGTGAGATCCAATTTAAATAAAACACCCTATGAGTTACTAAAAGGGAGAACACCTAATTTGTCACATTTGCATGTTTTTGGTTGTAAGGTGTTTATTCATAATGATGGAAAATCTGCCTTAGGAAAATTTGATCCAAAATCAGATGAAGGAATTTTTGTTGGATATTCAAGTGTTGGAAAATCTTATAGGGTATTCAACAAAAGAACTTTGGTCATTGAAGAGACCACACATGTTGTATTTAATGAATCTAGAAATTTGGAAGAGCCAAATGTTATTAAAGATGAGATTGAGGAAAACTCGCAAAAGATTGATAGATTAAACTTGGAAGAAAATGTGAACGAGAATTTGGATATAGAAAACCCTTTGCCTAGAGATTTGAGATTTCTAAAACCACCCAAGGGAATTGATTATAGGTGAACCTAGTGAGGGTGTTAAAACTAGGCATGGATTAAACAAGGAAGTCAATCATTCAGCCTATATTTCAATTATAGAACCCACTAATATTGATCAAGCACTTTGTAATGAATTTTGGATATTGATCATGCAAGAAGAGTTGAATCAATTTGTAAGAAATAAAGTTTGGGAATTAACTTCATGGCCAAAAGATCAAAGCATAGTTGGAACTAAGTGGGTATTCAAAAATAAAATGAATGACTCAGGAATAGTCATTAGAAATAAGGCTAGATTAGTTGCTAAGGGGTATAATCAGATTGAAGGAATTGATCTTGAGGAGACTTTTGCCCCTGTAGCTAAACTTGAAGCAATTAGGGTTTTATTAGCCTTTGTTGGTTTTAAGGGTTTCAAATTGTTTCAAATGGATGTGAAAAGTGCCTTTTTAAATGGGGTAATTGAAGATGATGTTTTTGTAGAACAACCTCCAGGTTTTGAAAATTCTAAATACCCAAATTATGTTTTCAAATTAAAAAAAGGCATTATATGGATTAAAGCAGGCACCTAGGGCTTGATATGAGAGGTTAAGCACCTTCCTACTTGAAAGATCTTTTGAAAAAGGAAGTGTGGATACAACTCTCTTTTTAAAGAAATTTGGAAAGGATATACTCATTGTTCAAATTTATGTGGATGATATCATTTTTGGATCTTCAAATAAAAATTTTTGTGATGATTTTTCTAAAACAATGAGTAGTGAATTTGAGATGAGCTAATGTGAGTCTTAAATTACTTTCTAGGCTTTAGCATTAAGCAACTTGAGGAAGGAACTTTTCTTAGTCAAACTAAATTTGTTAAGGACATCCTCAAAAAATATGAAATGGACAATGCTAAACCTGTTAGTACACCAATGAGTTCCTCATTTCAGTTGGGTAAGGACCTTAAGGAAAAATCTGTTGATCAAAAGAAATTTAGAGGGATTATTGGATCTTTACTTTATTTGACTGCTAGCAGACCAGATATCATGTTTAGTGTTTGCTTGTATGCTAGATTTTAATCTAATCCAATAGAATCACATTTGACAACAGTGAAAGGGATTTTAAGATACTTACTAGGAACTCAAAACTTAGGAATTTGGTATCCAAAGTTTAGCTCTTCATTTGAAATTATTGGTTATTCAGACTATGATTTTGTAGGCTGTTGAGTGGATAGGAAAAGCACTTCTGGAACATGTCAATTCATTAGAAATTCATTAGTTTCATGGTCTAGTAGAAAACAAAATTCAGTGGCCCTATCTACTGCAGAAGCATAAAACATTGCACTTGGAAGTTATGTGGCACAATTACTTTTGTTAAAATAACAGTTGATTGATTTAGGATTAACTATAGGCACTATACCAATTTATTGTGATAATAATAGTGCTATTTGCATTTCAAAAAATCCTATTCAACATTCAAGAACCAAACACATTGACATAAGACATCATTTCATAAGGGATCATGTATCTAAGGGAGAAATTGAACTTAATCACGTTTCAACAAAAAATCAACTTGCAGACATTTTTACAAAACCTTTAGCCTTTGATACTTTCAGTACGTTAAGAACTAGGCTTGGAGTGATTGATTTAAATGCTTAGATAAAAATGTTTTTTCTGCAAAATTGATATTTTGTTTTTGTGTTCATTGTATTTTTGTTTTGTTTTGTTTTGTTATTTTGTTTATTTTTGGTGTGTATTTAAGTGTGGCTTGTTTATTTTTATTCATTTTTTTTAATGTGAAAATGAAAATTAGTGGTCATCATCGTCCGGGACGAAAATTTTTCGTACGGGACGATGTGTGTAAAATGACAAACTGCGTGATTTCGAACCGTCTTAAGAGAAATTTTTAATATAGTTCGTATGTACGATTATCACGATAATCTGGGACGAAATATTTTTCAAACGACGGAATGATTGAATGCAGCAGTTGAATGGATAAGACAGTTTTTATTATGAACTTCGTCCGTACGAACCTTTGGTTTGTCTAGACGAACACATGTTGGTTCATGGTGGGGGACAGTTTTCAACTTCCATTAAAACAAATTAAATTTCTGATCATCCGTACAAACACGTGTTCGTCTGTACGATCATCTTGGTCAAAAGTCTGTACGAAATGATGCTTAAAAAATTGTGTGTTTACGAAAACCCATTATTTTTTAAACTCATTCGTTTGTCCATACGAAATATTTTCGTACGACAGGAATCAAATTCATACGGGACGAACGAAAATTTCTTCTAGTACGAACAATCATTCTTCTTTAAATTAACGGCAGTTTTTACTGAACAATCACTTTTACACATCTCTTTCAAACCTTTCTTCTCTCGAGATCTTTCAAATGGCAAGTTCTAGCAAGCGCCAAAAGTCTTTGACTAAGGGTCCACCAAGAAATTCATCTAAAAACTTCCTTTATAGAGCCAATGAAGAATCATTTTCTAGGTTTGTGTCTGCAAAAATCACCCCATCTAGAGTTCTCCTACAGGATCAATTGACCTTTAAGGTAATGCACTTGTTTACCTCTACTCAATTTGGTTTGAACCTTCACATACTGCTGGATCAAATTATCAGGATTTGGTTCAAAGATTTGACAATTTAGAGGCTCATTTTGATCAAATTGAAACTCACTTGCAGCAGCAAGATACTCAGTACAATCAGGACATGGGATTTATGCGTGATCTAATAAATGCCATTAATTCCAACATGTTTATGATGAGTAGTTACTTCAACTTCTTTGGTGCAGCACCACCTCCTCCTCCTCCAGATCAGGGTCCATCTGAATGATTTGTTTAGTGTTTGTTCAGTGTTTGTTCTGTGTTTCATTGTAGTTCATGTGTTAGTAATTTCCTTTAGATTGTTGTATTTTCCTTCTCTTAGTTGTGTTATTAGTATTGATATCTTAAACTTCAAATTGTAATAGCTTCATTCGATATTAATATATATTTCAATGTTTTATCATTTAATATTTTAGAAATGTGTTAGACTTTATGACATTCATTTTTTTTAATCTTAATAGTACTTTATTCTAAATTGTAAATTAAAATTAATTTCATTAGAAAATATAATTAATCTAAATTTAAGAGATGCTTATAACTTGATTTTATTAGAATTTTCAATTCCATGTCTCTTATTTAGTCTACATTATCTTTGATATTATTATTACAATTTAGATGTTTTCTTATTTTGTATTTCTCTTTTCAAATAGTATTTATGCACTTAGAAAATTTTGAAATTTTAGATTATTGATTTTGGAAAGAATTCAATTACTCTTGAAAAATTGTACAAATGTACAAAAATAAAAAAGAATGTGCAAAAAATTTGCAATGACAAAAAGAGGCATAAAATAAGCCCAAAGTAAAAAGATGTACAAAAAATGTGCCATAAAAATTGAAAAAGATGCATAAAGCGTCACATGTGGTAATTACTTCTTTCATAACTCTTTTAATCTCTTAATTCAAATTGATCTATATTCATTTATAATTGACATTGAAATTTGAAATATAAAATTTTTTATTCATCCTTAGTGCAATGATTTTCTTTATCTTCATGTCTAGATTGACACATGCCTTTGATAAATTCTTTTTATTCTCTATGTTATTTCATTTCTTAAATTATATGAAATCTTATGTTTTTCTAATATTTTGATTTTATCTGCATATCTTATTTCAATCACTTTCAAGATTAAAATATCAAATGAATTTCATACTTCTGCTTATATTTCTAACATTCTTTTCTTCTTCACTTTTTGATATTGTCAAAAAGGGGGAGAAATTGTTTCATGTTTGTTGCGTATGTTTTCGTTGCGTTTTATTTTCGTACGCTTTCGTAGTGTTTGATTTTCGTATGTGTGTTTGATTTTTTTTATTGTTTTGTCTTTTGTGTTGTTTTGTGTTGTATAAAAATTTTGAAAAACAAATTTTTTTTAAGTAATTCAAATGCCTCCTTATTTTCATGAGTTCATCAATTCAGGGGGAGTTAAGGAGATTCTTAGAACTTGAAATCCTATAAAAAATAATTGTTTTGCCATAATCAAAAAGGGGGAGATTGTAGAGAGAGTTGCTATTTGCATGTTTTACGTTCTTGCAACTTGTATTATTTTGATGATTTGAAATATTATTGTTTTATATATTTCCTAACACTTTTAGGAAGATTTGTTTTTTGCTCTAGTGTGTACTAACATTTCAGGAAAATCAACTCCAAGCGATGAAGACTTCAAATTATTCATTTGTAAATTATAAGTTTTTAAATGAGAGGGAGTGATTATAATTGAGTGAAAAATCACAACACACATTCTTAGGGGACAATTTTTGTAAACTGATCGTACGGGATGAACCTGGTTCATACGGGACGATCATGTCAATTAACTCCTCGGAAGAGCAATGGATCGAACAGGCGGGTAGAAAGTTTTCTAAGTCCTAATCGTCCAGGATGAATTTAATGGGACAAACGTCTCGGGATTCTCACCTTGCACTGTTCGTCCAGACAAAAAATATGATTCGTATCGGGATGAAGCTCTCTGTATGAAATCGTACAGGACGAAATAAATTTTCGTCCCTAGACGAAGCTCTCTGTATGAAATCAAACAGGACGAAATAAATTTTCGTCCCTGGACGAAACTCTCTTATAATATCGTCCCAGGATGAAACCTGTTCGTCCCAGGATGAATTGAACCGACTTACGTTAGTTGGTTACGTCCTGTAGAATTTTGGGAACTGACCTATGTAATAACCATTTCATACCAGACGAACATAGTTCGTATGTGACGATGAGCGTGTACGAACTTAGTTCGTACCAATATACATTAGGATTGTTTCCGATACTTTAAGTAAAATCGTCCAGGACGATCCACGATCATACTGGATTATCCACTGCGTACAAAATTGAAAACTTGCAGTTTTTGGGCAGTTTTTCTTGTCTTTTGTATATTTAGTTCAAATTAGACTGCCACCCAATCTTTTTGCTCATTGATCTTCGTGCCTATTGGAATAAAAGTAAAGGAGAGAGTGAGAGAGAGCAGTAAAAGAAGGATTTCTACCACTGGAGCATGAATACTTTGCATAGTGTTCAAAGGTAAGATTTCCTACTTTTGATTTGAGATTACTTCACTCTTTTTCTTTCTTCCTTTTAGATTTCTTGTAAAGAGATCTGTCAAGGAGATCCGGTTCTCTGCCGACACTAGGAGAGTGTGAAAGGATGAAGGGTTCTCTGCCCACACTAGAAGAGTGTGAATTGATGAAGGGTTCTCTGCCCATACTAGGAGAGTGTGAACAGACGAAGGGTTCTCTGCCCACACTAGGAGAGTGTAAAAGGATGAAGGGTTCTCTGCCCACACTAGGAGAGTGTGAAAGGACGAAGGGTTCTCTGCCCACACTAGGAGAGTGTGAAAGGACGATGGTTCTCTGCCAACACTAAGGAAAGTGTAAAAGGACGACTGTTCTCTGCCGCACCGGGTAGTGGTGAAAAGAGTGTTCGTAAAGGCTTCTCTGCCTTGCTGTGCGTGCAAAAGGAGAGACACTATTGGTATTAGTGCAATACTCAGAGGGTGCCTCTGGGGAGTGGATGTAGGTCTGGTTTAGACCGAACCACTCTAAATCGTGTGTATTTTTATTTTACTATTTTTTTATTTTCTGCATTTAATTTTGTGTTTTAAAAAAAATTGTGGTTGAAAAACTTTTTATAAAAATTCATTAAAGTTTAATTTCGATTAAATTTATCAAAAGAGGGAAAATTTTTAAATACCAATTCACCCCCCCCTGCCCTCTTGGTAGCTTTGGGACATTAACTTAGGTTTAACAACCTATTCACTAGACTCAACATATATTCTTATCAAGCATTTCCCCACTATTCCTCAGCTCCCAAACCTCTTATTTGAGAGGAGAGAGAGAAAAAGAGAGAACAAGGATAATCTAAATATATCATTAAATCTAGCTTAAACCAGTGTTTTTTAGTCTTCTATAAAGTTGAAGAGGACTTCTTTTGGAGAGAAACAAGCACAAGATGAATGATATCTATCCCCTGGTAAGTAAGTTATAATCATTTGAAATTTTAAATTAAAATTTCAAATATCAAATGATCTCATTACGTGTAGCCTCCGTACTCCAAGCATTGAAAGAGTTGGATATGTATAGCTTAGGTTTCAAATTTTATCAAATTTGGATGGTTGGAAAAAAAGTCATAAGCAATTGAAAATTTTAATTAAATTTGAACTGAATTGGTTTAGTTTCATTTAAAGCTATCTGATCACATGCCAAGAATGATCAAATGGCTTAGAAGTAGCAAGTTTCCCAGAATGAATCTATGAATGACATTGGGGCTTAAACATGCACAATTTGAGCATAGTTTGTCCACAAGGCATAGTTAACACTGTTGATCCAATATGTATAGATTGAATGACAAAGATCCTCTGCCCATGTGAATTAGTGGCTCTTCGATGGGCAAAAGATATAAGATAGTAGTGCATGCACTAATGATTATGTTGTTGGCCATTAAATTGAATTAAAAATAAATTTAAATGCTTAAAACAATGAAAAATAATAGAAAATCCAAATTAACTCCAAGTTAAGTGATATTGTGTTCATTGGAAGGGGCTTGACCCCTACTTGTTCTAAAAAAAATATTTTCAGATCATTTTGATCAATATATTTTTAGAAAATTAGAAATGTAAGTTTCTTATTTTCTAAATTTTCTTAAGATCCCGTAGTCTAACTGAAATACATTTTTGGTGGTGGATTTTTTAGCATTTTATACACCTATAATTTTCCAAAGTAATGGTATGCTCTGGATTGTTGTGAATTAAATTTTCAAGGTAGTGGGTTTATTTTTTTACCCATAACTTTGAAAATTCTTAAATGTCCAAATAGGTAGATTTTTTGTGGAGTGCTTGTGCATGTGTAAGGGTTAGCTAGACTAAATTACAAGCCCATTTGAAAACTATTGACACCAAGATAAATTATTAAAGGATCATAACTAGCAAACTTAGAAAAATCTTAAAAAATTATATACACATCCAATAGGGATGAAACTCAAACCCATAAACTCAGTGATATTATATAGCCCGTGCTTCAATTTCTTTTTTATTTGACACTGTTTGACCCTAAAGATATAAAAACTAAACCCTTATTTTGGAGCTGAAACTTGAAAAAAATCATATGTAATTCAAATCAAGTTAGAAAAATATAAACTAGGGTTTGAATTACTCATAATTAAATACCTAATAAAAGAAAAAGTCCTTATCACCAACCTTCAGATCTAAGAATAACTAAAAAATAATAAAAATAAATAATTTGTTATAATAAATAGTTAAAAATAATAAAAATACCAAAAAAATTTAAACATTTAAAATTAACCCCATAAGTCATTCCTAACATTTGGGAAGATTTCAAATGATTTGGAGCTAGTTTTTTCAAAAATAAGAAAATTCCTCTAATTAAGTAATTAAATAATTTAATTAAATGCACAAACTTCAAAAAATCAAATTCAAGAAAATTTGAAGTTGAGTAAACTGAGAACCATTGGACTCATCCCTAGGTCTAATAATAATAAAAAATACCAAACTCATAATACATTAAGATTTTAAAAATTGCAAAATTTGGTCAATCCTAGTTTAATAAAACACTTAAACTTCAATGATTCATAACTAATTATAGAAAAAAATCTAAATCTATCAAACTCAAAGTCATTTTAATCATTTGTGGGTTTAATATCTATAAAAATTTAAGAACTCTTGAAATTAATGTAAATCTAAAAGTAAAGAAATTGTCCAAACATTAAATGCTTTAAAATATTTAATATAATATAATAATCCAATAAATATTAAAAATTTTAATTAATCATCAATTTAATGAATTAAATAAGACAACAATAGTAAATAAAAAATTTACATTTCATTGATGAAGCTTTTATACTGGGCTATCTTGAGCTGCAAGGTTCCCTATTCTTAGGAGACATTGGCCCTTATGCCCATTGTGATAATGTCACGAATGAATTCGATGGAACGTAAATTTTAAACCACATCCTAAAAAGTTATTAACAAGAAAATCATAAATTTAGACAACTTAATCCATTAAATTAAATCAAACATAAATCTAAACATAATTACTAGATAACCCATGCCTATGAGGCTATTAAGTTGCCTATGAGGCTTTAAGTTAGCCCAAGGAGGGTGAAATAAATCTTGTAGACCTAGTGTAAATAAAGGTAATCATCATTTAACTTAAAAATATTTAATAATAAATCATTAAAAAATGATAGCATTTGTACCTTCTATAAATTCCATTTTGACACCATAAGTGTATTAGATTTTAAGACTGAAATACTAACATACCTAATTAAAATTTTAGGATTTTATAGAATTAATGGTTAGTTAACTTGAACATTTAAAACTCATTTTTAAATGAACATTAAAACAACAAACTTAAACTATAACTAAAACTTCCCTTGACATTTAAAAAAACTAAAGAAAATCATTAAGAAACATCAAACAACAAGCAACCTAGGATAAATCCAAATCACACAACCTAATGCATATGCTGTATATGGCTTGTCAGGATAACCAATCCTAGTTTTAGGCTCGGCTATTAGTCTTTAATACATGTTTTTGTTTTGTGATGTGAATTTTACATGATTTGCTATGCATGTTTGTTGTTATAATTAATTTTACCAATTATGTTTACAATGTGATGTTCTTCTTCTGCCATGTTGCTTATGATATGATATGTGATTGGAGTTAGATCCTTTTTAGTTATGAATAATCTGGATACGAACATAGTTTTTTTAGAAGGTGGACATGCTTATACAAAATTATAAAAGGGGGCAAATTAAAAATGTGATTAACAAAATATTTCTACAACGCTAAAATTGTTAATCCCCCAAAATATTAAAAGAATGACTAAGTGAATGTTTTGGATCAAATGTGATCAATGAATTATACATACATGCTAGGGATTTTGATGACTTTCATAAATAAACTACTTAGGATAATGTGTAGGTTGTATAGTGTTTTTAAATTTTACTTAAATATAAATTTAAAAGATTTGTGAAAGTCAATTTAAGTGGGATATTTGGTACCTAGTTTTGGGCACAAAGAAGGAATCATACATTAAGGGAGATTTTCATTCCGTTTGGAGGACTAAACATGCGTAGTATGAGATCTAAATAAGATAAAACTTATTTGAATGTCCAGACACAATGGATCTAAGGAGCTTAAAGGAAGAAGCTGAAGAAAAGAGGAAAAAAACTTACCACTTCTAAACATGAGTCTTTTTCTAGGATTAAAATCAAGGATATTATCATAGCATAAGCATCTTTGTATCCTGACCACTTCTAGTTTTTGTAACCCCTAGGTTTTAATTAAGTGGCACTTACCATAAGCATCTTATATTTACTCAATATGGTTTAAGGATTTGAAGTTTTCATTTGCATGCTTTAGAAATTGATTATTTTTTAGGTTTATTACTTGCATGTGGAATTTGCTATAGCCTAGATTTTATTAAGCACTTAAGGACCAAAAAAATATTCTACTTGTAATAAAATAAAAATTGATAGGCTCACAAAGATAGATAAATGCTCTTAAGAAGTAAGCCTGGACACACCATGACACTACCAAAAAATAAGCCCTATCACAGCGGTTCTCTTGCACCGGTTTTAAAAACCGCTACCAAAACCACGTTTTGCATCAGAAATTTAAACACAGTTGCACAGGTTAAAATCGCCGGCAAAGCCCATCCGTGACTTTCAGATACCCGAAGCCCTAATTCCTCTCTTCTGTCTTGCTCGCGCGAACGAGAGCGAATCCAGATAGCTGTGACAAAAATATTCTCCTCTTGCGAATCCCGGCCGATCGTGCCTTCGATCCTCATCACTGTGAGTCTCTTCCCCTTCATCCTCTTCTTCTTTTTTTCTTCTCATTATTTTTCTTCATATTCTTCTCCCTTTTCTTCATATTCTTCATTTGCATTCCTTAGGGTTTAGGTTAATCACAACCGTAGCTTAGCCATTGGTTTTTAAAAATGAAATGCAAATCCTCCTTATACATTTAGGATGCAATCTTTTTATAAAAAACAAATATATAAAACTTTCCCTAACACCACAATTACTTAAAATTCACAGTTGGGCTGTGAAATCCTTTAGAAACTCAGTATTGAATTGAATTACATTGAACGTTCAGAAAAATTTGAATGTTTATTATTATTTTTTCTTTTTAAGTGCAGCATCTCATTTGATCGTTGAAGTGCAGTAACTGCACAGGAACAGTAGCAGAGATTTTTTTTTTGAGAAAAAAATATTTCTTTGGGAGCAACAGTAGTTAAAATTCAAAACAGATATAATTAATAGGGTTGAATTTCCTGATAAGGCTAAAGATTCCAAAGAACCTAGGACCCGGACCACTCAATAATCCAAACTCTACACAGCAGAAGCTTTCATTTCCAATAGAGACGCAATGTAGCTGACAGTCACCCCCACTCATCAATCCCTACTAAAGTAGCTTGCACGACAATATTCATAATAATTCTAAGCTCTCATAAAATCAATCTCAAGAGCTCTCATAAATCACAAAGGAAGCTCTCGCAAAGGAGATATTATTGGGTTCAGACACATGACACAAGTTATAGTTCAATATTACTCGGTACTGTGAAATACTGAGTGCGGTACTCCACCGTACCGAGCAGTACTGAGTTTGGTACTATTCTACCGATCAAATATAGAGCTCAACATTGAATAGGGGTAATAGGGGGTGATGTGGCTAATTTTTATTGGGCTCCAAATGACGTCCAATTAATTTTCCCTCGATATTGAGTGCGGTACTCCACATTTCCTTTCTTGTTATATATAAGAAATAGTGTTCCCTAGTAATTTTTCTTGAGTTTAACTTGGCATTTAGTGATTTCTTTTTGTTTAAATACTCATAATTCTCAACGATCTCAGTTTAAGTTGTAATTCAGCTCAATACTCAGAGTTATGGAAAATGATGTGCTGGTTTCATTTCCAAATGAGGAAGTGACTCAAATATATTGTTCTAGTCATGTGATTCAAATATATTTTTCAATGTTCTCTTGTTGTTGTGAATCTCTATGATTTATTATATTTCTGTACGTGGCAGTTGGCTAACCAACTTATCTAGCACTAGGGTGAACGGTCAGGTTTCAGGATTTTTTTTTTAAAAAATCTGGACTTTAATGGAGGTTATAACCACCACTACAGACCAGAAAACCGCCGCAAAACTGAAATTTTGCCGATTTCGCTCATAGTTGTCGCGATTATAACCGGCACAATTCTGTACATGTGCAGTGGATATAACCGCCGCAAAATATGCTTTCCGTAAAATCTTTCTCGCCGGTCTTTGAACCGCTGCAGAATGTCGTTGCAGTGCATTGCAAACACAGCGGTTATGTAGCGGTTCTACAACCGCTGCAACGAAATCGTGGTGGGTATAACCGCTGGGAAAGGTAAAAAAATGTGCTGCGAAAACCCAATTTTTTGGTAGTGTGAGTCTTTTATGCATAAATATTTAAGATTTAATATGGGAAGCCATCTTCTTCTTCTTTTTTTTTTTTTTGAATGTCTCTTTTTTCTTTTCTTTCTTCACTTTTTTTTTTTAGGCTTCTTTTATTTAAATCTTGAAATAATTATTTCAATTGTAAAATCATCTTCCAAGTATAAGAGTGAAGAATTAACCCACTTATACAAGAAAGATGGTTCTACAAATAAACCTGATCCTATAGTATGAATAAATAACTTAATTGAGATAATTATAAAATAAGTTTATCAATTTGCAAGTTGTCTATGAAATGTATAATAATAAAGAAATCAACAAGACTTCCATTTCCTCCAATTTCAATTTGACATAAATCTTAAATTAAAAGAAGTTATTTATGGATATCATAATGGGTGTATCCAAATATGATAAATTTTTTTATCACTATTGAAGAGGAAAAACTATTAAAGATGTTATAAAATCACCTGACTCAGTATCAACTCAAGGTATGTCAATTAATTTTAAGGAAAATCCACATGACAAAGACATGTTTATCATATCATGGGTAGCCTTAATAAGGAACCTTGAATTATCCTAAGTCTTTGACTCAAAGAGGAATTTAAGATGATCAATCTTAACAAGAATTGCTCATGAGTTTTCTCAAATAGAGTAATAAAGCTAAGAGTAAATTTAGCTAATATTTGATTTTAAAATATTACCATAAGAGAAAACTTCAGATGATGAACAAATATTTTTATAATTAATTATGTCATTTATCTTTATTGCATGCCTTGAAATCTATTTTCCATGAGAGTTAAATCATATAGCAGAGGAAAAATCGTCGTATCTATGTAGTACTCTTAGGAAATAGGATTTAAAAGCATCATAAACTCTAACCTATAAGAAGTTTAAAAGGTGAGGGAATTCAAAATAATTTTCAAACTTCAATACATCAACCAATAATTATACATTTCTAATATTAGAAACATTATAACATGGTTGAATATAAAATTTGGAAACACATTTGAATTTAATTCAGACGATTACTAAAACCGACCAAAATTAGTTGAACTTTTGTGCTTTGAGATTTCAACATAAATTGAGAATAAATATACCTTCATCTAAGGTGTCAATCCACCTAAGTGGTGGGAGGGAGGGAATATACTTTTCTTTTTAGCATTGATAACCATAGGCCATATTCTTTAAGTGTTTAGAGGAGTCAACCACAATGAAGTTTTAATTATAATTTAAAGAAGATAGAGGTAAATTTCTTTTTAGAGAAATCAACCTACTATTTTCTCTAGCAAAAATTATTTTTATAAGCTTGACTTGTATTTGAACCTTTAAACGTTTCTCAATGTAAATTGATTTTAATCTTAATAATCTTGCATATATCAAATTCTGGACCTTGTCCTAGCAAACATATCAAGCTACAAAGGACATGTAACTACAATATGTTATTAGGAAAGGCAAAAAATTTTGGTTTAAATGTTTGAGCTTTTGGACCCTATCCTACCAAACATATTAAGCTATAAAAATATATAACTACAACATGATGGTTTAGAAAAGGGAGAAAACTTTGATTTAGAAGCTCAAATTTTTTTAAGATTTGTCCAACCACATATCGAGATACAAAAATATATAACTGCAATATGTTGGCTAGGACACGAAGAAGTTTAAAATTTTTGAAGAATTAAAGTTATTTGGACCCAATCCAAATAATACATTAAGTTACTAAAAGAAGTAACTATAAATATTACTAAAGATTGAGCAAAAGGGATTTTGGACCCAGTGCTAAGTCAAACATCAAGCTACAAGAAAAATGTAACTGCAACATTCGAATTAGCACATGAAATTTATTTACAAAAAGGTCGTACAAAGGATCTTCCCGTTAGTTTTCTAACAGGGTCCAAAATAAGACCTATAAAATTTTTTAGATACCGGTCGAATTATTCAAGAATGAAATGAATAAGAGAACCGGCGGAAGAAAGGTAGTTACAACCTATGCCAAGCATAAGTATACTACCGATTAAAGGGTATAAAATACTGCTAAAGATGGAGAGAGAATTGCTCCCCAGCGGAGTTTCCAGAAAAACCTTGGTGGAAAAATTTGTGTATCACCACGCAGATTTTGATTTCTCCTATTTTGTAATCGAATACTACATTGAGAATAAAGTATGGTCTTGAGAGGCCGACACAATATTCTATAATGGATTAAATATCAAAATAGGGTTTTGAAAATTGATATTTCTATAATCAAACATAATTCAAAGAATAACATATCACCTCAGAAGATGAACATGAAATTCTATAGAATATGTTTAAAGATAGAAATACATTTTTGAAAAAATTTATTCATTCTTTTATTTAGATATGACAAGAAGAATATTATATCATCTTAAAAGACGAACATAACATTTTCAAGATATCCAAAAGCGAGAATGAATTTTATAAAATTCATCATTTCTAAAGTTGAATATAAAAATAATAATATTATATTATCTAAAAAGATAATAATAACATTTTACAAGTCTAATCAAAATTAGAAATGAGGTTTTAAAAATATCTACGTTCCCAAAGATTCTTCCCTTGTTTCATATGAATAAAACAAGGTTTATTTTAGTTTGGGGTTCTCAAATCCCTATAGGAGCAAGCTCCTATAGTTAATTACATCCTAGGAGGAGTGCTCCTAAGAAAACTCTCGATTAAAGCAGTGATTTCATACCCTTTTGTAGTACAAAGTAAAAGACAAGAAACAGAGGTAGGAAATTTTCAAGATGAAAGCTCGATGTTGAACATTTATAGCGAATCAAAGGAGGAAAAGTAGGAGGCGTCGGATTCTAAGAAGCTCAGAGAAGACCTCAGCCTACCCTATGTTGGGCTTTACATTTTAAGAGAAAATTTTAAGTTCAAGTTGAAATTTTATTAGAAATTTGGGATTATATTCCCGGAGGGCGAGGACTTAAGATCTAAAAAGAATCTGCCTCAGAACCTAAATCTAATTTGGGTACTATAAAATAGTAACCTGAACCTAACTAATAAATTGTAAATCTGGACTTACCCCGGCCTGGATTGGGGAGCCAGCTAACCTACTAGGCGCTTTAAAACCATGTATCCAGTCTTTTATGAAAGATGGGTAGGGAGGTTGCTTAAGTTTTAAGAAATTGGGGGCCGACATCTAAGACAATTCCTAATTAGCCCCTTGACTTATGTAGGGTGAAAAATGTCTACAAATGCAATTAATATTTTAGACTCTTTTTAATTTGTATCTAATGCAATGCATGCTAATTGACTAGAATGCATAAAATGATAATGAAACAGTTTAAAAATTAGGCTTAGAAAATAAGTTTTTTCCTAGAGATTGCACAACTTCCCCTTGACAGAACTGCACCCTCATAGGTCAAGTGGTCTGCCAGAACCCGCAGGCGGGGAGGTGCCTAACAAGGAAGAAAAAGTAATAATATGCTTATGCTGACTCTCGACGGTCCCGAGCTTACTTCTTAGAACGTTAGAGTTACTATGTGAGCCTAAAAATTTTTATTTTTAATTACAAGTAAAAGAATTTTAAGCGTACCCTTACGAAAAAAATCTCTTCGATTCGTATCCGGGCTAAAATAAAACACGGCATGCAAGGTCCTAAAAAAATGTTATGCACATACAATATAAACAATCAATTTTAATAATTCAAATATAATGTCCAATGTCCAATGTCCATATTACACCCAGAATTTACAGAAAAGTAAAGTGGCCGGGCACCACTGACAACAAACCCGGATTCTAATCCTAAGAATGACGCAAGTGATTTTTGAAATGGGATATACTGTTCTTTGAATCTTCATTTCTTCATCTTCTTTCTTCAATCTTCTCGTTCTGTCTTTTCTTCTTCTACGAACTTCTCGGGTCCGTCGGGTTCTGGATATCCAAATGAAAAGAAACTCATCCCTAAGAGGGCTATTTTCTTTTCTATTTGGATATTGAATCATCCTAATTTGGCATTTCAAATAAAAGAGAATAATCCTTTAAGGTATATTCTCCTTTCTTTGGATTCCAAATTGGATGTAATATCCCACTTTCAAAATCACTTTCACATTTATGATAATTTTAAAATACATTTACATTTACATTACATTTCACAGAAAAAGAAATAAAATCTAGACCACCTGTAGGATTATCCTAAGCAAAAATCATCCCAAGCAGTTATATATATGCATTTTAAATTAAATCAATTAGCCACACTTGGCCACACTCTTTTAATTTGGGGGCTAAGCAGCTGAAGCACCTGTAGCATTTATTTATTATTAATTAATTAGCCCCCTTTTCATCTGCCCTGCATGAGTGTGGCCACCTGCAAAAAATCATATTAACAATCCAGATCGCTCCTAACCTATGAGTAATCTAATCGTTAATCAAATCATATCACAGAGTGTAGTAAAAGTAAATAAACAAACACACCAATAATTTTATAACCAGCATGCAATGAAACTCGAGAAAAAGCTTGTCACAGTACCGTAAGGAAATAAACACTGGCCTAACCTAAAGCTAAAGTCGGTTGTCCTATCAAACAATTCTAAGTGTGTGTATTAGAAAGTATGGTTTTGATATATCCTATATAGGTTAATTATTGACTAAAGTTTTCTAATTGATTGAATTTTAATTAAAATTAAAAAAAAATTCACTAACCTTAAAGTGAAGTGTCACTAATTTTTCTATGTTATATATTTCTATCCTAAAGTGTACATGCATCCTAAATCTAGGTTTTCTAAGACTCAGTCCTTAATTTTTTGTCCTTAAGTGTCACTACTGTTATATGTGATAAAATCTTTGTTATTACTAACCCTTAGGACATATCGTACATGTAAAGGGGTTTAGGGATCTAAGAGCAAAAAGTAATCCTAATTAATTTGAAGTTACTACAGGGACCTAAAGGAATGGTTCACGCACACCACATCAAGGGGTCCCCTAAAGGTTTTCTAAGTTTAGAAATACTCACAGTCACCGGGGGCTACGACCCGGTGGTTTCGCCCGTAGCACCTCTACCCGGTTGGACAGAGATGACTGACGTCATTAGCTCCTCGTCCTTTTGTTCCCTCGACCGGTACCGTTCATCACAGTTCATGCAAGTAAAGAGAAGAAAGCAGGGAAAATAAGGATTAGAAAACACATTTAATAATTAATAATAAAATAATTGAAATAGACTAAAAAATAAAGATGTACCTTTCTTCGGGCTTGAACACTGGCTCTTGTTGTTTGCACTTTTGGAACCTTTCACTTTTGAACACATTTCATATTTGTTTCAAAGCATAAGAAAGTGGAAAGAGAGAGAGGGGTAGAAAAGAAAGAGAACTTAGCTTGTCAACAATTTCACTTTTATCTTCTAGTTAAAGCCTAACTCACTCACTCTCTAACACTCATACTTCTCACATCTCAAAATATTTCAACTTTTAACCTCATAAAATTTCACCTTTTCAAAGCATACAAAATTCATCTTTACACATTTCAACTTTCAAAATAAGCATACATCTTACCAAAACTTTCTAAAAGATTACATACATTATTTTTTTTTAACTTATAAACATACAATTCACATTTCAAATTCATCCTTTCACATTCAAATCACAAACTCATTCAAACGTGTTACCTTTCAAAATATATACCTCATTTTCAACATTTACACTTTGCTTTCAACATTCGTACTTCACTATTCAAAAGCTCATACACATTCCACTTTCAAAACAAAACAATTTACTTCAATACTTCATACACTTTACTATTCGGCATTTACACATATAACACACAAGTTTCACATTTCCGAATCCACAAAACCCCATTTATTATTTATCATATGTATCATGTTTTCAAAATAAGATACTTTTCATTTTTCAACAATCCAACAATCAAGTTTCACTTTACCATTCACAAATCATACACTAAACTTTTCATTTAAACAAAACATCTTTCACTTTCACAACTCTTTTCGACACATACCTTTTTACCTTTCAAAATAATATATACATTTTACCCTTCTAAACTTACACATTTCAAAAATATTACATTTCAGATATATATGTGGCTTCCATAACCAAGATTGACTAAACAAACATATACACTTTTCTTTTCTAAATATACAATTTCTACTCTCCCAAACTCACACAAGTTCTAACACGTTTTTACCTTTTCGAGAGACATAATTTCCATCTTTTAAAACACACACACAAAAGCCACTTTTCAAATCTATCATTTCACTTTCAAGAACGTGTTGAAGAAAAAGGTAAATAATGCATTTATTAACTGATTATGAGAGCTAGCCGTTAACAGATTTTAAGTAAAAGAATTCTTCTCAGATTTTGTAAGGACCAACCAAACTATCTCAGATTTCTATCATTTCGTTTCTCATTTTTATATATTGTTACAAAAAATGAAAGTTCAAAACCACTAAAGAATAATAATGCAAGATATAATGCAACTATGAAAAATAAAATAGATGAAACCATTCGTCCTTTAAGATAAAAAAAAAATGTAATTTTATATATGCATTCTAACAAAATTTTTAATCGTTTCTCTTATTATAAATGCTTATCAAAAGAAGGAAACATGAATAGATTTTGATCAAAAAAGATCAATACTTAGGCGCTCAATGTTTGAATTTGAAGGTTGAAGGGAAGAAGAAGAGATTATTTATGAAAGAGATGACCTGAGTTTGCTGTCCACATGAGTAAAGGAGTTGGAGAGTAGGTTTTGGATTTCCTGCGAAGAAAAGACAATGGGCTGGGGCAGTCGATGGAACCTTGGCGAACTCCCTTCGGCTTCTTTGAACTTGGTTTCACGAGAGCGACTGAGAGAGAGGGTTCTCGTCTGGGCTTCTTCCGAATTGAGAGAAGACCGAATGTGTGAGAGAGAACGAAGCAGAGAATATGAATGATTGCTTGTGTGGGCTGTTCATGTGAATGAGTCAGTGGGAAGTTTTTTTTTTTTTTTTTTATTTGTGCGTGAGTGGGGGAGCAGTTTCAAGAGATGAGGTTTTGTTCTGTTTTTTTTTTTTTTTTTTTGCTGGCCTGAGAGGAGAGTGGGTGGTTATGGGTTGAGGGAGAGGGAGAGTGGGTGGTTAGGTAGTTGCTGAACCCTTTGACCGTGGACCGTTCCTTGGACATTTGAAGGCCTTAATGATTTCAGAATTCGGTGATCTTGGGCTCATTGGATTCGTCTCGTTGAGCCGTTCGATTCGAGTATAAGCTCGTCAAAATCGGAGACCGTTTGGTAACTCAAATTGCGGTTTGAACCTTCCAACTGCGCTTTGAGCCCTTGATTCGGTCTCATTTGGGCTCGGATTGGGTTGATCTTGGTGTCGTTGGGTTCGGTTAGACTAGCCCTAACTCTTATTTCGTTTTGGTTTTAATAATGTTAATCATTTCTTTGAATCAATTTCAGTCTTAATTGGTCTAAATGAAACTGTCTATCTCTCAATTCAAATAGAGGGCTAGGATTAAAGAAAGATTTAAAGGTTGATTCGATTTGATCGAAAAATTAAATCCGACTTTATTAGAAAGAAATTTGGGTTTGAATGGTGAGTTGATTTGAGCCCAATAATGTATCAATTTGATCGAAAATAAATTAGATTGAGTCGATCGACATCAACAAATCATAAATCGAGCTTGATTTGTGTTCGTTTGGAGTTGAATTAAAATTGGATTGAATTGATTTTGATTCGAGTTGAATGATAGGTCTGAGTCGATGCTATGTCAGTGGGCAACCACCTAAGGGAAATCCTGCAGGTGCAACATCTACACTAGGCTACGAAGACCTAGATGCTAGAGCTAAATTCTAGGGGAATTGACCTCGAATAATGAGGTCAACAAATGGACCCCCAATAGGCATGATAAACTTGCCAAAGTTTATCGTGCGTATTGGCGTTGACCGAAACGATCAACTAGATCTAGAGTTGAAGTTGAAGATCTGAATATATGAATTGAAGGAATTTTGATGTTTGATAGAAAATTAGGATAAAAGTTTTGAAATATTTGAGTTGATGAATTGATTTGAAGTTGATGTCGGCATTGATGCTTTAGTGATTTGAATGTAGTTTGGTATGAATAGAAATTTTGAAATTGATTTTGATATGATTTAAACCTTTTTTTATGAATCAAGACTAATTTCAAGAGTGTAAATAGGATGAAGAAAAGATGCCGCTAGGGATGCTTATTCTTTTCCTCGGGATGAAAATTAGGATGCCACTAGGGATGCTTATTCCTAACTTCAAAGATGTCAATAGGATGCCGTAAGAGGACTTATACCTAAAGACGGATTTAAGATTTAGAATTTAATGAAGAGAAGATGTCGTTGGGGATGCTTAAACTTAACTTGTGGATGAAGATTTGGATGTCACTAGGGATGCTTACTCCTAACTTCAAAGATGTCAATAGGATGCCGTAAAAGTAGACTTATACCTAGAAACGAATTTAAACTGGATGGCTGCCGTAAAAGCGGACTTAAGCCAGAAAGCCAATAGGATGTCGTAAAAGCGGACTTAGACCTGAAGACTGATTTAATCAGGATGGCTGCCGTAAAAGCGGACTTAAGCCAGAAAGTCGATAGGATGCCGTAAAAGCGGACTTAGACCTAAAGACTAATTTAATCAGGTTGGCTGCCGTAAAAGCGGACTTAAGCCAGAAAGTCAGTAGGATGCCGTAAAAGCGGACTTAGACCTAAAGACTGATTTAAACTGGATTGGCTGCCATAAGAGCGGACTTAAGCCAGAAAGTCAGTAGGATGCCATAAAAGCGGACTTAGACCTAAAGACTGATTTAAACTAGATTGGCTGCCGTAAGAGCGGACTTAAGCCAGAAAGCCAATAGCATGCCGTAAAAGCGGACTTAGACCTAAAGACTGATTTAATCAGATTTGGCTGCCGTAAGAGCGGACATAAGCCAGAAAGTCGATAGGATGCCGTAAAAGCGGACTTAGACCTCAAGAAGAATTTAATCAGGTTGGCTGCCGTAAAAGCGGACTTAAGCTAGAAAGTCAATAGGAGCGGTAAAAGCGGACTTAGACCTAAAGACTGATTTAAACTGGATTGGCTGCCGTAAGAGCGGACTTAAGCTAGAAAGTCAGTAGGATGTCGTAAAAGCGGACTTAGACCTAAAGACTGATTTAAACTGGATTGGTTGCTGTAAGAGCGAACTTAAGCCAGAAAGCCAATAGGATGCCGTAAAAGCGGACTTAGACCTGAAGACGGATTTAATCAGGATGGCTGCCGTAAAAGCGGACTTAAGCCAGAAAGTCGATAGGATGCCGTAAAAGCGGACTTAGACCTAAAGACTAATTTAATCAGGTTGGCTGCCGTAAAAGCAGACTTAAGCCAGAAAGTCAGTAGGATGCCGTAAAAGCGGACTTAGACCTAAAGTCTGATTTAAACTAGATTGGCTACCGTAAGAGCGGACTTAAGCCAGAAAGTCAGTAGGATGTCGTAAAAGCGGACTTAGACCTAAAGACTGATTTAAACTAGATTGGCTGCCGTAAGAGCGGACTTAAGCCAGAAAGCCAATAGGATGCCGTAAAAGCGGACTTAGACCTAAAGACTGATTTAATCAGATTTGGCTGCCGTAAGAGCGGACATAAGCCAGAAAGTTGATAGGATGCCGTAAAAGCGGACTTAGACCTAAAGACAAATTTAATCAGGTTTGCTGCCGTAAAAGCGGACTTAAGCCAGAAAGTCAATAGGAGCCGTAAAAGCGGACTTAGACCTAAAGACTGATTTAAACTGGATTGGCTGCCGTAAGAGCGGACTTAAGCTAGAAAGTCAGTAGGATGCCGTAAAAGCGGACTTAGACCTAAAGACTGATTTAAACTGGATTGGTTGCTGTAAGAGCGAACTTAAGCCAGAAAGCCAATAGGATACCGTAAAAGCGGACTTAGTCCTAAAGACTGATTTAATCAGATTTGGCTGCCGTAAGAGCGGACTTAAGCTAGAAAGTCGATAGGATGCCGTAAAAGCGGACTTAGACCTAAAGACGAATTTAATCAGGTTGGCTGCCGTAAAAGCGGACTTAAGCCAGAAAGTCAATAGGATGTCGTAAAAGCGAACTTAGACCTAAAGGCTGATTTAAACTGGATTGGCTGCCGTAAGAGCGGACTTAAGCCAGAAAGTCAGTAGGATGCCGTAAAAGCGGACTTAGACCTAAAGACTGATTTAAACTGGATTGTGAATTTTTAAAGTAAAGTTGATTTCTTTAAAGCTTTGAATCTTTTCCCTCAACCACAAATGACATTGACAACTTGCAAATGTTCTACTAGAGATCATAAGCTTTTACATATGTCACTTTCTAAAAGGGAAAGAAAAACATTTTGAAGATTGATATATTTGAAAATCTTCTGATTAAAATTTATTTTCTCCTACATTATAAATGATCTTTATAACTTACAAATGATCCACTAGGGATTATGTTTTTATACTGGATCATCATATGTGAGGAAAATAAAAGGGGAGTAGTTTGATCATCTTTGATAAGTAAAATCAAAGCATCTCTACCACTAAAGGAGGAATGCAAGATTTTGATTAAAGATTCAATCTACGATTGAATTTGTTTTGAGTAACTCAAAGAAAATAATAAGAATCTTCTAGAGTTCTCATTCACGTGTTCTAAGAGAACTAAATGCAACATGATAAAATTTTTCTCTGAAAATTTTAACTTCTGCATGAGTTTGTTATAAAAATAATGAGTATATTTTGAGCATCCTTTATAGTGAAAACACTAAGGAATATCAAATACTCACAATGATTGAGAAAAGTTTAATTTTCATCAAAAAGTGAAAGCTTTATTTTTTCATTTGATAATTCTCTTATAATATTTGAAAGTGATCGTTTAAGTTTTAATCATCTTAACCCAATGAAAATGACAGATGAGAAAAGATTCAAAAACTCAACGAAGAATTGGTTGACTCCTCCTAAATTAAATAGTTTAAATATGACCATAATGAGTTTAATCAAAATATTCAAAACTTAACAATTTTCTTTAAAGAAAAATGTAGTTTCAAAGATTTTGAATTTCAATGCTATAGAAAGATTCTTTAATGGGGATAGAGTTGTTTAGACTCTAACATCCGATTCTAGTTTATGATTGAATTTTATATATCTTTTTTTTATCATAGACTTTATCAGGAATAGAATCCCTCCAATTCTAACATCCAAGATTAATCAATTATGGATTTAGTCAAATTGTAATTTGATTTTGATTTGGTGTTTGGTAGAGATTCAAACAAAGATATCATTGACATCACTAAGGATAGAACCCCTCATGTTCTAACATCCTAGTTCAGTCAATGATAGATTTAAATTTGTATGATATCTACTCAATAGTGAATGAGAACATTAGACAATCATCTCAGAACCAACTAAGGGATATTCCTCAGTTTAGTTTCAAAATTTTGAATATCAAGAAAGTGATTTTTATATCCATAAATATCACTATAGATCATCTAGCATCAGGACCCTATCTAGAATCTCATTCAAATTGAAAGAGTTCCAAAAAAGAATTAAAGATTTTTGGATCATGGTTTGTTTATGCATCTCAATTAGGTTATATATGTGAAACCCAAATAATGCATAACCAACATCATTATAATTCCATTAAGATTGATCATCTATATGATTTTTCTTGAAAATGATTTGAATATATGAACTGACCTACTCAAGTTGCTAACTAGAGAGGTCTCAAGATTTAGATTTTATTAACCCAGATCAAAGCTCCCTACAAGCAAAACTAGGATTTCCTTCTTTATCTTTTTCTTCTTTTTGAATTAAGATCCAAAGAAATTAAATTGGAGGTGGAAATCCAATCTTTCCAAATATTTTATGGTTATGTATTTTATATCTGCTAGAACAACAATGCTTGATGATAAACTAAAAATTTGAATTCTCAAAGTCAAGTGTTAAAAATACTAAAGGATAAATGGGTCTTCTAATATTCAAGATTTAATATGGGAAGCCATCTTCTTCTTCTTTTTTTTTTTTTTTTTGAATTTCTCTTTTTTCTTTTCTTTCTTCACTTTTTTTTTTTTTAGGCTTCCTTTATTTAAATCTTGAAATAATTATTTCAATTGTAAAATCATCTTCCAAGTATAAGAGTGAAGAATTAACCCACTTATACAAGAAAGATGGTTCTACAAATAAACCCGATCCTATAGTATGAATAAACAAGTTAATTGAGATAATTATAAAATAAGTTTATCAATTTGCAAGTTGTCTATGAGATGTATAATAATAAGGAAATCAATAAGACTTCCATTTCCTCCAATTTCAATTTGACATAAATCTTAAATTAAAAGAAGTTATTTATGGATATCATAATGGGTGTATCCAAATATGATAAATTTTTTTTTATCACTATTGAAGAGGAAAACCTATTAAAGATGTTATAAAATCACCTGACTCAGTATCAATTCAAGGTATGTCAATTAATTTTAAGGAAAATCCACATGACAAAGACATGTTTATCATATCATGGGTAGCGTTAATAAGGAACCTTGAATTATCCTAAGTCTTTGACTCAAAGAGGAATTTAAGATGATCAATCTTAACAAGAATTGCTCATGAGTTTTCTCAAATAGAGTAATAAAGCTAAGAGTAAATTTAGCTAATATTTGATTTTAAAATATTACCATAAGATAAAACTTCAGATGATGAACAAATATTTTTATAATTAATTAAGTCATTTATCTTTATTGCATGCCTTGAAATCTATTTTCCATGAGAGTTAAATCATATAGCAGAGGACAAATCGTCGTATCTATGTAGTACTCTTAGGAAATAGGATTTAAAAGCATCATAAACTCTAACCTATAAGAAGTTTAAAAGGTGAGGGAATTCAAAATAATTTTCAAACTTCAATACATCAACCAATATTTATACATTTTTAATATTAGAAACATTATAACATGGTTGAATATAAAATTTGGAAACACATTTGAATTTAATTCAGACGATTACTAAAACCGACCAAAATTAGTTGAACTTTTGTGCTTTGAGATTTCAACATAAAATTGAGAATAAATATACCTTCATCTAAGGTGTCAATCCACCTAAGTGGTGGGAGGGAGGGAATATACTTTTCTTTTTAGCATTGATAACCATAGGCCATATTCTTTAAGTGTTTAAAGGAGTCAACCACAATGAAGTTTTAATTATAATTTAAAGAAGATAGAGGTAAATTTCTTTTTAGAGAAATCAACCTACTATTTTCTCTAGCAAAAATTATTTTTATAAGCTTGACTTGTATTTGAACCTTCAAACTTTTCTCAATGTAAATTGATTTTAATCTTGATAATCTTGCATATATCAAATTCTGGATCTTGTCCTAGCAAACATATCAAGCTACAAAGGACATGTAACTACAATATGTTATTAGGAAAGGCAGAAAATTTTTATTTAAATGTTTGAGCTTTTGGACCCTATCCTACCAAACATATTAAGCTATAAGAATATATAACTACAACATGATGGTTTAGAAAAGTGAGAAAACTATGATTTAGAAGCTCAAATTTTTTTAAGATTTGTCCAACCACATATCGAGATACAAAAATATATAACTGCAATATGTTGGCTAGGACACGAAGAAGTTTAAAATTTTTGAAGACTTAAAGTTATTTGGACCCAATCCAAATAATACATTAAGTTACTAAAAGAAGTAACTAAACATATTACTAAAGATTGGGCAAAAGGGATTTTGGACCCAGTGCTAAGTCAAACATCAAGCTACAAGAAAAATGTAACTGCAACATTCGAATTAGCACATGAAATTTATTTACAAAAAGGTCGTACAAAGGATCTTCCCGTTAGTTTTCTAACGGGGTCCAAAATAAGACCTATAAAATTTTTTAGATACCGGCCGAATTATTCAAGAATGAAATGAATAAGAGAACCGGCGGAAGAAAGGTAGTTACAACCTATGCCAAGCATAAGTATACTACCGATTAAAGGGTATAAAATACTGCTAAAGATGGAGAGAGGATTGCTCCCCAGCGGAGTCGCCAGAAAAACCTTGGTGGAAAAAATTTTTGTATCACCACGCAGATTTTGATTTCTCCTATTTTGTAATCGAATACTACATTGAGAATAAAGTATGGTCTTGAGAGGCCGACACAATATTCTATAATGGATTCAATATCAAAATAGGATTTTGAAAATTGATATTTCTATAATCAAACATAGTTCAAAGAATAACATATCACCTCAGAAGATGAACATGAAATTCTATAGAATATGTTTAAAGATAGAAATACATTTTCGAAAAATTTTATTCATTCTTTTTTTTAGATATAACAAGAAGAATATTATATCATCTTAAAAGACGAACATAACATTTTCAAGATATCCAAAAGCGAGAATGAATTTTATAAAATTCAACATTTCTAAAGTTGAATATAAAAATAATAATATTATATTATCTAAAAAGATAATAATAACATTTTACAAGTCTATTCAAAATTAGAAATGAGGTTTTAAAAATATCTACGTTCCCAAAGATTCTTCCCTTGTTTCATATGAATAAAACAAGGTTTATTTTAGTCTGGGGTTCTCAAATCCCTATAGGAGCAAGCTCCTATAGTTAATTACATCCTAGGAGGAGTGCTCCTAAGAAAACTCTCGATTAAAGCAGTGATTTCATACCCTTTTGAGTACAAAGTAAAAGACAGGAAATAGAGGTAGGAAATTTTCAAGGTGAAAGCTCAATGTTGAACATTTATTAGCGAATCAAAGGAGGAAAAGTAGGAGGCGTCGGATTCTAAGAAGCTCAGAGAAGACCTCAGCCTACCCTATGTTGGGCTTTACATTTTAAGAGAAAATTTTATGTTCAAGTTGACATTTTATTAGAAATTTGGGATTATATTCCCGGAGGGCGAGGACTTAAGATCTAAAAAGAATCTGCCTCAGAACCTAAATCTAATTTGGGTACTATAAAATAGTAACCTGAACCTAACTAATAAATTACAAATCTGGACTTACCCCAGCCTGGATTGGGGAGCCAGCTAACCACCTAGGCGCTTTAAAACCATGTATCTAGTCTTTTATGAAAGATGGGTAGGGACGTTGCTTAAGTTTTAAGAAATTGGGGGTCGACATCTAAGACAATTCCTAATTAGCCTCTTGACTTATGTAGGGTGAAAAATGTCTACAAATGCAATTAATATTTTAGACTCTTTTTAATTTGTATCTAATGCAATGCATGCTAATTGACTCGAATGCATAAAATGATAATGAAGCAGTTTAAAAATTAGGCTTAGAAAATAAGTTTTTTCCTAGAGATTGCACAACTTCCCCTTGACAGAACTGCACCCTCATAGGTCAAGTGGTCTGCCAGAACCCGCAGGCGGGGAGGTGCCTAACAAGGAAGAGAAAGTAATAATATGCTTATGCTGACTCTCGACGGTCCCGAGCTTACTTCTTAGAACGTTAGAGTTACTATGTGAGCCTAAAAATTTTTATTTTTAATTACAAGTAAAAGAATTTTAAGCGTACCCTTACGAAAAAAATCTCTCCGATTCGTATCCAGGCTAAAATAAAACACGGCATACAAGGTCCTAAAAAAATCTACTGCACAAACAATATAAACAATCAATTTTAATAATTCAAATATAATGTCCAATGTCCAATGTCCATATTACACCCAGAATTTACAGAAAAGTAAAGTGGCCGGGCACCACTGACAACAAACCCGGATTCTAATCCTAAGAATGACGCAAGTGATTTTTGAAATGGGATATACTGTTCTTTGAATCTTCATTTCTTCATCTTCTTTCTTCAATCTTCTCGTTCTGTCTTTTCTTCTTCTACGAACTTCTCGGGTCCGTTGGGTTCTGGATATCCAAATGAAAAGAAACTCATCCCTAAGAGGGCTATTTTCTTTTCTATTTGGATATTGAATCATCCTAATTTGGCGTTCCAAATAAAAGAGAATAATCCTTTAAGGTATATTCTCCTTTCTTTGGATTTCAAATTGGATGTAATATCCCACTTTCAAAATCACTTTCACATTTATGATAATTTTCAAATACATTTACATTTACATTACATTTCACAGAAAAAGAAAAAAAATCTAGACCACCTGCAGGATTATCCTAAGCAAAAATCATCCCAAGCAGTTATATATATGCATTTTAAATTAAATCAATTAGCCACATTTGGCCACACTCTTTTTATTTGGGGGCTAAGCAGCTGAAGCACCTGTAGCATTTATTTATTATTAATTAATTAGCCCCCTTTTCATCTGCCCTGCATGAGTGTGGCCACCTGCAGAAAATCATATTAACAATCCAGATCGCTCCTAACCTATGAGTAATCTAATCGTTAATCAAATCATATCACAGAGTGCAGTAAAAGTAAATAAACAAACACACCAACAATTTTATAACCAGCATGCAATGAAACTCGAGAAAAAGCTCGTCGCAGTGCCGTAAGGAAATAAACACTGGCCTAACCTAAAGCTAAAGTCGGTTGTCCTAACAAACAATTCTAAGTGTGTGTATTAGAAAGTATGGTTTTGATATATCCTATATAGGTTAATTATTGACTAAAGTTTTCTAATTGATTGAATTTTAATTAAAATTAAAAAAAAATTCACTAACCTTAAAGTGAAGTGTCACTAATTTTTCTATGTTATATATTTCTATCCTAAAGTGTACATGCATCCTAAGTCTAGGTTTTCTAAGACTCAGTCCTTAATTTTTTGTCCTTAAGTGTCACTACTGTTATATGGGATAAAATCTTTGTTATTACTAACCCTTAGGACATTTCGTACATGTAAAGCGGTTTAGGGATCTAAGAGCAAAAAGTAATCCTAATTAATTTGAAGTTACTACAGGGACCTAAAGGAATGGTTCACGCACACCACATCAAGGGGTCCCCTAAAGGTTTTCTAAGTTTAGAAATACTCAACGTCACCGGGGGCTACGACCCGGTGGTTTCGCCCGTAGCACCTCTACCCGGTTGGATAGAGACGACTGACGTCATTAGCTCCTTGTCCTTTTGTTCCCTCGACCGGTACCATTCATCACAGTTCATGCAAGTAAAGAGAAGAAAGCAGGGAAAATAAGGATTAGAAAACACATTTAATAATTAATAATAAAATAATTGAAATTTACTAAAAAATAAAGATGTACCTTTCTTCGGGCTTGAACACTGGCTCTTGTTGTTTGCACTTTTGGAACCTTTCACTTTTGAACACATTTCATATTTGTTTCAAAGCATAAGAAAGTGGAAAGAGAGAGAGGGGTAGAAAAGAAAGAGAACTTAGCTTGTCAACAATTTCACTTTTATCTTCTAGTTAAAGCCTAACTCACTCACTCTCTAACACTCATACTTCTCACATCTCAAAATATTTCAACTTTTAACCTCATAAAATTTCACCTTTTCAAAGCATACAAAATTCATCTTTACACATTTCAACTTTCAAAATAAGCATAAATCTTACCAAAACTTTCTAAAAGATTACATACATTATTTTTTTAACTTATAAACATACAATTCACTTTTCAAATTCATCCTTTCACATTCAAATCACAAACTCATTCAAACGTGTTACCTTTCAAAATATATACCTCATTTTCAACATTTACACTTTGCTTTCAACATTCGTACTTCACTATTCAAAAGCTCATACACATTCCACTTTCAAAACAAAACAATTTACTTCAATACTTCATACACTTTACTATTCGGCATTTACACATATAACACACAAGTTTCACATTTCCGAATCCACAAAAACCCCATTTATTATTTCTCATATGTATCATGTTTTCAAAATAAGATACTTTTCATTTTTCAACAATCAAGTTTCACTTTACCATTCACAAATCATACACTAAACTTTTCATTTAAACAAAACATCTTTCACTTTCACAACTCTTTTTCGACACATACCTTTTTACCTTTCAAAATAATATATACATTTTACCCTTCTAAACTTACACATTTCAAAAATATTACATTTCACATATACATGTGGCTTCCATAACCAAGATTGACTAAACATACATATATACACTTTTCTTTTTCTAAATATACAATTTCTACTCTCCCAAACTCACACAAGTTCTAACACGTTTTTACCTTTTCGAGAGACATAATTTCCATCTTTTAAAACACACACACAAAAGCCACTTTTCAAATCTATCATTTCACTTTCAAGAACGTGTTGAAGAAAAAGGTAAATAATGCATTTATTAACTGATTATGAGAGCTAGCCGTTAACAGATTTTAAGTAAAAGAATTCTTCTCAGATTTTGTAAGGACCAACCAAACTATCTCAGATTTCTATCATTTCGCTTCTCATTTTTATATTGTTACCAAAAATGAAAGTTCAAAACCACTAAAGAATAATAATGCAAGATATAATGCAACTATTAAAAATAAAATAGATGAAACCATTCATCCTTTAAGATAAAAAAAAAATGTAATTTTATATATGCATTCTAACAAAATTTTAATCGTTTCTCTTATTATAAATGCTTATCAAAAGAAGGAAACATGAATAGATTTTGATCAAAAAGATCGATACTTAGGCGCTCAATGTTTGAATTTGAAGGTTGAAGGGAAGAAGAAGAGATTATTTATGAAAGAGATGACCTGAGTTTGCTGTCCACATGAGTAAAGGAGTTGGAGAGTAGGTTTTGGATTTCCTGCGAAGAAAAGACAATGGGCTGGGGCAGTCGATGGAACCTTGGCGAACTCCCTTCGGCTTCTTTGAACTTGGTTTCACGAGAGCGACTGAGAGAGAGGGTTCTCGTCTGGGCTTCTTCCGAATTGAGAGAAGACCGAATGTGTGAGAGAGAACGAAGCAGAGAATATGAATGATTGCTTGTGTGGGCTGTTCATGTGAATGAGTCAGTGGGAAGTTTTTTTTTTTTTTTTTATTTGTGCGTGAGTGGGGGAGCAGTTTCAAGAGATGAGGTTTTGTTCTGTTTTTTTTTTTTGCTGGCCTGAGAGGAGAGTGGGTGGTTATGGGTTGAGGGAGAGGGAGAGTGGGTGGTTAGGTAGTTGCTGAACCCTTTGACCGTTGACCGTTCCTTGGACATTTGAAGGCCTTAATGATTTCGGAATTCGGTGATCTTGGGCTCATTGGATTCGTCTCGTCGAGCCGTTCGATTCGAGTATAAGCTCGTCAAAATCGGAGACTATTTGGTAACTCAAATTGCGGTTTGAACCTTCCAACTGCGCTTTGAGCCCTTGATTCGGTCTCATTTGGGCTCGGATTGGGTTGATCTTGGTGTCGTTGGGTTCGGTTAGACTAGCCCTAACTCTTATTTCATTTTGGTTTTAATAATGTTAATCATTTCTTTGAATCAATTTCAGTCTTAATTGGTCTAAATGAAACTATCTATCTCTCAATTCAAATAGAGGGCTAGGATTAAAGAAAGATTTAAAGGTTGATTCGATTTGATCGAAAAATTAAATCCGACTTTATTAGAAAGAAATTTGGGTTTGAATGGTGAGTTGATTTGAGCCCAATAATGTATCAATTTGATCGAAAATAAATTAGATTGAGTCGATCGACATCAACGAATCATAAATCGAGCTTGATTTGTGTTCGTTTGGAGTTGAATTAAAATTGGATTGAATTGATTTTGATTCGAGTTGAATGATAGGTCTGAGTCGATGCTATGTCAGTGGGCAACCACCTAAGGGAAATCCTGCAGGTGCAACATCTACACTAGGCTACGAAGACCTAGATGCTAGAGCTGAATTCTAGGGGAATTGACCTCGAATAATGAGGTCAACACCTAGGTGATTTAGTTAGCTATCCAATCTAGGCTGATGTAAGCCAAGAATAGTAGTTCATTAGTTAGGTTTGGGTAACTATTGTTTAGTGCCCAATTAGATTTATATTTTAGTGCAAACTCAAAATCATAAGTCCCTAACATTAGGAATTTAATCCTAAAATTTTATTAAAATATTGACTTAAACTTAAATTTTCTCTCATCCATAATTTAAAGCACAACAAAGAATAGATTGAGGCATTTTTGAAATATTTTAAAATCCCAAATGTCTCTACTTCTCATCCTTTGGCCACCAGAATATGTTATAAAAAAAACTTGATCTTATCCCATTTGAAATTCCAATATCCCTCCCTTTATATCTCTCCTTGAAAATCTAAATAAAATTCCGTATTATCCTAATCAAGAGTGTCTGCAGAAAGATCAAAATTTCTATAATTTAATTTACTACGAAGGCTTTCCTTTGGAAATGATTTAAGACCATAGATAAATTAAACGCTATCCCATTTATCTCCTAGTCAGGTAAGTGCACTCATAATTATTATTTTTTATATTTTTTGACATTTTGCAGGATCCATTGTTTTATCACTTCTTGGATCATAGTCATTTTTGTTGTGATTTCCTGTTGTACTCCTCTTGAAGTTTTTAGGTTTGGTCTATGGACTGACTTTTGTAACTAGGTGGGGATCGATGACTTAGTAGTTGTTTTTTTTCTCTTTTTTAATGTAGCTCTATGAGAATTTTGTGTGTATTTAATCCCTCTAAAGATTTTCTACCCTTTTTCTGTGATGAATAAAATTAATTTTCTAAAACATTAAGAATGATCTCTTTAAATAGTTTAATAATTTAAAAACTTGCTATTTTTAGGCATGTTGTGTATAGCTATACATCAAACATGGGCACTTAAAAATTTTCATCTCTCTTAGGGAAGGTTTTATTTATTTATTTAGTAAAAATAATCTTAATTGCGTTGAAATCCAAAAATAAGTAAGAGCCAACAAAAGAAATTGAGCCAAAAAGTAAGGGTTAAAATTCTAAAATCCAACTAATACTACGAACAAAATAACCAAGAAGAAGAACTTCAAGTCCTGGCTCCATCAACAAGTGAAGTATCCATGTTTTTTTAAAAATTATTTGACATAATTATTTAAAAAGGAATTAATTAAATAAATCAAAACCAAAGTAGGAGTTATAGAAGCATTAAAAAGCCCTAGAATAGTCGAAGTTATTGAAGGCAAGATGCATTTTAAGCACACAAAGTTGGTCTTGAAGACTATCCCTACAAGCCCCTTTGAATGAATAAAAATAAATCGATCCAAAATAGCTAAGTTGGTAATGATCCATAGTACAAAATATGTAGAATGAATGTATAGTGCTTGTCAGGAGTTTAAACTGGTTGAGAAAATTAATACTATTATTTTAAGGTAGTTTATAGGGCACAACCTAAACCCTAAACCTAGAGCAACTATTGAGAGAATTTCATTCATCATTTTCTTCCTTGCATGAAGAGAGTAATAATTCATCTTGAGTCACTATTTTACTTGTATGTAAGCTAACTAGATCACTCTTCTTTTATATATCTATTATAATTATTACTAATATAAGGATACCTCATATGTAGATGGAGCCAGGAGTTGAAAGTCTTCTCCATGGTTATTCAGAAGATTAAATGGATTTTACGATTTGAACCCTACTTCATGGCTTAAATTATTTATTATACTCAAACTTCTTTAAATGTTTTAGTATAATAAAAAATCGTTTTGCTAAAAAAAGAAGAATACCTACGCTTAAAGACATGAACAAAATGTGAACATGAAAACTTTTTATGAAACTGCACTCTAACATCCAAAAAAATTAAGCTTTTCCATTATAAAATACTTTAGTGAGAACCTTCAAAATAAACTTTTTATAAAAGGAATAATGTCTCAAATTTTAAATCTAAATTAAATTAAAATTTAGGCTTAAATCCATTTAAAAAATAATAAATTTGTTGGAAATTGAATCGTAATTTATCCCGAAAAAGAATAAATAATACATTTAATCCAAACATCATTTATTTTTAAAATTTATATTTATCTTCATAAATTATTAGGAAAAACACACACACACACACACACACATATATATATATATAAGAATAAAAAGAACATTAGATTGAATGATGAAAATTTTTCTTAATGAAACTCTTATAGGATTTTGGCACTATATATCTTTTCGAATGAGATATGGTATATAAGGAAGCTAAATAAAAAAAAATTATTTTGTAGAGTACTTATGGAATATTTAAATACAAATTATTATAAATTAATAATATTCCTATAATATTTGACGGAGTTTTTGATGCATTAAAAACATAACAAAAGTAGTACAGAGAATTATAAATACGTTATTGTTCATTGAACATTATTTAAGAAGATAAAGCATTTGATTTTGTATGCATGCATAATATATATATATATATATATATATATATATATATATATATATATATATATATATATATATATATATATATATATATATATATATATATATATATATATATATATATGATGTATGTATGTGTGTAGGCAAAAAATTCTCTCTACAGTAACTTAGCAGAAAAACATATATAGAATGCCATTTGTAGTACCATTTGTTTGTCCCTAAGTGCAAATGTGCTCAAGATTTTGATAATTATACTTATAAGGAAGTTTTTACTAATAATTTTATTAAAGTTTATATAGAAAAAAAATTCTTCATAAAGAGGCCTTAAATGCATGAACATAAGGTTTTAGAATAGTAAAACTTGTTATGTCATTCATGTGTAAGAGTACACAAATTAAACAAAATATGAAAAGTATGTAAGACAAGCAAGTAAGGGGAATGATAATTACCTTAAATAGTTATACTGTCTTATATTATATACATGCTAGAAAAACATATACTTTCACAGTTATAACATTGTTTAAATGTCAAATAAGGTCCTATTATGAATTAAGTATCAAAAGTTTAGAAAAATATTAATTTTACTGGCCATTACTAAAGTTTGCGGGTATTCTAAATGTATTTGATATATGAGTCATTGCAATGACTTCTGTTCTCAGCTAATATGTAGATTCCATAAATAATTATGTAACATATCATTGCCATTTTGAGCCTTATCAATCGTAAAAATTAAGATATTTAGCAACTAGTAAATAGGTTAAGCATTACTATTTTATTATTTATAATGTTTAAATTAAAACCCCTACTATAAATTTTCTATTAAATATTTATGCTATGATAAATCCTCACTTGAAACCCTAACGCTACCACTTAAAAAGATAGCCATAAAACTTTTTTCTTATTATGTAAACCTTTTAGATTTCAGCGCAACATTAGGAGACTTAAATTTCTTTTAAATTGTCTCGTTGGTTTGGCTGTTATCTTGGAGAGTTTCACTAATGATCTGGTTCTGAGGAATAAATTCTACTTTTGTTGGTTCTCGAGGTTGGCCTGGTCCTATTGGTCTTCCCTTCTATTCTATTTTAGATGGTTTGGAGGTGAAATTGAGTGGCGTGGGGAGTTTCCAAATGAGGCTAGTTACTTACTTCTGAGCTCTTATGGTCAAAATTCCGCGTTAGGTGTTACTGCACTCAATGTTTATTTATTTCTTAGAATTTATATTATTCCTCTAACACCTTGTTATTATTTGTCTATTCTAATGTGGTGGTCTAGGAATTTGCTTTGTGTTTCTTTGCAGGCGGATTTCATGCTGAATCAACTCAAGATTTTTTGTAGAAAGACTCGGGACTTTAGCGATATACTTATATTTCTTTTTTGGATGCTAGTCTATAGCATCAGTAGCTTGTTTTTAGGTTGCTTTTACTTTCTTTTTTTGGGAGTCTATTGGATCTTTTTCTTTCTTTTCATTTGGTTTGTAGCTCTTTGAGCCCTTTTGCTCTGATGACTCCCATGTCAATTTTGTAATCCTTTTTCATCTTTAACACGTATCCCCCTTTTATTGGGGTTTTCTAAAAAAAAAAAAATTCTTTGTTTTTTTTGTTGAAGTTTTTGATATTTTGGTGCTAGTTAGCTCATCAATCTACATGTAATGTTGCATCTATCTATAAAATTGTTTTCATGTACTTTTACTTTAGTTCCAACATTTTGTTTCTTGGACATTTAGGCCATTTAAGGCAAACTCACACACACAACGCATACACAAAGACTCGAACCCAAGACCTCTTAGTTGAAAGCATAAGCTCTCAACCAACAGGCCAAGGTGAGCTGTGTCAACATATTTTTCTATTTGTTTACAAAGTGTTCTAGAGGAGTACCATTAAACGTGGTGCCCTCACATAAAACAAGGTGATGTGAAAGTTTCTTAAGAGTATGGATTTCGTAAAGGCAGCTTCTTCATTGGCCAATGAGTGCTATTTTTAATTTGGCCACGTGTTATAGGAAAAACTACGTAACTGTGTGCACCTAGGTACATTCTATGGACATGTAAAATAATGTGAAATTAATTTGTGTTCGATTGGAGAATTTTATTATGTGCATCTGTTTTACTAGTTTTCATTGTGCTGATCTCATTATCACTTTTCTTTTTGGCTTTGTTTAAGAAGCTTTTTCTATTTTGATTTTTCAAGAGGTCTAAATGCACAATTCAGCCTTTTTTTCTTATTTCCAAAATCTTTTAGATTTTAGCGCAATTATTAAGTTCAAATTATGAACTATTTATTGTGTTTAAATTTAGCAGAAAATATGTTATTTTAATTTTGTTTGAGTAAAAAAATATTCAGGACAATGTAAAAATTCACTAGTGTTGAATTAGCGTCGCAGTGCCCACAGATAAAGAATCGTTGTTTTGACATCTACAACACCTCTGTGCCTATTTATAATTTTATAGCCCCAGCCTCTAGAGAAGTTAAGGAAAAGTCAGTGCCCAAAAAAGCCAATGCCATCCTCAAAGCTCCATTGAGGGCTGTTGAGAACTTCAGCGCTGAATTGCACTTTCAAGCACCTAGCGTACAACATTCTAAGCGCCATGGTAGTGTAGTTGTCAAAATGAAGAGCCACACTAACTCAACCAAAAGATGCATTGATTTAACTAGTAATTGTGCCAGGACAACCCGATGCTATAGTAGAACAAGAATGATAGCATCGAGGTGCTAATTCATTTTATACCATGCCACCACGACACATCCTTATTGAGTGTAGAGTCACCTAACTTCTTTTTTGCACTTGTATAAAAACTTTTTCAATTCCATAGCTTAAAGAATTCTATCATTTTAGTGGATTCTTGTACTTTTGTAATGTCTTCATTGGTTTGCCCTTAGAGTAAAGTCTAACGGAGGTTAGGAAAGTACATAATACTTTCATTTCAAAGATTTTAGCCGGCATTGTGTAAACAATTCTATTATTAGAAGAAGTAGAAGTGTGGAGAATATCAATTGATCCTTTCGAGTTAAACGATAAATAGAGGATGTTAAACCTTGTTGAACATCCCTAGGCACAAAGAGAGGGAGGGAGAATTGGTGTTTTTGCAAAATTTCCCCCTTTTTTATTTAAGGACTAATTTTCTGACATGATTTCATATGCAATCTAGTTTTTATTTTAAAGAATAACTCACAAGAAAGAAATTTTTTGATTTTTAGATTTTAAGCAAAAAACATGTAAAGGTAATTTTTTTAGTTTTTCTTTTTGACCTAACAATAAGATATTAGATTTACGCCAAGTAAAAAACCATAGATCATAGATCTCCAATAAGTAAAATAAGAAATAAAAAATGTAGAAATATAAAGTTAAAACATGTACAAACACACCAAAAATTTGCATTGGTTTGGTCAAACCTTGACCTACATTCACTTTCTGGAGTCCTCCTCTTTAGGTATTCCACTAAAACTTCAGTGTGTATCCTTTAGTTCTCATAGCGAAGTGGAGAATCTCTTATAAAATCACTTTCACTTTTTTGGTGTGTGGATTAGCACCTATATTCTTTCCACCCTCCTAGTTTGGCAGAGAACCTGAAATCCTACTCACGCTCCTGTTGAAGCAAAGAATCAAAAATCCTTTTCCTTCTAGTGAGGCGAAGAACCTAGAATCCTTTTCACCCTCCTGATTATGCATCAAACCTAAAATCCTTTTCACTCTCCTAGTGATGTAGAGAGTCTATATCTTCGACCTTGGAGACTTTCTCTTAGAGCTACTAAAGGCAAAAACTTACTTGGAGCAACCTTGTGAAACCCCTCACACTACTTCTCCCCATACAAAACATCTCCTTCTCCCTCTTTAAGTTCTAAGGCCTCTCAAGGGACTCTCGTAGAACTCTCTCGATGGCCAAATACCTCTTGAAAGTCTAATAAGAGTGTTTAAATATGAGACTTTCAAAAACCCTAAATTTTTAATCCATTCATTTCTATTCATACAATATAATATGGGTTCGTATTGTACATTTAGGCCAAAACTTTATTTAATCAAGTACAGCTTAAACATTCCTAATATGATTTATTCAAACTTTGTACATTGATTATATATTATTGTTATTAGATTGTATGATATGATTTGTTCATTTATTATAAGATCATATAAGATGAACTTCGATAAGAAGAACTTCGGTATGATAAAAAAAGTGGTCTCTTCCAATTGGCTAGATGTTCTATATCATACGAAATGATTAGTTCAAAAATTAAGATTTTCTCTAGGATGATCTCTAGTATGATAGTTATTCATCTTTGCTAGTTATTTAGTATGATCTACATCATATTGTACCATCTGTCTTATTTATTAAATTTTTATATGATTGACTAATCACAGTGATTAATTTAAGTAACATTTTAAATATCATAGAGTATGAATTTATTTATACGGTACGATTTGTTCAAAATTTAAGCATAAAAATACTTAACTAAATTTTATTTATGGCTAGGGTTTTAGAGTTAATCAAATTAACATGTATGATCTTGTTCATAAAATATATATAGTTCAAAAATCATAATTACTTAATTAGCCATTTTAATTAATTTTTTAATTAGCTTATCATACGATATGATCAAATAGTGGCGGTGTAGTGATCGAATATACTTCAGGAGAGTTACGATTTCCAAAAATATCAATGATCAATTTTTAAAAAGTTATCAAAATCTTAATTTTTGAAATAGGCTCTGATACCACTTCAAAGTTTAAGTAGGTTGTTAGACCTAATAAAACTGTCCTAAGGCTAACCAAGAGCGGGATGTAATAATAATTTAAAAAATCTCTTGGATTAAGATATTTTACATAATGATATATTTATACAAAAAGATTTCAAAACCATAACAATTTAAAGTGTCGAAAATAAAATACAGTAAAAAGTAAAAGAATAGAATAACATCAAATTTTATAGTGGTTCAACTCAAGTAGAACTAAGTCCACTCCTGGAAGTCTCCTTCTTCAGGTATTGCACTAAATTAAAAGTGACTCTCCTTTTATTCCCATAATAAGACGGAGAAGCCCTTACAAAACCTCCCTTCCACTAAATCTATGTGGCAGAGTACTGATGTCCTTTCTCACCTTCCTAGTGATGGCAGAGTACCAACATCCTTCCTCACCCTCCTGGTGATGGTAGAGTACCAAAGTCCATTCTCACCCTCCTGGTGATGGAAGAGTACCAACATTCTTTCTCACCCTCCTAGTGATGGCAGAGTATCATGATCTTTTTTGAAAATCTTCTCTCAAAAACCTTTAAGGAAGTAGGGAGAATCTTCAAGAATAAATAAGAGATTATTACCTTTGGGCAACCTTGTGAATATCCTCACAATTTCTTATCATAAGATCTCTCACTCTTCACTCCTAAATCACTCTCCCAAACACTCTCCTTTTCAACTCTCAAGAGAAATTCACAGCAAGATTTGGAGTGTTAATTTTTAGGACACTTATATATGAAAGACAGGAAAAATCATCCAAAAAATTAAAAATTTCAACTGGAACATTCTCATATAATATAGTACGATCACATATCATATGTATGAAGAGTTCAAAAAGCCATGTACAATCCTGTATAAACCTAATTTTGTACTCCATCAATCGTCTATATGAACTAATATTGTACTTTACAAATAGTTCAAAACTGAACCAATTCCTCTTATATGATCCTGTATGAACCTGATTTTGTTCATTGTAATTCATTTGTTTGACCCCACTTAGTACAATACGAATAGTTTAAGTAAATCATGCTTCATTTGGTATGAACACGAAAGATCCCATTTCGTACTTTGGAAGTCATTTGTACGAACCCCACTTCGTACAATATAAATAATTCAAAAATTGATGTGTTCGTATGGGATGAATTGGAATGCACCAATTTTATACTTTGTGAGTTGTTTGTACAAACAGATATTGTATAGTACGAGAATAATATAAATAAAATTTCCTAACATGATTTAAAGGAACTATCAAGACAAATCACTTAGTATGATTTAAAATCATATAGTACGATTAATTTTTAAAAAATTAAGTTTTGACTCACTCCCCCAGTGTTTGTGTGTAAGGTTATTCAACTATAATCACACTCTCTCAGACTCAAGAAATATAAAAAAATTACAGACTTCACTCCATGAAACCCTAATCTACTCTATCTTGATTTCTTCGGCTCTCTAGAGTATGATTTCCCTGAAATATTAGTACACACAAACAACAAAAAAAAAAATATATCTAATGTATATTAGGAGAAATAGTAATCAAAATAATAACATTTTGGCATCATAAAAAATCATGTTATATAAAAATTAATCTTGAAATCTAAGTTGCAACAGATAGGTGGCTAGTAATGGTGTGAGGGGATGGCTGAAAGTTCGTTAGGGATGTTAGGCCCTATGAACTGGCCCAAAGCTAATTAAAAGAGAGAGGTGAATTGGTATTTTAAGAATCTTTAAACCAAAGGCAACAAACCAAAACCAATATCACCACAAAGAAAACCAAATGCGGAAATTAAATGCAGAAGTAATAAAGAAAAGAACACACCAGATTTATAGTGGTTCGGTCAAACCTTCACCTACATCCACTCCTTGGAGGCACTCTCCAAGTATTGTACTAAATTATGTGTCTCTCCTTTAGTCCCCACAGCTAGGCGGAGAAGCCCTTACAAAATCACTTTGACCTTCCCCGGTGCGACGGAGTCGGCGGGTCCTTTGACACCAAAGAGATCTTCTTCTTTGGTGAACTTCCATCAAGACAAGCCTTGAATCTGATAGTATTAAGGTGCAAGCCTGCTAGAGCAACCGTGTGGAATCCCCCTCCACACTCCGTTGATTCCCCCCTAATAGGATCTTCTCCCTCTCAGACTTCACCCGTTCCTCACTCCCTTTCAAGCTCTCTCTTCAAGTTTCCCCCAAAAGAATGAAGCTACAATGACTGCCAAAGACACTTACCAAGTGTCATGTCATAGCTTAAATAGAAGATCTCAAAATGAGCTCATTAATCCAAGTTGCTGACTTTATCATCCAGGACGATACTAATATTGTCCTGTACGATCAGTGAAAAATAAGCCCAATCAGCCAGGATGATTTGGGATGATCAAAAGAAGTTTGTTCATATCATTCAGAACAATAATATATCATCCTGGATGATCAGAACAAATCGTGGAATATGGTCTTGAACATCGCCCTGAAAAAGAGCTGTCCGATGTCCAATCGTCCAGCGTATTGTCCCGGGCGAACCTGCGATCGTCTAGGATGATTTGATTGTTCAATAAAGTCATAATTTCTTTCCTTAAATGCGAGATTAATTTTGGGAAAAAATGTCCTGGATCGTCCTGGATGATATTTTATAGTCCTGGACGATCCCCTGGACGATGTCAAAAAATAAGTAATTCCTAAATAGATCTGGCGGTAGATTCTTTCTATTTTGAGCCTATCATCATGGCCGATACAAAATCGTCCAGGATGATATTTTTTGCATAATGACGGCTTCTTTAATGAGGATGTCCTAATTAGAGTTTCTTCTTTTGAACCGATCGTCCAGGACGATATAAAATCGTCCCGGACAATGTTATCAAAAATAGTAAACTCCAGGGAACTTAAAAAATCTTCCAAGTTATAAAGCATCAGGAGCCACACCAAATACAATAGACTCAAGAAAGGAAAAAAGGGTACAAACTAACTCAGATCTAGTCTACTCAATCTTTAGTTTGTTCCAAATTGCAGCCTAATCATGTGGACCTGAAATGTCAGTAGACAAGGCAGTCATAGAGAAATAAGAGTGTTTGCTATCATCAAAATCATAAACCATGAAAACATATCCGCAACAATTGTGGTAGGCACTAACAACGAGTAGTGTCAAATAGTGGCTGGCGATGAGAAAAATGTTAGCCTATGATGTATTTTGGAATTTGGCTAAAAATGATGAAATCTTTAAAAATGAACTATATAGTGACTTTGAATTTCATCAAAATTTTAATATTTATTTTTTTAATTAGATCAAATAAAAAAATTAGCATTTAAAATAATTTGATCTTCATTTTTAATCAAGTGAAATAGTCCTTTATTAAAGTGAAATTAGATTTCACATGTTATACATAATGAGAATTTTTAATGATATTTACAAAAAAAAAAATTACAATATATGACATTGGTTTTCCGAGGTGTAATGAGGATAAATCCCAATTCTATTGATACAAAAAATAAATATAAGGGCCTAGGCCCAATTACAACTTTAAAGATAAGAAGTGAAAAGAAAAAACTATAGCCGAAAAGTAATGCTCAAATAAAAAAAATGAAAATTGGATCAGACATTTAAGTCTCAAAAAATTATGGAAATAAAGTTGAAGCCTAGACTAAGAAGATACTTGTTGCGTCCTGGAAAATTCGTGGTGGTAGAGAATGATAAAGTTTAACGTCTTAGCGTTGAACAAAGATCCAGCACACAAACAGATGAAAGAGATGGTGTAACGTTCATAAGAGACACCATAGTTTTTACATGGAAACCCCTGAAAAGGGGGAAAAATCATGGGGCCTGGCCCAGTTTGAATGAATCCATTAGTGTTTGGAGTCCATTACAAATGAGGCCCTTCCTTAAGAGGAAGTTCTTGGCTTGATGTGGAAAATATACATCATACATATTATATTACATGGTGGGAGTTGGAAGAATCATTGTTGACATATTTGGGGCAGCAGATTCATAGTCGGTGAGCGACGGATGTTGGAAAGACCGTTGTTGGTAGACAACGGAGGTCAGAAGGATCGTAGTCGACTGGCGATGAAGGTTGGGAGGACTGTAGTTGGCAAATTGGAGGAAGTCCTGTGGTGTTCAGCAAATTGGCGGATGTCCGGCGGTGGCCGAAAAGAACTCTGGCTACGATCGGGAAGAATTCCAGCAATGATCGGCGGATGAGCAGAAGTACGGCGATGGTCGGCGGACTGGCAGAAGTCCGGTAATGGTCGGAGGACTGGCAGAAGTCCGGTGATGGTCGGCGAACTGGCAGAAGTCCGACGATGGTCGGCAGATGGACGGAAGTTGTGGCGGTCGCCGCACTAGTGGAAGTCTGGCGGTGGTCGACGGATTGGAAGTAGTCCGTTGGTGGTCGGGAAGAACTCCGATGGTGGTCGGGAAGAGCTCCGGTGGTGGTATGGAAGAACTATGGTGGTGGTCAGGAAGAACTCCGGTGGTGGTCGACAAGAAATTTTGCAATGGTTGAGAGGAATCCTAGCGGTGGTCGGTAGGAACCCCGGCAGTGTTCGGCAGGAACTCCCTCGGAAGGCCGACAGTGGTCGACGGCAAGAGAGCTCTCAAACTCACTTGATTTACTTCTTCTTCCTCCTTTTCATGTGAAGAATGGGGCCCTATTTATAGTTTTTTTGAGAATGACATGACTAGTAAATATGGGGAGGATCATGGTCAAAATGGGAGTGGTTTGAATGGATGGCCGATATTTATCCCTTTGATCATGAATCGTTTATTGATCATTTGATTGTCTTAAATGAAATCAGAATTAAATGATCTTGGGCTCATTAGATTCGTCTCGTCGAGCCACTCGATTCGAATATAAGCATGCCATGTTTGAAAACCATTTGGTAATCTATATTATGGATTGAAACCTCCAACAATGCTCCGAACTCTTGACTTGGACCCATTTGGGCTCGGATTGAGTCGAATTTGGTGTCGTTGGGTTCTTACTCTCGAGACGTTCAATTTGACTATAAGTTTGCTGAAATTGAAGTTCAGATGATCTTTGATTTAATTTTGAAAGCTTTCAACTCAATTTTGCTTTGAGATTCATGCCTGATCAAGATATTTTTTTACTGATATATCAATACTAAAATTTCTAATTTCTAGTATTTATATTCCCATATAAAAATGGACACCTCAGTATTAGGGAAAGAGTTGGCCATCCATGTAGTATGAAAATTTGAAAGAAAACATCCTTTGATTTCCAAGAAAAAAAGAAGACCATCAAGGGGGACTAGTGTGAATTCCTGAGGGAATACATGCCATTATCATCTAGCGAAATAGGCCATTCCATAAGATAGAGTAAGGCCAAATTTAAGAGGATTCAATCAAAAAAATCAAATCAAAGAATTCATTCAAATAACTTACATGACACCAAAGACTGTCGCCACCAGTGGAACCCAGTGGAAGACAGCCAAAGTTGGGAAGTTAAAAAAAATTATTCTTATAGATCCAGATCAACGAACAAGGAAAGCCCCTGCAAAACAAAGCTTCAACAAGCCCATCTCAGCTTAAACAATCAATATCACTGGATTAGCTCCCATAATCACTCACGGGGAATGATAGGACATCCCCAAACATGCAAAGAAGTCATAAATTGAAGAAGTTAATTCATTGTCCTCTTGATCCATTGAATACACACCCGTCACATTTAGTGGAAAAGTTGAAACAAAAAGAAGAAACTAATGGACATAATTATTTCATCTCTCAACTTAGAAAGAGAAAATGAAGTAATAGTTATCATGACCCTAATTATCAACAATAGGATTGATAACATTATAATAGATCCATGGAGCTCAGTGAGCATTATCTTTCAAACCATCTTTGATAAGATGAATATGCTCATCTCCCAACACACGTTCTAACCTTGGTACTTCTCTATGGATTCTCTAATGAACATAGAGAAATTTAAGGATCAATTACCCTACCTATCACTTGGGGTAATGGAAATCATCAATACATAATAATGCCATATTACATCATCATCAATGCTCCAGAAACCTACAAAGCCATATTCGTCTGACCGCTATTGAATCCTTTTAAAGTTATGGTATCCACATGCCATATCACCATCAAATTTCCTATCAAACAAAGAAAAGTCATAATTAAGGGCAACCTAGCCCAGTAACGCAGTTGCTACTAATAAGTAGTAGGTCTAGCAGGGAACATCGAAATGAGTTAATAAAAATTATCTATAAGAATCTTGAAAAGTATACATTGACAATAGTAAACATTCCAAGTATTGACGAAGAGGTCATATGCCACCATCTAAATACATAGAGATACTCTCATACCATGAAATAAAAGATTAAAAAAAACTACGTCCTTACTCATCGAACTCATCCAAAAAGAAGTAGAAAATCTACTATCAACTAACTTCATCAGAAAGGTCCAAGATATGCATGGATTTCCAACATGGTGATGGTATATAAAGTAATAAGAAAATGGAGAATGCGCTTAACTTCACCAATCTCAACTCAGCATACCTAAAAAATGGTTACCCACTTCTAATGATTGATACATTAATGAACTATATTTTAAGTTATCTGATAATGAGCATCCTAGATAGCTTCTTAAGAATCACCAGAACAAGATGCATCCCTAAGACTATAAACAAACTTATTTATCATAATATAAGGAATATACTACCACAAATTCATGCCCTTTAGGATGAAAAATTCTTGAGCAACTTATCAAAGGATGATATACAAAATCTTCAATGAACTAAAGGGAAGAAATATCAAAGGTTATGTTGATGACCTCCTAGTGAAAGCCGATCTCTTGAACAACACATTAAAGATCTCAAAAAGATATTCCTCACTATCAAGAAATATAACATTAGGCTGAATCCTCTAAAGTGCACCTTCTCAAACCATACATAATTAAAAATAACCTCCATAAGGTTCAAGCTATATTGGAGATGAAGATAACCAAAACTATCAAGGAAGTCTAATGACACACCAAAGAAATTATTAGATTTAATTGAAAGTTTGAGTAGATTGTTAGAACTTATTGAACCTCCCCATGGCTAACCAAGAGGGAGGTTAAATTGGCAGTTTTAAAAATTTCTTGGAATTTCAAAAATTATTTTTAGAATGTTTAAATAATAATCCTGAAATATGCAGTTGTATAATAAACTAATGATCACAATAAATTTTTTAACAACAAAATTTTAAAGCATAGAAAAATAAAAAACCTAAAAAGTAAAGTAAATATAAAAACACCACATTTATAGTTGTTTGGTTCAAACTAGACCTACGTCCACTCCTTGGAGACTCCTTCAGATATTGCACTAAGTCAAAGTGACTCTATATTATACCCCAAAGTAAGGTAGATAATCCTTTAAAAACTCTCTTCCACTAACCCCACTGCGGTAGAGTACCGACATCCTTTCCAACCGTCAAGGTGATGGCAGAGTACTGATATCCTTTCTCACCCTCCTAGTGATGGCAGAGCATCGATATCCTTCCTTACCCTCCTTGTGATGACAAAGTGTCATGGCATAATATTAAAGATCTTCTCACAAAAGCATCTAGAGGAGAAATGAAAAAATTAATCAAAAATGAAAAAATTACTTTGGATAGACGAACAATACAAAAATAATCAATTTGTTAGGGATAAACTGGTACGCACAAGATTTCATACTCTGTGAATCGTCTGTACAAACTTATATCTTATAGTATAAATAGTTCAAAAAAAATGAGTTTATTTGGGATGAACTATTACACACCCATTTTATATTCTATGAGTTATTTGTACAAACTGACATTGTACAATATGAACATTGCAAAAAAAAAAAAAGACATTATTTGATTAACTTATTTTTGGAAGAAAAATATAACAACTCATCGAGTATGACTTTAAATCATATAGTATGATTAGTTTTAAAATTTTAATTTTGTCTTTATCACCCCTAGTGTGTGTGTGTGCATGATTACTCAATCACAATCACACTCTCTCAGACTCAAGAAAAAAAAAAATTTATAGATTATATTACTTGAAACCCTAATCTATTCTATCTTGAAGTCTTCATTAGTACAGAGTATGATTTTCCTGAAATATTAGTACACATAAATAGTAAACAAAAAATGTCCAGTACATGCTTAGTAGAAATGAAAAAATTAATCAGAATAATAATATTTTTCTATCATCAAAAACATATTCTTAAGATGGCTTCCTGTGTTGAAACAATTAGTCCCTTTCTGTTATGATGGAAATCAATTACTATTTGAATTACAAATAAAATTCTTTTCTCCTAAACTTCCCATCAATGAAGTCAAAAATAAACAACAAAAGGATCATAAAAATTCCATCCCAATTTTTAAATTTTGTTTTTATAAACAAATAGAAAAAAATAAATTACACAAAACACAAAAAACATAAGGAAACTAAAATTCATAAACCATAAACAACCTCCCCCTGAGAATATCAATTCTAAACAAACCAAAATACAAAATCAAAGACTTCAAATAGAATATAACATAAATTATAACATAAACCAAAAATCAAATAATAATCTCCCCCTATTTTGTCATAAAAAAGAAATCCCAAGAAAAAGAATAAGTTTCTACAAACAAATTTAATGGATGATAAAGAAGAGAATTTTTAACTTTGCACATACAACATTAAAGTCCTGATTGGAAAAATAAATACTCAAATTTTAAATTAAAAAATAATTTAGAGAATAAAAAATAATTAGGTTCAATGTTTGCTCTAAAAAGCAAAAATCAAATAGAATAATCATCATAAAATTAATTAAATAGAGATCTTATAGTTTCAAATTCAATAGTTGAAATTATTATTTAATGCAAGGATTTTTCTAAGAATTAAAGTATAGAAAAGAACTAAATGTTTGTGGGCTCATTTTATATCTCTTTTTTAGTTAGAAATAATTTGAGTGGCAAATATTACACATCTTTTCATTTTAGGCTCATTTTGTGCCTCTTTTCAAATTTGGTGACATTACATATCTTTTCATTTTGGACTAATTTTGTGTCTCTTTTTAAATTTGGTTATATTATGTATCTTTTCATATTGGGCTCATTTTATTCTTTCCATAATCTAATTCAGTAAACCTTAGCTTGTGTGATTATCTTCCAAATAAAACAAAAAATTTTCCCATATCAAGAAGAATAATCCACAAAATAAAATCCTATTGTTAAGTGTAAAATCAACACATTGAATTAGAAAATAAAAGAAACATAAGTCACTAATTTTGCAATAATTATAACTATAAGATACTAATCTATTAGAACACTAAAATGATCATATTATCTAAATCTAATTTGTAAATTGATTTAAAGTTTGGGAAAAGAAAAATAGTTTTGCTAGGAAATTAAGTTGTAGTACAAAATATTTTAAAAATTTTCTTTTAGATCAACATTAGTAATTTTCACAATTGAAAATTAAAAACAAATTAAGAGGATTACAAACAAGATAAGACAAATATTTCATTAAACATATAAACCAATACAACTAATACAGTTAAATAAAACATCAAAAGGCCATCACATGACTATAAAAAGAAAAAAAAAACATACATCAAGAACAACATAAACAGAAAACTATTAGAATGGAGGATCCTGATCTAGAGGTGGCTAAGGAGAAGTTAACATAGAAAAGTAGCTGTTGATTGTAGCTACTTGAGTGTTTAGAGAGTAAGACTGTCCTCTCATCCAGCCCATATCTAAATTATATCTTCCATCCTATTGATCTAATCAAGTCTCAATAGGATCAAAACATTAATTAAAATGAGATTCAAGTCTATCAAATCGCTGGACTATTTCTTAATATAAATGATGATATGGTCCAGGAGCAGGTTTAGGTATAGAAGTTGGTGCCGGTGTAGGTCCTCCGTCTTCAACCTCCGTCTTCATCAAAATCTTTTCCTTGATCCCCTTGGTCTTGATTAAAAAGTGAATGAAAGGAAGCATCAGGGAACTAGATTGGAAGTTGAGTAGGTAGATGGGAATGAATAAAGTTGTATTTTTTTTCTAGAATATAAGCCACCAAATGTCCTAAAGCCACATTTTTCTTTCATCTATTATTAGGAAGTCCAATATTGATAAGCTTATAGATGTATTCCTAAATCAATTAGGCTTCATCTATTGGAGTGTTTGTCATAATAAGATATGTGATTGTAGAAAGCAAAGGAGTTAGGTTGATAAAATCACTAACTTTAGGAATAATTAAAGTTCTTAATATATGATGGATGATTCTAACATTTTGATTCAAGGTGTACACACGAGATAGGTAATTAATGGAAGCAGTACCTCTAAGGGTTTGATTAATTGTAGACTAGTCAAAATTAGACCTAGAAGTCATTGTGTGTTCCCTTACCACTTGTGTTCTAAGGTGTAGGTAGATGCCTAAATATTTCTTGGTGTTCTATACTCTCTATTTAAAAACATAAGTTGACATTGTAGTACGATTTTCATTCATTCTCATATTGGTAAGGAAATAGTGAAATGTGTTATGATGGAAAGCATATATTAAATTGAGAATGAAAGATAATTGAGTAGAATCAAAAAGAGGCATTACGAAAAAGTTAATGTATCTTTAGATTAGGAGACGAGATTGAGTCATCTTCGTCTCAAAGAAATGTAAATAAGCTTCTTCATTCTCTTTGGAAAGGAAGTTATTGTCTAGTTGACTAGAACGAGAGGAAGAGGCTTTGGAGATTTGTGTCCGCTTAGTAGTGCTCACCATTTTAAAAGTTTTCACAAAAAGATTATTTGAGATTGAAATTGATTGTGAAGAAAACTGTCGAATAACTTCCAATTAAAAGAAAAATGACACTATCGTACCATACAAAACAGGGTTCAAATATACGACTATTCAATCATATGGGATAAAAATTGTTTCGTATAAACAAATGAAAACTACCAAAAATGAAATGACTTTTCATTAACTGCCATTTTTGAGAAGTCATTACATAAAACCTTTTGACCAAAATGATCTTACAGATGAACACATGTTTGTATGGGACGATCAGACAATAATGATCATATTCTTGAAGTTAGGTTCGTCGATATATAGAATGATAACATGATCATTCAGACGAACATGTGTTTTTTTGGGACAATCTTAAAAAATAACTGCCCTCAAAATTTCTCCCTATTCGTACAGTACATTGATGTGTTCGTACAGTACAGTTGTTTACAAGAACACATTTTTCTCTTACAAACTTAGAAAAATTATCATGCATAATCTAGTGATATCGTATAGTATGAAAGTTCGTATAGTACGAATTAAAAAAATAGATTTGCTCATGATAATCTTGTCTCTTTTTCAAAAATAAATCATAATAAGATCAATGAGATACAAAATCAAAATCAATAATAATATCAAAGCAAAAATCAAACCCAAAATAAAGAAAAAATAAAAATCAACCAATAAACAAAAACTAATTAAAACAACAACAAAGCATAAAGACCAATAATAAGATACATCACAAGTGGAATTTGCTAAATTTTAATTCTCAAGCATGAATATCAATTACACCCAATCTAGTTCTTAAGATGTTAAATGTTTCAAAAGCAACTAGTTTTGTAAATATATCAACAAGTTAATTTTCAAAAGCTACATGATGTAGCTCAATTTCTCTTTTAGTCACATGATCTTTAAAGAAGTGATGCCTTATATATATATATATATATATATATATATATATATATATATATATATATATAAATGCTTGATTCTAGAATATTAAATAGGATTCTTTAAAATGCATATGACACTTGTATTATCATAAAAAAATACAATTGTGGCAATAAAAAATCCAAAGTCAAAAAGTTATTTTAACCAAAGAACTTGAGCCACAAAACTAATTAAGACAATGTATTCCGCTTCAGCCGTAGAAAGTGCTACTAAATTCTATTTTTTGCTAGACCAAGAAACTAAAGAGTTTCTAATGAATTGAAAAGTTCTAGAAATACTTTTTTGATCAACCCTACATCCTATAAAATCTAAATTATAATATCCAATACTTTTAAAAGAGGAGTTGAGCTTTGGATATCATATCCCTAAGTTTTGAGTTCCAAAAAGATATCTCAGAATTATTTTAATAGCAATCAAATGGGATTCATTTGAATCAGCTTGAAATCAAGCATAAAGACAAACATTAAACATGATATCTGATCTACTAGCAGTTAAGTAAAGTAATGATCTAATTATTCGTCTAAATTTCTTTTTATCAATAGATTTACCCGTAGAGTCCTTGTATAACTACACTGAGGAACTCATTTGTGTACTTATTAGTTTAGCTCTATCCATTTCATATTTTCAATGATGTCCTTAATATATTTTGATTGACTTCAAAATATGCTATCCTCTTTCTTTTTAATGCTAAAACCAAAAAAATAACTCAATTCTCCCATCAAACTCATTTCAAATTCACTACTGATTAATTTTGAATTGTCACAAACATTTTAATTCATGAATATAAATAAGATGTCATCAATATATATTTGAATAATGAGTATATCATCTCCTACTCTTTTTAAGAAGAGAATGGTATCTACACTTTCTTTAACAAATGATCTTTCTAGTAGGAACAAGCTTAGCCTGTCATACCAAGTCCTAAGTGCCTATTTTAGTCCATATAATGCCTTCTTCAATTTAAACACATGTTTATGGAATTATGAATTTTTAAAACTTGGAGGTTGCTCAATATAATCATCCTCTTCTATCACCCATTAAGAAAAGTACTTTTAACATCCATTTGAAATAATTTAAAATATTTAAAATAGGTAAAGACTAGTAGTACCCTTATCACTTCAAGTATGGCTATAGGAGAAAATGTTTCTACAAAATCAATCCCTTCTACTTGATTATATCCCTTGGCTACCAATCATGCTTTATTTCTAACCACTATGCCTGAATCTTTCATTTTGTTTTTAAAAACCCACTTAGTTCTAACAACACTTTGATTTTTAGATATTTCAATTAACTCCCAAACATCATTTCTAACAAATTGATTCAATTCCTCATGTATGGCTAAAATCCAAAATTCATCAAAAAGTTTTGATTTATATTAGTGAGCTCAATCCTAAAAAAAAAAGGCTTAGTGTTTCTCTTATTTACTAAGTTACTGCCTAGTCCTAACACCTTCACTCGAGTCTCCTAAGATTAGTTATTCAGTATAACTTTCAGGAAATTTAAATTCTCTAGGCAAAGCATTCTCTATTTCAACCTTTTCTTTAAGATTTGCAGTTTTAACACTTAGGTTATTTCCTCAACATATTCTTCTTCAAACTTAGACCCATCTTAAATATTAGATTCATCAAATACTATTAAATTCCTTCTGTTAAAAACTCTATAGGATTTCCAATACTTTAATATCCCAGAAAAATTCTCTCATCAAATTTAGGATCAAAATTTTCTAAAAAAGTATTACCACTGTTATGAATAAATACCTTATATTTAAAGATATATAGATGTGAAAGGTTGGGTATTCTTCTCTTAAAAAGTTTATAATGTGACTTATTCAACTTAGATCTTTTATTCACTCTATTTAAAATATTACAAGTTGTACTAATCGCTTTAGACCAAAAATATTTTGGAAGTAATATTTTGGAAGTGAATATTCAGTCCACATAGCTCTATTGGCTTCTATCAAGTTTATATTCTTTCTCTTAATTACTCCATTATGTTGAGGGGTGAAAAGTTGTGATTAATTCTTTCTCTTTACAAAAGTTTTCAAATTTTTTATTTTTAAATTCTCCTACATGATCACTTTGAATTGATTGAATTTCACAACCTAGCTTCATGTGAATCCAAACAAAAAAAAATTCTAAACTCTTTAAATGGTTCACTCTTATATGATAAGTATATATTCCAAGTGAATCTTGAATAATAATTAATAATTACAGACCCAAATACTCTCCCTCCTAAACTTACATTACTGACCAGTCTAAAAAGATCTATGTATATTACTTCTAGTGGTTTGCTAGTTCTAAGATTTTTAATTGAATGAAATGAAGACTTCACTTATTTTTCTAATTAACATGCATCACACAGGTGGTCTTTAGTGAAGTCCAGTTTTGGTATTGCTCTAACCAATTATTTTTGGATAATCTTCCTAAATTTTTTTATGCTCGTATGATAAAGTCTTCTATGTTATAACCAAGATTCATCAGTGATAGTTTTGAGACAAAAAGTATTACAAGATTTAACATAATTTAAATCAAGCATGTATTTATTATTTATCATATTTCCACATATTACATCAATTCCATTTAGGATTATAATACAGCTTGTAGGTAAAAATTTAATGTTAAAACATCTATCATAAAGCTGAATAACACTCAACGAGTTATATTTTAATCCTTCAACCAATAAAATGTTCTCAATAAAAAAATTATTCTTATTGATAATCTTATATATACCACTTTCCTAGAGATATTATCTCCCAATATCACTTTGCCTCCAACCCTGACCTCCAGCGATATGAATTGAGTTTTATCTCCATTCATATGTTCCAAGCATCTACTATCTAGGTACAAAATGCTCTCATGATGGCTTGTGTGAGAGAATTTTTATAAAATTATCAAACATTAGACTTGGGATCCCAAATAAATTTGGGTTTACCTCTTCACAATGAAAATCTAGATGCATACTTGATATGCTATGATTTTTGTATCATAGGTCTCCATATTAGATGTGTTCTACTATGAATTGTACAAGTGTAAGAAATATGTCCTATTATTCCACATGAAGAGCATTTAACATCAGGAAAAAATTTACTAATCTATGTGAGTTATAATATATTTTCCTAGGATTTGAAATTGTACGCTTCTGATCAGGATTGTAAAATTGGTCAAGTGTAGGGGGTGCCTTATTTTTCTTAAAAGTTTTCAGTTTTTATTTAAGTATAAGTTTGCACTTTCTAAAACTACATTGTCAACTTTGTACTCACATTCTCTTTGATCTACTTCAGCTATAAATACCTTATAGCCATTCTCAAGATCAGTATATAATGTTTTCAATAAATCATATTTCTTATTCAATTCATCAAATTCATCTAATAATGCTATGTGATTTCTATATATGGATGCATGATCTTTCCTAAGAGTTTCAAATTCTTTTTATAAATTCAAATGCTTGAGGTTAAGATATGCATGTAATTTTTTAAGCTTCATATATGCATTACGAATTTTATCACAAACTTCAAATAATTCTTCATAGGACAAGTCACATACCTCCTCTTGATCTGAATGATAAAGTTTGTGACTTCCTCTTCTGCTACTATTTTTGATAAGTTTGAACCTGAGTCATCCTAGAAGGATCTTTGCATTTTTCTGTTGCCCTTCCTAACATTTTTTATCTCCTTAGAATTCTACTTGCTAGGATTAGTTTTGAGAATTGGGCAATCTATTTTTATATGTTCAGGCTTCCTCCATTCATAACAAATGACTTCATTAAAAACTTTTGAATTCTTATTGAACTTACCTTTGTTCCAATTAAGCCCAGTCGGTTGCTTTTTTCTAAGGAAACTATTAAATAATTTAGACATGAGTGTTATATGTTCTTCATCCTTTCACACTAATTGATCGCTCTTCGAATCATCCACTTTTAACGCAATATTCTTATCTTTCTGCTTGTCTCATGCATCTATCTATCTTTGATTTACTTCTTACTCATAAGCAATTAGTGATCAAAGTAAATTGTAAATATAATATATATTCATATCTTTCGACTCTATTATGGCAGTTATCTTTGCAACATAAGTAGTAGGTAAACAAATTAGAATTTTATTAACTTTTTTTTTTTAGTTAGTTAGTTCTCTACCTAAAGTATGTAATGACGTACAATCTGAGAAAAATGTGTATACATACATATCAGAAATGACTCATTCAGTTTCATGTGAGATAGTACGTAGTCATGTAATATATTATTCAATTTAGATTGTTTAACCTCATTTGTCCCTTCATAAGTTATGCAAAGCTTATCCTAGATTTCTTTTTCAAGTTTTTAGGTAGAAACTCACATATAGTCTTTTAATTTTAATGCATTAAATATTTTGTATTTAGCTATGCTAAGTCTTTTTCTTCTTGTGTCTAGGTGTTTCAACTCTAATGGCATCAATAAGTCTAGTGGGTCTAGTGTAACCTTCTTTTACTAATATCTACATATGATAGTTAAGTGATTATACAAAAGTAGATATGTGAGTTTTCCAAAAATTTAAAGGGATTTTATCGAATAAAAGTTTCCCAGTGATAGAGTATCATTTAGGAGTGTTACGCTTTAAAAAAGTAGCCATGATCATTTTTTAAAAAAGTAGTCTAAATTTTCATTTATGAAGTAGGCTATGATACCACTTAAAATTTTGAGTAGGTTGTTAGACCATATTGAACTGTCTTAAGGCTAAGAAAGAGAGAGGTGAATTGGTAATTTTAAAAATTTCTTAAATTTTTAAAAACCTGTTTAGAAAGTTTAAACAATAGTCCTAAAATAAACATATGTGTAATAAACTAATTATAACAATAAATTTTTCAACCTCAAAATTTTAAAGTGCAGAAAAATAAAAAATTTAACAAGTAAAGTAAATAGAAGAACATTAACTTTATAATGGTTTGGTCTAAACAAGACCTACGTCAACTCCCTAGAGACTCCTTCTCAGGTATTCCACTAAATCAAAGTGACTCTCGTTTTGCCCCCATAGTAAGGCAAAGAAGCCTTTACAAACTCTCTTCAACCAACATCGGTGCAATAGAGTACCGATGTCCTTTCTCACTCTTTTAGTGATAATAGAGTACTGATATTATTTCTCACCCTCCTGAAGATAGTAGAGTATCGACATCCTTTCTCACTATCTTGGTAATGGCAAAGTACTGTGACACAATATTGATGATATTCTCTTAAAATCTTCCAAAAGAGATGGGCAGAAATTTAGAATAAAAAAGAGATCCTCGCTTTGGGGCAACCTTGAGAGCCCCTCACAACTCCCCCTCACTTGATCACTATCAAAATCTCTCCCAAACACTCAGACTCAATGGCCACTCTCAAAAGAAAATCATACCAAAGGTATAAAGTGTTAATTTTTAGGACTCTTATATATGAAACACAAGAAAACCATCAAGAAAATTGAAAATTACAAGTCAATCAACCATGGATCATATAGTATGATTGAGGATTATCTGTACAAATAGTTTAAAAATCCTTGTATGATCATATATGAACCTTATTTTATACTCTATCAGTCGTCTATACAAACTAACATCATAATATATGAATAGTTCAAAACTAAACTAATTTATATGCTACGATCCTTTACAAACCTAACTTCATACTTTGTCAGTCATTTATACGAACTAACATCATGCAGTACAAAAAGTTAACATAAATTATGCTTCATTTTGTACAAAAGTGGACGACTCCAATTTGCACTCTCTCATTCATTAGTATGAACTGACTCCATATGATACAAATAATTAAAAAACAAATAAATTCATTTGGGATGAACTGATACACACCTGATTTTATACTCTATGAGTCGTTTATATGATCTTACATCATATAATACGAGCAGTACAAAAAAAAATCATTTAGGATGAACTGGTACGCACTCATTTCATTCTCAGTGAGTCATGTGTACGAAATAGCACATACATTATAAAAAGTGCAAAAAAAAGACATGATTTATTTAACTTCTTTTTGGAGAAAAATTATAGCAAATCATCTAGTATAATTATAAATTATACAGTATGATTAGTTTTAAAATTTTAAGTTTTGACTCTCATTCTCCCCTAGTGTGTGTGTTCATGGTTACCCAATTATAATTACACTCTCTGACTCAAGAAAAATAAAAAAATTAACATACTTCATTATAAGAAACCCTAATCTATTATTTCTTGAAGTATTCAGTAGTATAGGTTATAAATTTTCTGAAATGTTAGTACACATAAATAATAATAAGAAAATGTCCAGTACATGCTCAGGGGAAATGATAAAATTAATTGAACTATAATATTTTTCTATCATCAAAAATACATTCTCAAGATAGATTCTTGAGTTGTAAAAATAATTATTTCATCTTTTGAATTGGAGAGAGATGACCTTCTTTAACATCCTCAGAAACATGAATAAATTATCTTAGGGAGATGACGGTGAAGCCACCTTCTAGCTACTGAATATTATTCTCACTTTGTTGTCTACTTTTTAAAGCCCATAGCCAAACAAAAACTTATTACTTTACTTTAGAGTCGATGAAGATGCCATCAAGTCCTTGCTCATCAAAAAAGGTAAGAAGCGATGGCCCATCTACTATGTGAGTCATGTGAGAAAGGAGTTAGTGTAGGCATCATCCTTAAAATCCCACAAGGGTCATCATCACCCTGTTGATATTATCTTCCTCATGACCTATTTTAGAGATTTTGATGATAACAAATATATGTTTGGATTTTGTAATTTGTGTGCTAAGTTTTCCAGGTGTAATTATGTACATAGTAATTACTTATGAGATTTATATTGCACAACTCAAGTTCAATCAAATGTTGAGATTAAGATGGACAAAGACGGACAACTTGAAGGACTTTATATTATCGTAGGAATATATAGTGGTCCATTAATAGTTACTTGCATTATTTGATTTACACACAATCTAAATATCTATTAATTATATATTAATTTTGATATAGTTAAATAAATTTTATAACCTTTATTAATTACATAATTATTATTAAATTTAAAAAAATATATAATTAGGGAAATTATAAGTAATAAGCATATTCGATAAAACTTTTATTATTTATTCATTTTAAATTAATTTGTTTCACATCAATTTACTATTAATTTTATATAAATTAAATCATATTGTTATATTAATATTCAATATATCCTTAAATATTTAAAAATGTTCATAAGTTTTTATTTTACTGAATATGATATTATTTTTTATCCGAGAAGTGGTTTCATATTTATTGCATTAGATTCCTTCGATTCTCTAAATAGAAATTGACAAGTTATATGGCTCATTTAGATCTCATTTGAATTTATAATGAATTTACAAATAATATCTAAATTTAATATAGTTTGCTGGGCAGTAGTTTTTGCCTTATTTTGGAGGTATATAAAGACTTTGTGACTTTCTCTTGTGGCTAGCCATTTTATAGACATTTGAATCTTATATATATTTAATATAAATTTATTCTTGATCAAATATGATATTATTAGTTGATAATAGTTTTTTTTTTCAAACTTGACTTACTTACCCTTTCCCTTTAAATACCTCTCTTCCTCTTCATATAAGGGTACTCAAAAAAGTAAATCTCTCGCAATTCTTCTATTCTTCCTTATTTCTTTAAATGCTAAATCTTAAGAGGAGAATCTTTGATTTTTATTTCAAGAGCTCTTTTCATTTGCGAGATTGAATTCTTTGTTGGAAAGCTTCAACACAAAAAATTGTTTAGCATCTCTTGGAGTTCCTGAGTTTGCTTTCCTTCAATAAATCTTTACTTGAAATTCTTTTAGCTTTCACCATATGTTTCTTTCTTGAAGTTATTTTTAATTTGGTGAAATTTAAGTTGGGATTGTTATATTAAGTTTTTATATATTACATCTTTTAAATCCATAAAATTAACAAAGCAAGTATTTTTATTTTCTTTAATGTCGCATGGATTTATATTTAAAATATAATTCATTTTTTTATTTGAAAAGTTAAAATTTAAATCAATAAAAAAAAATATTTTTATTTAAAATATTACTCATATTTTTATCAAAATATAAATCTATCCTAAAGTGAGCAAATTTAATATTCTATTTCCAAGTAGTGAGGTGATTAAAATTATTTCGTAAGATCATCTCAAATATTATGGACTTTTTTTTTTAAGATAATTTCTTCTTGTATTATTTACATCAAATTGTATTTTTCATTTTTTTATCTATGCCATTTGGCTTACTGAAATTTAAATTATAATTAAATTAGGTTGTACTCGTCCGTGTAGGAGAGTACTTAGATTGTAAAGAACTTCTTTGGTTTAAAGAAGTGAGGTTTGCAAGACAAACCTAAGATTAGTGAATTCTAGCCAAAGAGTTGGCTAGCGTGGGAGTAGGTTAGATTGGAATCTGGGCCGAACCACGTAACAATATTGTGCCTCTTATTTTTATTTCTTCCATTTATTTTTCTTTATCTTTTTTTTTTCATAAAATTTGTGTGATTTTTTATTCTTTTCAAAATAACTTTAAAATCATTTAATTTTCTTCTTTGAATAAAACATTTAAAAATCCCAATTCATCGTCCCTCTTGGGGTGCCATAGTCATCCAACAGACCCAAGCCACAGACAATAAATTCAAGGTCAATAACAACCAAGTCAAGTATAAATATTTTCTCGTCAACCTATGAACTGCCTTTGGACTAGGCAACACTTAATTTAAAGTATATTCAGACTTACAACTAATGGTGAACCAAAATAAAGGAGAATATCAATTCAAAAATGAACTATTCAAATAATATCTATTTAAAGTTAAAGTAAAAAATGACATGCTCGAATACTTCAAAAATTCATACATTCTCAAGACTATAACTAACTCAGAGATCTTTCCTCTAAGTAAAGAAATATTGATGACCAGCCTGTCATATAAATCTCAACACCGACTAAAAAGGAAAAATAAGTGAAACAAAAGGAAAAGGATCATCCAACTCCTATTTTTCTAAGTTGGGTTGACCCTTACATCAAGTACATGAAAATCAAACTAATCAACATGAATATCGGTAAACCCATATAATTCAAGACCAAAGATTCTAACTACCTAACTACTACTTTGTGATAGCATATTTAGAAGATCTGATTCCTTCCTTAACCTCAATTATGTACAAGAAGTGAAAAAATAAGCATTACTGATCGAGATATACATAAGAGGATGAGGTAGTCACTCAGGAGGATGTTCACTCACCCATAAAATCCTTAGGCAAGGTTATTTCTAGCCAACCATGAGGAAAGATGCAAAAGAATTTTCTAAAAGATGCATGCAATGCCAAACGTATTATCCAATGTAGCGATACCCCTCTGATAAGCTACACTCGATCACGAACCCCTGACCATTTCTTATATGGGGAATGGATCTGTTACATCCATTTCTGCAATCAATGAGATAATGAAGGTTCATCCTTGTCATGATCAATAACTTAACCAAGTGGATCAAAGCCAAAACACTTACCCACACAAGGATCAGAATTTTATCTAGGCATATATTGTCTACCGATAAAGAGTCCCTTTAATCATTATAACTAAAAATGGGCTACAATTTTCTGATCAAAGCCTCAATGAATTCTACAACATCTTAGAAATTTTCATCAAATTTTAATCTTTTCATTACCCTCATACTAACAGCTAAGTGGAATTGAAGTTGCCAACAAGATTATACTCAACCTCCTAAAAAGAAAGTCAAAGGAACTATCATTGTTACTACAACCTTCTTTAGAGATTTTAGGTTCATGGAAAATGTGCAACTTACGATCTTCTCTACAAAGGTATACACAAATCTAGAACAAGATAAAAACTTTCTCATTAAGATAGGAGAGTCACTTTCCATATAAAGTCCTTTGAATGTTCTAAAACGTGATGTGGTGTTGAATAATCAATGGTTCATTTTTCACAAGCTCTAGTACCACTTCCTCTTTAGCAAATAATTCTAGAAGGGTCAACTTTTCTTCTTCGACCCTATTAGAGTAATTGACACATTCCATTAATGTACACACATAATAACAACAAACTCTCCCGCACAATTTCTGCCAAGCCTACTATCTTGTTGAATGCATATGAAAGTTGGATGAAGCACCTTTGGGACACCTTTTCCATGAAACATGCATGAACTATGTTCTCATTGAAAAGAAGCAAAATAAATGATTGCCACAATATAATTTGATGAAAGTTGAGTAGGAATGACTACATAGAAGTTCAAAACTTTTTTATTTAAACATAGAGAGGAAATTGCATCCCCAACATCAAGTATTCTAGTGGAATGCCCAATTCACCATCCATCACAAAGTTAGTTCGCTCATCATCATCCACTGACCTCACAATGTACTCAGCTTGAGAAAAATAAGAAGTTTGAAATAATTACATAGTGTATTCTTCCATAACGTGAGTCCTAAGCAATTCCTTATACGAATGAACCTACTCACTCAATTGTAAAAGTTAAACACATCATTAAAAGTGTTCAAGAACAAAGGAAATAAAAGATACAAAGCAAAGATCTCATCTTCAGGGCCCTACCTCTCCTATTAAGAGTCTAAATCTGCCATGTACATATCAAAACATCTCAAATCAAATTCATTGTGTAAGATCATGCCATTATGTATCATCATTATAAGTTTTGAGGAACTATATCTCACACGCTCCTAACGATCTCTTTGGCAACTCTTGAAATATGTAGCATACTTTTCACCACTCATATCCGATGAAATATTAAAAAAATGAAAAGAAAGCCCTTTTTTCCAAGTTCTTTCAAGAAGCCAAAAGTTTTATTCATGAAAAGGGCAATCTCGCTCAATTTTTTGTTTTTTTTTTAAGAAGTAAATGATTGCATTAATAGAAAAAGACAAAGCAAGCAACCTACAAAGTTGATTCCACCTTTAACAAATTTAAAAAGGAAGGAGGAACTTATTCAAACTAAAATCTTCCAAAATAAAATTGCTAAAAAGAGCAAAGTTAGCACAAAAATTTGCTAATTTATTACTACTCCTTCCTATACAATTAAAAATGACAAAATTGAAATCCTTGAGAAAATCAAGATTCTCCTCCTTGGGATGCCATTATTCTATGTACCCTTAAGAAATGAAATAATGTTAAAGTTGTCACCTTCAATGATAATACCTTTCTATTTGAACTTCCAATCTTTAATTACATCCTTCAAAGAAAGTATAGCTAGAAGTTCCAATTGCGAATTGTCCCAATGAACACAAGATTTTCCAAATGCCAACAAAAACCTTCCTTTGCATTCTTTGAAAACCCCTCCAATTCCAGCTCTATATGAAGACACTAGAGAGGAATCAACATTAACTTTTAACCAGTCGGGGGAAGGAGGATGCCAAAGATTGGATAGTCTAAACGATTGGTTAGCATCCTAGTGGCCCGAGTTCAAATGATAAAGGCTATTTGAAACTGAAGAATAACAAACATCATTAGAAGCAATGAGAACGGAACTCTCTTCCAAACCTTCATGAATGAATTTGTTCCTAGATTTCCAAGAGAGGAATACCACATTACAATAAAGATTAAAAAGCATACAATCCTTTTGAGCAAGGAGATCCAACCAATTAAGACATTCTTCAAATATGCTAAACAAAGGAAATCCAAATCCCCACATATTTAAATGTTGTTATACTTCCTTAAGCTTCACATAATTGCTGGTAACATGATCAACATCTTCAACATCATCACATCCTCTAAGATATTTGTCATTGCCAATTAATCTTCTGTAGGATAAAAACCGAAATGTAGGGATAGCATTTCTACATAATCTCCACCAAAATACTTCTACGCAAGAGCTTAGTTTTGCTTTTTTAATCCACTTCCATACCTGGATATCATTACCGTCTTGCCTTGAAGCTCCAAAAGCCAATCCAAAAATAGTTATTCCAGATTTTTGATGTATCAGCTCCATACAGTCTTCGATCGCTTTTGGAATTAATTTCACCTGCATAATTAGTTTAACAAGATCAAAACCAAAGTATTTCAATAACTCCTCTTCATTCCAGCAACAGTCTGCAATATAATCTTTAACAAAAGCTGCAACATCATCTTGGGGAACAACGAACGTAGGCCATTTGTTAATACATTTATCCATAATCCAAGTATCATTGAATGCATCAACCGAAACATCATTTGTAATTAACCACCTAATAATATGATTAAGCATTCTTCCTCCATCGTTTATAAATTTCCAAGTAGATGAATAAAATTAACCTATATAAAACTACACAAAATGAAGGAAAACAAAATTAGCTTATACGGCGACCACACTAGGCATCATCCATCTTTTAGCATACTCAATGCTAACCCTGGCATCCTGCCAACATAATCCACAATGTGTTTAGCTCCTCGGCAAAATCCATTATACTTAGTTTGACTACATATTGAACACCACTCGACTCCCATCTAGTTTGTGAAACTCCACATGATATCCATCTAATCATTCATCAAAATAATATCACCTCATATCACCCTCGCTCGTGGCAGTAACGCCCTCTCTACCAACACAGGACTCACCAACGTCATTGGCCATGAGTGATGATTCTAGTTCTACCAACCTCCCAACAATTTCCTCCAACTAAATATGCTTTGTGGAATCGGTGAGGTCAGTGTACAATGTATACGAGAAGGAAGTCAATAGCTGCTTAATGATCTTTCCCCCAATCCACTCCTCAACAACCTCTTCGGAAACCTTTTCAGCAGCTATCATAGTATCATCAATAAATGCATTCTTTTATTGTTCATTCACCTCCATTAGATCAGCTTTAACTGTGCACTCTTGCATGCCCTCGAGAGAAAGGAATGATTCCTCTTTCCAAGTCAACTAGTCGTCCCCCCATAATTGGAATAATGGGAGCGACTGTCTCCTTCGTCCCTACAATAGTGTCAAATAACTGATCATCCTCAATGATAACCAAATCCCCCTATCATGCATCTTCTTTAGCAGAAGTCTAGCGATAAGACTCGTCGATTCTACTGATACTTATGCCTCCTTTCCAATAGTGGACATACATTGCGTGGCTTCTTTTCTATTTGAGGCATTCACTCCAAAAGTAGATTGCACACTCTTAAAAGCATCTCTCCTTGAAGCCTGAATGCTAAGAAGGGAAAAAAGATTTATCTCGCTTAAATCACGTATAGCTCACAAGTTCGAAGCAAATGCAAGTATTTACTTGACTCGAGGTCAATTTTTATAGAGAAACCAAGTGACAGAATTGTTTGCTCTCTAGAGATGCATGAACTTAACAAAAGATTTAACAAAAAAATATGCATTTACTCATGCTCTCTTACATAGTTTATAGTTTATTTATTAAACTTTTTTAACCTTTGATAACCAAAGTATCAAATAAATTGGGAACTAAATGTGCATCGATGACTTTATGTAAAAGTATCCACTCATAGGTATTTTACTAATTACATTCGGGTCACGTGGAAGGAGCATTCTCTCTTCTTTCAGGACATTCTATTTGAGGAACTTTCTAGGGAGGTGGAATGAGCTTATCACTGTAGCACGGTGGATCACCTTCCGCCACATCCTCCAAGCAGGCACCCTCCCCAGTCGGGGCGACCATAGATGTTCCTCTCCAAATCAAACGAGTCTTTATTTATCTCAACCAAATACAACTCCTTTATCTGAGACCTATAAAAAATGAAGCTAACGGCACACATCTCATCCACAAGACATCATTCTTAATCGGATGATCACCTAGCTCAGAGATCCTAGTCAAGTCATTACTCTCCCCCTCTCGCTCTAGTGGGTTAACATTAGACGAGCTTCATATCCAATGCCGACTCTATCTCTAGATATCCACGGGTTCACTCTACATACGACATCTCTCACAAGATCGTCACATCACTTGGTACAAACGGCAAAGTTATATCGAAGACTAATAGTACTATAACTCTTCTATTATGTACATGTTCTACTATAACTATCCAAATCCGTAAGTGGAAGGAGAGGAGATAGAAGAAACCATACCATTATACACCAAAATATGGGGAGAAACACACTAAGATAGAGAGATTCATAGAGAGATGTTGTGCTAGTTTTTCCTTTTCTAGCATGAGTTCTATAGGATAGAGCCCTTGCTCCATTTATTCTTGTATTTTTTGCTGAGATTATATAGGTTCGATCCAAATTCATCTTCCACTCTCTTACTCTCTCTTTCACTCTTTCACTATGCTTTCATCATCCTCGCCTACATCCTATTAGTTCACAGATAGACTCATAAAGTATAATCAAACATCATCCATCGAATAAATCTGAATTCAACGTCAATAATATTAGGAAGGCATAAAATTTGAGAAGGGTGTGCTAATTAGGATTGAATTTGGAGAAAATAATGATACCCGTAGAATAGTTGAAAGATAAGACAATGATATCATTAAAATCCTTGAGGATGCGTTTGAGCCCCCACAAAATTAGTAGTAGAAGCTTGCCAAATTTTAAAACATCACAAGCATAATGAAAATAAAAGAACTGACAAATTGTTAGATTATGCGATCCACCATTGGTAAATGGGCGCCATATTTTTGTTAATGGATTGCTAGTGTCCAACAACTAAAAAGTAACCCATACGTCTAAACCCATCGAAGTTGCACAACCCAAAAAAACATTCACGGTGGAAATCATCTCAAAAACCATTCAACACCATTAAATTTTGGACGTGTTAGGCTGTTAGCCTTGCTGCTTTGGCTCCGTTTGAATCAACTTTTTTTTTTAACATTTTTTAAAATAAATTTAATACAAAATTAATTTTTATTAAAAATTTACATTAAAAAATAGTAAAAAAATCTTCCTAATTGAAGTCCTATAACCTTCCTGTACGTTGCGAAACTGTTCCGGCGTGAAGCAAAATATATGGTAAATAACGATGCGCCGGCTTGCAAATTAAAGCTGAGCACTGACATGATAAGGTCCGAATTTTTATTACGTCTGGTGTCCTAACGTAGCTCTACGTTCGGACGTCAATAACATGTCGCCACGTGCTATTACTACTTACCGCGCGGACTGACGACCCGACCCGGACCGGAACATGATATTGCTATGTTCGCGTATTGCTAGGTATTGCTTGACAATAATGAGAAATACCGCTCTGTCAAGACCAATACCTAGCAATCCCAAGCAATACCTAGCAAAACCGGGGTATTACTCGGTATTGCTATGTATTGGTCTTGATAGAATGGTTTTTCTCGTTATTGTCAACAATACATAAAAATACCTCGGTCTGCAAAAAATTTGCCCATTACTTAGCGATCTCGGGTCCGGTCCGGTCGGGGTTTTGTCGGGCCGCGGCGGTAAAAAGTAAGCGACGTATTCGGCCCCCATTTTACTAACGTCCAAACGTAGAGTACGCCAGGGACCAACCGGTTCCAAATACCGTGTCCTTCAGCCTTCACAGCACAGGATGTGTCCTTTCATTCAATTATTTTTTAATTTAATTTTTTTTGTGCGAAACTTTGCATTAATTTGAAAGGTTATTACAAGAAAATTATATAAAAATAATTAGGAGAATTTTTTAAAAAAGAATCTTAGATGCTAAAATACTTCATTTTTTTTAAGTTATAATAAAAATTTATTGTTTTCAGGAATATGCAAGATATATTAGTTTTTTTTAGTAAATGTAAAAAAATATTTTGTCCCTTCTGTGATGAATATTCACGACATAAATTTCTTTTTCTACCCATTTTAATGTAGTTAACTGTTGCTATTCTAGATGGAAAGATTTCTTCTTTGGAGAGAGCACGCAGAAATCGAACTCCGGCGAAATGCAATTTTAATG